>CM062813.1:66108917-66666417 GCA_031772625.1 Pinus tabuliformis | reverse complement strand
CTCTTAGAGATAATGTGAAAGGGCTTTGTTGATTGAACTAGGGTGAGTGAGAGATGGTGGGAGAAAGCTCTTTCTAAGCTATGAGGGTGTATATATACACATATTAGTGCCTTCTCGTACTTTCTGAGAGGGATAGGGAGAAAACCACCTCATCCTTCTTTTTTCATGTTTCCTTGGGAGAGTCCCTTCGGCCTCTATGTAAGAGATAATGTGAAATGGATTTGTTGATTGAACTAGGGTGAGTGAGAGATGGTGTGAGAAAACTGTTTCTCCACTATGAGGGTGTATATATACATATCTTATTGTTTTTTCACACTTTCTGAGAGGGATAGGGAGAAACCCACCTCATCCTTCTCTTTGCATGTTTCTTTGGGAGCATCCCTTTGGACCTCAAAGAGAACCCTACCTTGGATTATCCCAAATGTTCTCTCCCTCCATTCTTTTCTCTTCGATTTTTGAGGAAAAGTGGAATGGGAAATTCCTACCCTTACACTGATCAAGTCCAATAGCATGATGGTTGTCAGTGGCTCTTCCAACTCAGTTAAGCCCCAATTGCATCACGCCAAACCTATCAAACAATCACTTCGCTCAGCTGCAAGTGACTATGACACCAATTCAACAAGATATTGGTCATGAAATTTCAAACCACGTGGGAAATTAAGTGGCTTCGGGAAAAAACCAGTGAACAAGAAATGTTCCCTCAGACTAAGGATTCATAAGGTTTTCCAACCTTCAGTTGTGTTAATTAATTATTTTTAATTAATAGTTATCATATATTTAGTTATATTTTTGACTAGTCATGACTCTCTCCATGTTGGTCTGGCTGTCAAAATTATATTTAAAATAATAGGGGTAGAAGAGGGGGATGTTACAAACCCACCCCCTTAAAGGAACACCGTCCTTGGTATTCTATAATAGAGAAGAGAAAAGATAACCAAGATTTATAGCCACGACTCTTTACACCAATAACATCTTGCATGTCCTAAATTGCCATGTCTAGCCATGTTGTTCATTATCCTTTATGGTTTCATAGGGAACATATTCAACTCATTGCTTCATGGTACACACCCAATGCATTTCTGATCCCAATGAGTATGCATATGACTCCTTGAAAACCAACTTAATCTGGTTTCCTCTACCTTGCAGTCACACACTTTCCATGCTCATGTATCCCCTTCTTTTCCTCCCTAGTCCCTCGAGCAATCCATTCCTTGGCAAGGCTTCCTCGCACAAGAATAGTATTTATGGAGTCTCAAAACTAAGGCATACCTCTGGCTTGATCTAATAACACAACACATTTGAAATGGAATATCTCATGGAAATCAATGCATATAATAGAGTTATAGTGTCACTACAATGGTTTAGTCCCTAAGGTATTTTGTTCCGCTATGCTTTCGTTGTACCACTCGAATATTACCATGTTAATATCACTCTCATATTAACTATGATCAACACCATATATTTGTGGTAAGAATGTGATTCTTATGAGATTAATCATATTTCACGTGGTTTGATGAAATTATCATAGTACCTCTTACTTATCCTCTTTCTTTTTTTTCTAATTGGAAAGGCACCATCATGATCCCACAGGTAATGAGGCCACTAAAAGGACACCTAGAAAAGTTATTTTTATAGGTTGTTTAGTTAGAAAGGGTCAAAGGGATATTTTTAAAATTAAATCAAACCTCAATTTCAAGAAATAATTCTTTAAATCGATACTTATATCTATGGTTACTCATTGCTTCCTTTGGCTCCATGAGCACTGAGTGGTTTAAAAAACAAAAGAAGCACTTAATAGTGTAATTAATTTTTCGGTAGGCACTAAGTGGTTTCACAGACAAAGTAAGAACTTAATGGTGTACTTAATTGTTCGACAGGAACTAAGTAGTTTCACAGACAAAGGAAGAATTTAGTGTTGTAACAGTTGAACTACAAACATTATGTGTTTTCAGACACTAAGCAAACACTCTATGGTACATATGCTCCATAGATCCATGTAATTTCCATTTAGTTCTATCTTTAAGTCCATATTCGTCTTTTCATGTAGATCTAAACATGCCCCCCCTTATGCTCACCTCCTAGTGAGCACGAGGCATATTTCTTTTCCCATTATCTATTCACCTTTATAGGCCTAGGCAACACCCATCTTGGGTAGCCTACCTGTCAAAAGGTTTTCCTGTATGGGATCTCATTAGTTATTCACCATTTTTGGCATAGGAAACCCCCATTTTTGGTAGTATAATTGTTTAAAGTATTTCTTGCATGTCGGGCCCTAGAGTCACACTATGTCGTGTTATAGTGAAGAGCTTGGGAACATCTAAATCTAATTATATTTTTCTATTATAGATTTTTTTTTTTTTGTAAATATGAATGTGAAATCACTTGAGTTTATTTGATCTTGTTGAATGTTTTTCTATCCTTTTCTAGTTTGAGTATTCATGCGCTTTAGTTCTTGGTGTAAGGTTTCAACAAGAAAGATAAAAATAATGAACACATTGCAACAATTTAAATGATACATTATCTCTGTTCATTGTGAATGTTGTCTCTGCTAAATGATTGTGTAATTTTTTCTTTAAATTTTGTTGATATTCTTTGTGTTTATTCTAAATACGAGTTTCATGCACTCTATTTCCTTCATATAGCCTTCTTACGAAAGATAAAGAAGCATAAAGATCCATTTTAAACCATTTCAATCAGATTTTTAATCTCTGTTTTAAAATTTTATTTTATTTTGAGAATTCAAGTAAGTGAAATATCAACAATTCAAATGGTTTTGTTGGGTATTATTTCCACTAGTTTTCAATTAGAGCATCCATGTGCCTTGTGTTTTACACAAAAAGAAATAAAAGGTTTAATGAGGAGAGAAAAATGGAGAACAAATCTTAACAAACCCAAATGAGCAATTAAGAATTCATTTTAACTTGTTAATATCAGATGGAAAATGGAGCAATTAAGAATTTAGATGTAAGAAAACATAGCAATTTGAGTTTATACATTTCATTTTGGCCCATGTAAAATCTTATCAAAATAGTAAAGATACTCTTCACAATCTTGATAAGGTCCTACATAAATTAAAGGAAATAATCATATTGATTTAGAATTCCCTTTAATTAACAATCACATTCAAATTCGATACAAACGTCAAGTTCACAACTTGATTTGTGTTGAAAAATATTTTTAATTGTATTAATATAGTGCAAAACTCAAATTACAAATTGGATTTTAGAATTACATGGAGAAGAAGCTTTGACATCCCAAGACATACTTCAAAATTATTCCTTACAACAACTTCAAAAATCCCAATAGATTCTAGAAAAAATATGACAGAGTTTCCCCCACACTAGAAAATTTCTCTCTAATTACATCAAAATGAGCCATATATATGTGCACTAGAGACTCATGACCTTAGCCATAAACCACTAGTGGTGTTAAAAAACCACTAGGAATTGTTTACAAAAATGGTAAATGACTTGTAACTAACTTCTTCTAGAAGTTTCCAGAAAAATATGCTACTTGTATTGTGGGTCCTCCTCTCCGAAGCCATAATGGTCTTCTTTAATGTCATTGAGGTTCTTCATGAGGGATTCTTTGGAATATAAACCCTCATTCCCATCAAAGATTGATATAAATTTCCTCTTGTATAACACTTCACATCTGTCTTTAAAATCTTATACTTCATTGGACAATGCCTCTACTTTATTCTCTACTAGTATCAACAACTTTTGTTTACTCTTCATATGGCTAGCCCTTGCAACCACATGGAACTATCAATATTTGCCTTCATATGTCTATGCACCATATGGGTTACTTGCATTTTCAACTCCATAATATCTATATATGGAATATGGTTTGCGAGTAGGGACAATTAATGCACTTGATAATTTGACATGGGTATGGATATCTCCACCTTGGACTATAATAATGGTACCACAAAAATCCCCTTTTCATAATCCAATGCACTTTTAACCTACATAGAGGGAGGTGTTTTTTTTCTGCTATCCTAATGTCCCTTTTTCTTTCTTTATATGTCTTCTTACCCAACTCCTGAAATTTCTTCACCACTGACACATGTCCAAGCTTGGAAACCTTGCTTGACTCTGTTGCTTCTGATCCTGACATGGTAGAATGCAAGTGTTCCATATTGAAATAATTTTTTGATGGGGTTTCCATATGGTTGTTGTATAGAACTAAAGCCTATGACTTTGTATCATCATCATTATCATCCCCTGCCAACTTTTCGACCCTTGCTTTCTTGGAGCTAGGCTCCTCTAGTTGATCAACATCCATGGGTTCTAAAGTGTGTATTTTCCTCCATAAGAGGTGGGAAATGTCTGATTCAACTAGATGCAAAATGGATTTGACTTATTCCCAAGTAGACTTGTTCACACACTCTTCCACTATGGGATTTGGTTCTTGCTTGTGATTTTCCTGGTCCTTAACTTTTCTCATCTCATAAATGATATTACGAGGATCATAATTCGAGACTTCTGCTTGTAATGAATCAAACCTCCCCAATATTTTCTCCACAAGTTCCAAGGAATTCCTTGAATTGAACACAAATGGTCCAACTTTATGAGGGAGGTGGAAGGTAATGACAAATACCTAGAAAATGTACATGAATAAAAATTTCTAGAACTTCTAATACACCAAACATCTGTTGGACTACCCATAAACCTATTACATTAGAAGTCCCATAAACCCATAGTACTCTTATTGGCTGTCTAGTATGTTGTATACAAAATTGGAACAAAATCTTGTTACATTTAAAACCATTCATTTAGGATTTTATAGCTGGTTTAGATCAATTTGATACTCGGGCTCCATGTTTGGACTGATAGGAATTGGATACTGAATTTTTAGACTGTCTATGATGCTTTGCAGAGCATCCACTTCTTCCTCCAAATGAGTGATTCTTTGCTTTTGTGCTTCTATTAGTTATAGTGTTTCCAAACCAGAATCCCTCTTTTGGTAAATCATGACATTCATGTCGTAAATTTCATTGTTCAGTGATGCATGTTCCTTTTAACAGAGAGAGCAAACGAAATAGCATGAAGAGGACGATTCAGGATTGTAATCCATTAGGTTGCGAAGATGAAAATAAGGGAGATCCCAAGAAATTAGTTTCAAGAGTGGGCAGAACCAAGTTGAGTTTGACGAGCAACAGGAGGCCAGTGAATTCCCCGACCCCAAATGACACTTTCTAAATTAACCACCCGAGCTTGGAAACATATATACTTTACAGTCAACCAATTGAAAACCCTAGTTTGAAACCAGACAACATAATATACTAAGCCTAGAGTGAATGTAGCATTAAAGGGAATCAAATATGTTACATCTGCACCAAGAGAGTGATGAAAACCATCATAGAGGTCGCAATGTGGAGAAGGTTGGAGAGGAACCTCAACCCCAACTAGTGAAACAACTTCCCTGCTCAACATCTAGACTCCACATGCATAATTGTTCTCAATTATGCTCACAATGTTGTTTGCAA
The DNA here is from genome assembly GCA_031772625.1 of Pinus tabuliformis. Taxonomy (NCBI): domain Eukaryota; kingdom Viridiplantae; phylum Streptophyta; class Pinopsida; order Pinales; family Pinaceae; genus Pinus; species Pinus tabuliformis. The sequence goes on along the minus strand of CM062813.1, from coordinate 66,660,926 downwards.
CTCCTTTTATAAGTGAATTGCCTTTCGACTCTCTCATAGACATCTTCAAGGTGTTGTGATTTCCTACATCCTCCCATGCCACCCCTATCCTTGAATACTAGGTTGAAATGACCTCTACCATCGCTCTCTACATTTTTAATCTCATCCTCAGAAGATACATTGTAAAAATCTTCATCCACACGTCGATTCTCATATTTATTTGTAGGATACCCTTGAAGGGAGAAGCCTCTCACATCAGGGATTCAATTGAATGAACATTTACCTTAAGTTTGAGCCTCACGAACTTGCATACTAGCTAGAGCATTAACATGTCCATAAGTGGAGACACACAAAGGAAGGGAGGACAAGGACTTGAGATGCACAAAATCATCATGGAGGAGCAAGAATAACCATGAATTATCTCTAAGAAGACATATGCATGTGTCATCAGCATGAGGAATGCCATGAGGAGATGTTGTTCATGCCACAAGCTCGGTGCAACAAGGAAAGAAAGACGACGGGGTAAGAGAGGCATGGGGGAGAATGGGGTCCAGGGTAAGGGGGGAAGAATGGAGAATGGAAGCAAGGGGTTATAACTTATTTTTACCCTAGTTGTTTCTTACTTTATAACTTTTGTTGATATATATATATATATATATATATATATATATATATATAAAAGAGAATAAATAAATAAATACCAAAATTTGCGAGCAAGTCAAAATATCGCATTGTTTTGCATTATTATTATTTAATCCTTTGTATATTTTTCTAAAGGGTTATATTTTATTTCTCAAATAAAAGTAGATATGACCATTTTTTTTTGCTTTGCAATAAAGCATGATTGGCAACCAATGGATGGGATCATCCTCGCCCAGATCAACGGAGGAGAATGAGTTCACAACCCGCTCGCACTCTCAGAGTTTAAGTAGGGGGCGGGAAGCGGTCCGAAAAGAATATTTGTATTTACCATCGGCTCATATGTGGTGCTCCAAGATGAGTTCGGGACCCCCCTCTACTAAACCAAAAACCTCCCAACCCCCCTGAAAACCACTTTCTCCTTCCCGCTCCACTTCTGCGCGCACTCACACCTTGCCACTTGTCCCTCTCCTATTCACTCTAATTAAATAATTGTTATACATGATTTAATTTCTCTCGCCAAACGATTATGTAACAGTTTTATCATTAATCCATCACGCCAATGTCTAAATTCATTAATAATATGTGCCCAAAAATGGTTACATAATCGAATCCTCTCTTAAAAAAGAAAACAAGCATTACCCTACATCCTCTTCTTTCGCAATTCCTTCTTCCAGTAGCACCAGTGCAACCTTGAATTTCATAGCTATGCAGCAATCGATTATACACCAATGATCATCATTTTTTTGGTAATTCACCACCTTATCTAGTAATTTCCATTTCACAATGTCTTCTGACAAAGGCAAGTTGAAATTAGTTGTAGAAATCCCTACATTTCCCTCTGTAATTAACCTAGATGAGCTCCCTCTGGTAGATATGCAATACAAGATCTTAGAAACCCAGTGTGAATTCGATCTTTATGAACTCCACAACTGGGAAAACTAGAAATTTCTAGATGTTAGTGATGAATTGAGTATTTGGGAGTCTTTCCTACCCCAATTTGTCTTTCCCCAAACTCATATATTCCCAAAATTTGTCACATGGTGCCATCTCAGGTATCTTCCCAGTCAGAGGGTTGTAATTGCCCAAAATAATGAATTTTTATTTGCCATTGCACCTGAATCCATATGTCAAGCACTCCAAATCAATCTCTTAGCTCCTCTGCATCCTTTTTATACTGATTCCTGTTGAAAATAACAACAAAAAATGCTAAATATAGAAGTGCTAAAAATAGCATTTCGGGATACATTCCAATTTTAGTTAGTCCCTGAACTAAAATTGAGAATTAAAATTCGAATTTGATTTTAGCAGCTGTTTGAAAAATAATTAATTAATTCATCTTGAGATAATTAGTTGAAGAAAATCAAACATGAAGTCTATGTGAAGACATGCAACAGTTTCCCATTTGATTGAGGAAGTTATCCCTTAATTAAAGTGATTAGGATGAGTTGTACTATGAGTTGTAATTAGTTAGCTCAGTTAACTGAGTTAAGTCCAGTTAGATTAGTTCCAACAGTTTGTAGAACTGATTGTGAGTTCAGTTAGTTAATGCATGCATGCATGTAACTACTACACTTCAGATAATTGAATATTCTCTCATAAATAACTCATGCATGTCAGTTTAGTCAGAGACCCAGTTGAGATTAGATGATGGAACAGTGTACTATCAGTTGTAGGAATATTCCATTGAGTATATCCCTTGCATGCAGAAGGAATTCATTCCTTGGAGATTGCGCAATTACTTCTGAGTTTGGTGAGTTGCGTGAGAGGTTAATTCACACAGGTGGCAACCAGAGGACCCAGGAGAAACTGCGCAAGGAAATAAGAGGCTTGGAGGATTGAAGGAAGGCATATGTTGTGTCTATTCAGTCTATGATCAGCATTGAGGGATTGTATTGAGAGATGGATAGCTTGCGAGCTAAAGCTTTGTGTAATCCAGACATATTTCCAATTTTATGAGAATACAAAGATCGAGGTTTTTTAGCCGAGGCTTTCCCCAGAGTATTCTTCTGTGTTCATGTGTGATTGATTTCTCATTCTCTGTTATATGTGTTCTATTTGATCTTGCTCAAAATCGATTAAGCTTCCGCAAGTTTGTTTGTAGAAGTAGATCAAGTATTTTGCTTTAGTATATTGCATTATCAGGTGATCTATAGTGGGACATTCTACATCCCTCATGGAGATATATCAAAAGTCACATTTCCTCAACAAGCCCATATCTTTGAGTCATACTTACATGAGAATTCCAAGTTACCTAGGACTAATCCACCCATTCCACTTCAATTTTCCCAAAAATGTCAAGGTAGATTATATCCATGGTCACTTGTCTGTTAGGTTACCCTAACGATCAGTGAGCCGATGAAGTAATATTGGGATTTTTGTTAGATCTAAGACTTTTGTGATCCATAATTTAGAAAAAAGTCTTTCAGATTAATCACATTGTAAGGATTGGGTTGACGTTTCAAACCAACTAATGTGGTTCATCCTCAGGACAAGGTGAGAATTCAAATGATCTAAGGGAATACATAGCATGGATACATCATTGTACAGTGTTAACCACTTAGAATTAGCCATTGGTGAAATAAGAATATCTAGGAGAAATTAACTCATATCTAGATAGAAACTAGCTTTTATGTAGTATTTAATTATTTTAATACCGAAATTGTCATAATTTATTAATTGAAATAATAATATAATCTAGTAAAATAATATTATAAGCTAGGGATGACCTGGTCAATGTGAATAAGGAATGAAACTAGCCGTTATCTTGATATAATAATATTAATTAGTTTATTTATGTAATTTTAATGGTAAGGGTTGATTTATTAGGTGGAAAATTAGTCCTTAAAATAAATAATTAATATATAAAATAATATTTGTTTAAAAGTTAGTTTTTATATACTCAATTAGTTGGTAATAATGTTAAAAATAACTAATATATTTATTAATCCAACTAATAATATTATCAAAGAATAATATTATCAATTGGCGTAGACCTAATAGCGGTTATGATAAAATAAAATGGTTACTAATATTATTAAAATTAAGTAATAATATTAAGTTGAAAATAATAGAACAATGATAAATCTCTATAAAAGAATGACCTCTAGTAATTATTTAAAAAAATTTATATCTAGGATATTTGGTTGAAATTTCGTTTAATTTTGATATATTTTTTAGAATCTTTTATTAAAAATATTTACTCAAACCTTAATAAGAATAATTAAAGGAATTATATAATAAAAGAGAACAAAGGCTAGAGGAAAGCACACTCCATTAAAAGGGGGGAGGCAAAGAATGGTATAACAAACAACAGGGGGAAAGCACAATTTTTTTTCTAAGATGGGAAACATTAGGGGTCAAAAAAGGAAATGGGAAGGAGAGGGCGGAGGAGTTAAGAAGCGAGGCTGGAGTTAAGTAAAATTAGGGATGTCATTATGTCTTCTTAGCAGGGATGTCATACCAAGGATTTCATTTGAAATCATAAGAATTCTTCACCTTATTGAGAAAGCCAAAATTATAGATTGGCACCTCTACCAGAATTACATAAAGATTAGAATATATGGATGTGAACTCCCTCCCTAAAAGATACCAAAATTTGTGCCAATTAGGATCTTTGCCTTAGAATACATTAGGAAAATGATGAACATGGATAATATTTATTTTGTATCCAGGAATCAGAAAACACAATTCAAGTTGAAGGCACATATTGGCCCTTTCATTTTAATACCAAAGCATCAACAAAGGAGAGATATAATTTATTAAAATAGATGAAATTCAATTGGAGTTTTACCTGGTCCTATGATCCCTTAGGAATTATTTCAAAGTTGAGAGTTGCACAGAAAAGGACACCATATGTACATACAACCATGCCATAGATATAACAATATGAAAATCAAGAGGAATGGCAGGAAAATACATTCTAGGAATTTGAGGAACAAATTGTTAGTTAGATATCTTCACAGACTCTGGTTCCTTAAGAAAAAGAAACCAAAACACAAAAAGAAAGTATGTCTCCTATAGACTCAGAAACTCAAGCTACAAGTTTCACAATTTTCAAAAGGAGAATAAGACAGACACTAATCAGGAGTCCTCAGAGGATAAGAGTTCATAGGGACAAGCTACAATGGTGCTTTCAAGTTTTCTCACCACTTGTTTTCCACAAATTGAAGAAATCACAATTTCTCCTATGTCTTTTGTTTCTCATGATACAACATAGAAAAATATTTTTGCTAGATATAGAGAAATTAAAAGAAAGAGAGAAGCATTAAATGCCACTACCTATTCAGAATTTTGGAAGAAGTCTTCCACTACACAACATAGACTTTTGTTTGCACTTGATAATGAAGAGGGACAATTTCAATTAGCTTTCTTAGAACCTAAAGTTCTAGTCCCTAAAAGTGTAGAAGATTATAAAACATCCATTTTTTCTTTTGACACTAAGAAAATTCATGCAATTGATCAAATTGACCTACACAAGCAGGCTCGTGAAATGATATATTCCACATTGAAAAGTTCAACTATGGAAACCTATAAAATGCAAGCTTCCTTGAACAATATTCACACACAATTGAAGATGGAGAGAATGTCATCTTTGGATAAAGATACAAGAATCAAAGCTCTTAAATATTTGGTGATCAAACTAGGATATGATCCTAGTAATATCAAAGTAGTAGAAGAGATGATAAAGAATAAGAATGCTGACATTCAAGCATTGAGGAAGCAACTGAAACTTCCTACTACTGAGCATACACAAGCTAAGGAAGTTGGTCAAATTGAAAAGGAAAAATAAAATATGTTCAAATTGATAGCTGAACAAAATGTTCAAATTCAGAAAATGGAAGTTGACATGGAATCACTTTGTTGTAGTGGCTACAACTACCCTCCAAAATTTTTCCTTAGCTTCCTTTTAGAGCCTCTCTACCAACCATCCTTAGCAGCATATCTTGCATTGTCAAGTACACAAGCTTCATTGGTTTTCTAGCAGCATGACAACCTGTGCATGATGGCTTGTTTCACTCCCCTCACAGGTTGCTTCACCAGACTTGGTCCAACTATTGGTTGAGAAAATCCCTCAAGAAATTGTGAAATTATGGAGGGGAACCAGTTTTCCCTTTAGAAATTGCGTAAATCTAACTGGCAGCCTGCTGGGCTCAGAAATTGCGCAATCCTACCAGTCAACCTTCCCAAATAAAATTGCACAATCTGACCCAGCAAGACTACTCAACCCATAAATTATGAAATTTTGGGCAGTAGTCAGCTACTGAGCCCAGAAATTGCGCAATCCCTCTGGGCAACCATCCTAGCTCCCTCCCAGAAATGCGCAAATTTATCCCTCATGCAAGTAGGTTGTTGCATGTGCCATCAGGTTGACCAGTTAAACCCGGGACCGAGAAAAATTGACTTGCATGAATGGGATCCTTTTTCCCGAAATAGGAAAAAGCATCCATAGATTTTAGGGAGGTATTTTTAGCAGCTGGAGGTTACATGCAAAGATCGTTTAAAATATTTCCTCCAAGTGTCACTTTTTCCTAAATTTGTGGCATGTGTGTCATGAGCCTCAAACTTGTTTATTCGACGCTTTAGAGCTCAATTCTTCACATTGATCTTGGAGCTCTGACATCCCACAACACATCCAGGAGTCTTCGACACATCCAACTCAAATATCTAGGTAAGTCTACTTAACTTGTCTTTTGCAGCAGTTCTGTCGCTTATTGTGTTTTGGCTTGTGTGAGTGTTGTCTACTTGATTTCTGTGAATGCTTACTGTTGTTTGCATGCATATTAGCTTGTACTGGCACCATTTCAGTTTTTGTTAGCATCTCACTACTGTCGCATGCATACCACTATTTTGCACAAATGGTTGCTGATTCAGGGACTTGCTTCACACACATGCATGTTGTTCCATTTTATGATTCTTGAATTCATTGTTTTCATGCACAATCATTCCCTCCTAATTACACTCAACATCGCCATGCATTCGCATCCCCATTTGATTTCAGTTTCCCGTCGACGAGTCTGGGCGGCCTTGGCCCGGACTCTGCCTCACAAAGACACCATTGCGCAATCCTGAGAGGGAAGGGTTTGCCTTCCTCCCAGAAAATGTGCATTTATGCTGAGTGATTTTCCTGAAATCTTGCATTGCACAATTCTAAGGTGTAGAGATTGCTGGTCCAAAAAATTGCGTAATGCAGTCACTTGACTTATAACCCTTGATAGCTGAAATTGCAAATTGCACAATCCTATCACCCAACGGGCTAGTCTGGATTATGCATTATGAAATTCAAGCATTCAACTAGCCTCCCAATAGTCCGGATTACCTTTTTCAAAGTTCCAACAGCCAGTCTCCCGACCTCCCATGAAAAATTGCGCAATCCTTGCCAGTCAATCCCCAGGTATGTTGCCTGTCATTCCTCAAGTTTTCTTTGGTTTTAGCTGACATATTTCTTACCATGCATGTCACCATGTATCCAGATCTAGTAGGTTTTCATCTGCCTCTCATCAGTAAAGGATCAATGGCCTCCAAGAGAGCAGGATCAAATGACACCAATGGAAGCGCAACTGGAGCAACAATTGAGCGAGTGTCTACAAGTTTGTCGATCTATGAAGACACCAAGCTGATTGTAGACAAGGACATAAAGCTGAAATGGCAAGAGTTCAATGATGCATTTGCAGGCACATTTGGGGAAGACCTCGAAGATCGCCAAGTCTATGTGAACATCCACAAGTCCGGCTTGTACCGAATTGCATGCAGGTATCCTGTGTTCCCATGCATGGACATGATATATTGGATCGTCTCACACACTAAGCCTAAGACGATGATAATAAGCAGTGTCAGCGGAATGGAGATTGCTACCTTCAGGGCACAGGATTATCAATAGATGTATCATATTTTGAAGCGAGTGATCACCATGGAAACACCCCTCAACATACCCAGCAAAAAGTTCAACTCCAGGGATATATTAAAGAGCTGGGTGAAGGAGTCGACCAAATTCAGGATGACACCCAACCAGGTTTACAAGACAAAGATACTGCGGAAGGCGTATCAATACTTGGTCATCTTTGCATGTTGCTTATATGGCCAAGAGAGCACGGAAACCTTCCCGCATAGTTAGGTGATCGCGTTGGACCAACTGGATAGTGAAGGAAAAGCATGCAACTGGTCCAACATGTTGGCTCACAGGCTGAAGGAACAGGTAGCAAGGGCTCGTAAGCCACCTAAAGGTCAGCAATCAGAAATCTACATGTTCGCTTACATCTTGGATGCAATCTGTGCCCATAAGGATTTCTTGGGCTTGAAGTGGGCATGGACATCAATGAAAACCTCTATGAATACTTATTGTAAAATTTTGTCCGAATGCAGCTTTAGGGAGTCATCACACAATTGTAAGATCATTTTGTCACCCGGTATATAAGATGATATTTGAGCAGGATCCATCTTACATGTCAAAGGTGGCATTGGAGGCACTGATCAACATAGCGGATTGGTACACCTCACTGTTCGACACCTTCATACGGATGTACAACACGGAGAAGCCTTCGCATGTTTTGCCGAAGTTTCACTTGGACAAGCTCGTCATACAAGAAGTATCATACCACATCTCGGTAGGACTGTGAGCTAGGCTGCATCGGAAGAAGAAGGCACCTTGGCCCGATCTTCCATTACGAATTGGGTTATATGAGATATGAAATTTCAACCACGTAGATGTCGAAGTAGAGGACATCAAGAAATATCCATTTGACTCCCGAAGCTACAATCCGTATGACCCACATTGTTTTGTAAAAGATCACTACACAAGAGCACAGTTTCAGTGGATCCATGGGGCATGTCATTGGGTGGAGGAGGACCCATGGAGATATTGTTACAACTTCTCGAGGCCCAATGAATCGACCGACATCGCTGTGCAATGGTTAGTGAAGCAGCTTGAAGTAACATCCAGGAGAGCACCAACAATAGAGGTAAACATAATGGCGCGCGACAAAGGAAAAAGGAATATTGTTGACAACACGGAGGAGGAGCAAAGCTGCAAGTTTCGAGTAGAACCACTTGTGCAGAAAGAAGCTTTGGAAATAGAGGCAAAGAGGAAAAGTGCGAAAAGAGGAACATGCAAAGGCAGAGAGAAAAACAGGGAATGGAGGAAACAAAGGAGGAGTTGCATGAGCTGAAGGAGCAACTCCAGAAGGAACAGGAGCTACATAGATAGGATAAGGAAGTGTAACAAGAATAGGTACAAAAGGGGGCGTAACATGTACATACAAATGAAACTGCGCCCATACCGATAGTTGACTCATCCGAACAGCTGGCACCAGGCGAACATGGTGAGCAATCACAGGAGTAGGAATTTTCTCAAGAGATTGAACAAGCACTTGAGTAGAAGGATACAGATATGGAGCAACAAGAGTTAGGGCAAGACATCGACCTCATGCCTTACCATTAGAAGGCCGACTTACCAGCTTCACCGATCTGGAAGCAGAGCAAGTCCCAAGCGACCAAGGAGACATTGAGATCCTTGGAGACAATCCAGAAGGAGAGATGCACAACATCTCATTCGACGAGTCGCAACATAGAGTTGTGCAATCTCGCAAAGTGTCTACTTCGGATGACAACACATCTCCTGAATAGTTTGAGGAATTAGTGGTCGTGTCCAACGTGCAAAAACATCCAACAACATTGGCTGATGCTACTAGAGCATATGTTGAAACCACTAGCTCGAGTTTTCACTTCTTGATAGCAGAGAACGAGCAAATAGCTAAGGAGTTACGATGGCCAAGTAGGGAGGAGAACTAGCTATAGCATCTGCCTGAGCAGAGTTAAAGTAGGTGATATTGAATGTAAGTATTGTACCCTAAGTTAGTCATATGGGCATTGTATTCCAAGTTTGGCATCATGGATAAAGTAGTTGTCCATCTCAATGGTTGGGAGCAACGATGTGCTAGGAGAGCATGTATCTTGTCAAACGTGCATGATGCTGTTGATTACATGCAGACATGGACAATGAGATATAAGGGAGCCCCGTTACACTTGCCCAAGATGATGAAGCCCAGAGCGGTCGAACTGAAGGTACATATTCAGTGTCAAATCTTGAACTATGAAGACCTCCCACAACTCTTCACTAGTCTATAGGCTTCCCATGCATGGGTATTCAGGAGTATGGATTTTGTTGTGTGCACACACACAATCCCATCTATTGGGACACTCTCCTAGGCAAAGACAAAGGCACAAGTCCAACTAGATCTTGACTCGTACTTTGACGAGTTGATGCGCATAGCCACCAACGTAGACTTGGTGATCAGTGTAGATACCATGCATTAGTATGTCGTTGGTCCAACCGCACTCAAGACAATGATGCACATGTTATTAGATGACTTGGATAGAGGATCTCAAGCAATGTACCCGGATGCTATGGAGGCAAGCGTTCATTTCCAGAAATTTGACACCATAGAGTACACGGACACCATCACGGACTACCAAGCTTGGCATCAGTTCGCCATTGTTGACCATTGTGAGGATGTCGAAGAATTTCTATTCCCATGGTTGTCTGAGTCATAGAAATGCCTTGCATGGTTTGCTCAAGCCTATTTTGTCTCACATGGGTACATTTGCAGATTCTATGTAACGTCTTGTCAAGTGAAAGTTCAAGTGTCGATAGATGGATGTAACAGTCATAGAGTAGATGAAGAGTCATGAGGATAGGTGAACAGTCACAAAGGGGAATGTCAAGGGCCACCCCACCCTTTGCTATATATAGTCACTAATAACTCATTATTTAGGGCTTTTGGTCAGCCAAGCTTCCGATAGGAGTATCTTAGAGAAATCTTGGAGAGTATTGTAACAAGCCTTGGCTTCTCCACTGTGCAAAGCTAATATATCTCTTTGGAGGAGCAGGTGGCAGTGACTATAATGTTCCGTTGTCGGAGCTAGTGGTTGGTCATGGTTGTATTGTATGACTGGAACTTACACTTCTTAATATAACAGATCCAACACGTTTCATGCATATGTCGTATTGTATTTCAACTATATTGTTTACTCTAAATGATATGTGTATCTGTTTGCTTACACATGCATGTGTATCTATTTTCTGTATATGTATGTATGAATCTTACTGAAATGTGTTGTTGGTTTAACCATCATTTTGGATTGCTAGCTCACTTGCCTTCCATTTTGTGATGCATCTTTGATCGTGTGTTCCCTTCTTAACTTAGTGCTTTCACAAGTTTCCAAGGGGCGCACTCACCTCGCCTTCTGTGTTTTATAACCGTTCATGCACCTTCCTTGAATTACTACATATGTCACGCCCTTGATACCAACAGGGACATGTTACTTGCCTCTGTGCAAAACCGCGATCAAGGCGATACTATATGACCCACTGTTGGGAATCCTACACCAAACGGTCTGAGTTCTAGTTGGGACTTATTACTAGGGAGATCGCTTGACATGTTGGCGGGTCTAGCACTGTCAACACACTCTTAAAATAAAAAGAGAAGCAACTCAGTCTTTAAACTACCATTCCTATAGCTATAACTTCTACAATAGGTACTTCAGCAGTATGGACATCTACAACAACAACCATCACAATAGAAGCACAATATACTAATTCAACAAACCAACTATCAAAGGCCATGAGAGACTTGTCTTTGAAGGATCAAGAAATTGAAAAACTAAAAATGTAGCTCCAAAAGATTCAAGAACATAAGATTAAGTCTGATAATGCATATTTGGCTAAGATTCAAAACAAATATAAATTAAACCAGCAATTAGAAGTTTATGAAAATGAATCTTTAATTGCACAAACTATTGCTCAGGAAAAATAAAATATTTGTATATACATTAATGTATTAGTGACTGAGTTATGTCCTTCAATTGAAATTATTTTTGAGCGGGAAGATTTATTGTAGAGGTCATAAGCAACAGTACCAGAAATAAAGAAGGACCTGGACCACAAACTAGGAGATGCCACAAGGATAATTAAGGTCCTAAACTCCAAGACGAAAGATGGTGCTTTCAGGTTTTCCCACCACTTGTTTTCCACAAATTGAAGAAATCATAGATTCTCCTATGTCTTTTATTTCTCATGATACAATGTAGCAAAATATTTTTGCTAGATATAGATAAATTAAAAGGAAGAATGAAGCATTAAAGGCCACTACCTATTCAGAATTTTAGAAGCAATCTTCCACTACATAGCATAGACTTTTGTCTCCACTTGATACTGAAAAGGGATAGTTTCAATTAGCTTTCTTGGAACCTAAAGGTCTAATCCTTAAAAGTGTAGAAGATTATAAAACATCCATTTTTGCTTTTGACACCAAGCAAATTCACGCAATTGATAAAATTGACCTACATAAGCAGGCTGGTGAAATGATATATTCCACATTGACAAGTTCAACTATGGAAACCTATAAACTACAAGCTTCCTTGAACAATATTCACAACCAATTGAAGATGGAGAGAATGCCATCTTTGGATAAAGATACCAAAATCAAAGCTCTTGAAGATTTGGTGATCAAACTAAGATATGATCCTAGTAATATCAAAGTAGCTGAAGATATGATAAAGAATAAGAATGCTGACATTCAAGCATTGAGGAAATAGCTTAAACTTCCTACTACTGAACATACATAAGTGTTAAATTGGCAACCAGGGAAAAACTTCATGTGGGTCATCTTATTCATGGCTGATAATATTTTTATTAGATTCCTCTCGTCGAGAGGTGTAGGATTGATATAAAGATCATCCAATTCTGATAAGTATTCATGGAGATATGAATTTATTTTGATTATGGAATTATTATCAAGCCGACCTACAACTCATGTAGGCTCAGAAGCCCAACAGTCGCATCTATTCACCCACCAACGTTGTGTATAAATATAAGAGGAATTTTCATCATTTGGACTCACTCATCTCATCACATCTCTCTCTCTCTCTACTGCGCAGATATGAGTCTCTTCTCTACTGCGCTGAAATGGGTCTCTCTCTCTCACACATGTGAAGCCGGAAGCTGTTGAATTTGAAGCTGCAACTGCAGAAGTAAAGATTGACTTGCGTGGCCTAGAAGATCTCCTCTTTGGAACTAGGCTGTAGGTTCATCTGAACCTCTTTTGAAAGCCACAAATTTTGGTGGTGGAATGAAGTCAATCCGACGAACGGTTTGCAAGATATCAACTGCCCTAGTTTGAAGCCGGAAACTGCTGAAACTGAAGCTGCAACTGCAGAAGTAAAGATTGACTTGCGTGGCCTAGAATATCTCCTCTTTGGAACTACGCTGTAGGTTCATATGAACCTCCTTTGAAAGCTACAACTTTTGGTGGTGGAATGAAGTCAATCCGACGAACGGTTTGCAAGATATCGACTGCCCTAGTTTGAAGCCGGAAACTGCTGAAACTGAAGCTGCAACTGCAGAAGTAAAGATTGACTTGCGTGGCCTAGAAGATCTCCTCATCTGAACTGCACTATAGGTTCATCTGAACCTCCTCTGGAAGCCGAAGCTTTTGGTGGTGGAATGAAGTCAATCCGACTGTTGGTTTGTGAGATATGGTCTGCCCTAGTTTGATAATGAAGCCGCTAATGCTGATGCTACTGATCTAGGGTTTGCTACTGCTGATATGAATCAGATTTATTGTACTATTTCTCTCTGATGAATTATTGAAGATAAAAGAAGATTTGATCAAAGGGTTTCCCCACACATTATGGGGTTTGTCCCTGGCTAGCCGCCACATCTTGTGTCTCTTGTCTTGGCTTGTTTTCTGTCGATCGTTTAATGTTCTATCTGCACTTTATTTTATGTACATGTGATTGCTAATCGGTGGAATATAATAAGAAATAGAAGTAAACTGTTATAAGCATAGAACATACCATAACTTAACATGGTATCAGAGCTGAGGTGAAGACAAAGCCCGAGCAAGAGCAAGAGAAATCATTGAAGAGAAGATTGGCAAGGCTATCCTAAAAGAACTATGGGGTCCTCAACACTCTTTCTTGCCGAAGACAAGCTCCGTGAGAAAGTTGACTATCACGGATGAAAGATGTCTATCGATATAACCCTTGAAGATCAAGGAATTCTGGACCATGTAAGAGGAAATATTGTTGAGCCTTCATCAAATGCATCTGCTGCTGCCTGGAACAAATGGAAAAATGGAGAAGTCAAAACAAAGAAGATCATCCGGGACTCTATCGACAAGCGCTTGGTGGTCTACATCTCTGATCTAGACACCTCCAAGGAAATCTACGACAGACTGGTGAGTTTATTTAAAGTTAATGATGCAAATCAAGTTTTGTTTCTTAGAAATAAGTTAAGGGAAATCAAGAAGGGTAAAGATGAAAGTATGCAAGCATACTTCTTAAGAATCACCGAGATCAGGAACGATCTCCTATCAATTGGGGAAACTATTACGGACAGAGAAATGGCACTCACAATGGGAAAACTATGGATGAGATCATGGACATAAAGGGAAACATGAGATCATGGACATATAGGATAGCATGATGATGATGCACACTAGTTTGAGTAGCATTATGATGGATAAAATCATGGACATGGGCAGCATGATGATAATCATGATTAGAGAAGCATGGTATAGTATGCAGTGGTGCAACTCGAAATCCCTCTAATGACAATCAAAGGAATGACAAATTCAACAGCAAAGGTAAGAGGAGAGCTAGGAATCAAGGAAGAGAACAAGCATTCAAGAAGGCTAGAAATTCTAGGATGTACTAAATGCACCTGACCTCAAAAGGAACCTAGTGTCCATCTTGGCAATGGAAGACAGAGGCTACAAGGTAACCTTCAGCAATGGCAAGGTATGTATATGGAAAAATAATGTTAAATATGCCTTTACTCTTGGGTTTAGTGTTGATTCATTATATTAGGTCGATGGAAGTCCGCTAGGTGTCATGTCTTGTGACACAACTCTTCAGTCCGAACTTTGGCATCGGAGGTTTGCCCACCTTCATTATAAAGCTATACTCGATGTAAGACAAATGGTAACAGGGATGCCCGAATTCCAAGTAGAGAAAGAAGGTGTATGTCCGGGATGTGCTGAAGGAAAGCTCAAAAGGGGACCATTCCCCTCAAGCCAAAGCAAGACCTCTGATATATTACAGTTGGTTCACTTAGGCACATCTGAGGCTAGCATTAAGAGGGAGACTACTACACCACATACTCCTGAGCAGAATGGTGTGGTGGGAAGGAAGAACCACACGATGATGGAAGCTGTCCGGGCCATGCTACATGATCAAAGACTTCCAAAGTTTCTATGGGCTGAAGCTGCAAACACTACCGTATATGTACAAAATCGATGCCCTCATCAAGCATTGGGTTCCAAGACTCCTGAAGAAAAATTCACCGGTAAGAAACCTGATGTTTCTCATTTTAAAATTTTTGGAAGCCCTGTATACTTTCATGTGCCGAAAGAGAAAAGAAATAAATTAGGAGCATCTGGAAAGAAGGGAATTTTCGTGGGCTATGGTGAAAATACTAAAGGCTATAGAATCTATGTAGCCGGTCAAAGGGAAGTCATAATTAGTCATGATGTCACCTTTGACGAAGATATGGCTCTCAGCAAGGTGATCAATCTTCCGACTTTGAGGAGCTCTCAAGAAGCCGACACCAGGGAACCGAAAGAAAAGGATGATGAATCAATGCCTGATGTAGAAGAACCCATGGATCCGATTGATCCTCATTCACATGAGCCTTCCTCTTCTAGGAAGAGGCCTTCATGGCTTAGGGGGATACTTGATGATGCTGCACCCTGAGGAACCTTCCATCAAAGTAAGAAACTTAATAGGTATCAATGATACCTGACCATCATGAGCACGATCATACAAAATGAGCCTTCGTCATTCTCAGATGCCGTCAAGCATCAAGTATGAAAGGATGCTATGACCGAAGAATATGAGTCTATCATAAATAATGATGTTTGGGAAGTAGTTCCCAGACCCCAGGAAAAGACTGTTGTTACTTCCAAATGGCTTTACAAGATAAAGCATGCAGCAGATGGAAGCACGGAAAAGTATAAGGCTCGTTTTGTTGCTCGAGGTTTCTCCCAAAAGGAAGGTATAGACTATGATGAGATATTTGCACTTGTTTCCAGATATACGACCATCCGCTCGATCATAGCCCTTGCCGCTTCACAAGGATGGAACCTACATCAGATGGATGTCAAGACTGTGTTCTTGCATGGCTCGATCAAAGAAGAGGTCTACGTGGAGCAACCCGAAGGATTTGAGATTTATGATCGAAAATCTCATGTATGCAGGTTGAAGAAAGCTCTCTATGGGTTGAAGCAAGCACCCCGAGCATGGTATGAGAGGATTGATAGCTACTTGATGAAGCTGGGATTCACTAGGAGTGAAGCCGATCCTAACCTTTACTTTAAGGTTGAAGATGACAAGCCTCTCATACCGGTATTGTATGTGGATGACCTCTTTCTAACAGGTGCAAACCCTCTCATTCACAAATGTAAGAGGGAGATGGCTTCTGAATTTGAAATGAAGGACCAAGGACTTGAAGTGTGGCAGAAGCAAAGGGAAATTTTCCTATCTCAAGGAAAATATGTGGTAAATATATTGGAAAGATTCGGTATGATGGACTACAAGCCTGTGACTACCTCGAGGATCTTAACTTTTAGAAGTTATATGGTAGTGATGTCGGACCAGACTTGGGAAATGCCTCCGAGTTTCAAAAACTCATTCGCATTGATGTTCTTGGTGAACCTCTGTCCGAACATATGTTTTGTAGTTAACATTGGTTTACTGCTAGTGATTCATTGTTAGAACTGAGACTACATCCTATTGCCATTGGAGTACATACTGGTTTAGAATATTCCACTCTATACTTCTTCAAGATCTGCTTGAGATATTTTGTTTGTGAAAGGAAAATACCATCTTTTATTTGTTGTACTTGTAGACCAAGAAAATAAGTAAGTTCACCAAGTAAGTACATTTCAAATTCTTGTTGCATTACTGAAGCAAAATTTGGACTCATGGATTTCTACCAAAGATGATATCATCAACATAAACAACAATAATTAGTAGTTTATCATTTCAATCTTTGTGTATAAATTTCTATCTGAAAATCCTTTTGTGAAACGTTGTTGTTGGAGATATTTGTCAAGGTGGTAATACCAAGCCCTTGGAGCCTGTTTCAGACCATAGAGAGCCTTTTTGATCTTGCATACGAGCTTTGCATCATTTCCAAGAATGAATCCTTCTCGTTGTTCAATATAAACTTCTTCTTCTAGATCTCCATTAAGAAACATCCTTATGGCTTCAAGTCTGGAAACAAGTGCAAAAGTTTTTTCAAAATATATACCTTCTTGTTGATCATACCCTTTACAAACAAGTCTTGCCTTATTTCCAATAACTTCTCCATTTTCATTCAGCTTATTCTTAAATATCGATTTTGTTCCTATAACATTTTTATCATGAGGTCTAGGAACTAATTCCCAAGTATCATTCTTTTCAATTTCGTCAAGTTCTTCACCCATAGCCTTGACCCAACATTAATCTTTCTAGGCTTCATTTACATTCTGAGGTTTTGTGGAGGATAGTAATGCTAGATAACTTAAGGTCCCTGTAAGAGTTCTTCGTGTCTGTACTCCAGACCCTTTTTCTCCAAGAATTTGAGATTTTAGATGATTCTTTTGAACATACCTGGATGGAGTCTTTTCCCTGTCTGTTGTATATTCTTTTGGTGCTCCATTGGTTTCTTCTTCTATATCATTTTGATTTGATGCAGGAAAGTTTTCCCCATCTTCCTCTTATTAATATTCCTTTGTTGATTTCATTTGTTCCAGATTTATGCATGCTTCATCAAATACAACATCAATGCTTTCAACAATTTTCCGAAGTCTTTTATTATAACATTTGTATCCTTTACTTCTAGATGAATAGCCAATAAGAATACGTTCATCTTCTCTGGGTTCAAACTTACCAAGTTTTTCATCAATCCTTTTGATGAAACATTTGCTTCCAAAAACTCTAAAGTGTTTTACAGTAGGAGGTTTACCATACCAAATTTCATATGGAGTTTGATTGCTATTTACTTGAACATTCTCTTTGTTGAGAATAGTCATGGCAACAATGCAGCTTCACCCTAGAAGGTTGCAGGAGTTCCAGATTCATCAAGCATCACTCGAGCCATTTGTTCAATTGTTCTGTTCATTCTTTCCACCATGCCACTTTGCTGAGAATTTCTTGTGATGAAGAATTGCCTTTTTATTCCATGTTGTTCATAAAAGTCAAATAATTCATCTGATATGAATTCTCCCCCTCGATCAAATTTGAGACATTTGATTTTTCGATCTGATTCATTTTCAACTAAAGCTTTGAAGGCTTAAAATTTTTCAAATGTTTCATCTTTACGCTTTAGTAGACTTATCCAACACATCCTAAAAAAATCATCAATAAATAAAATAAAGTATTCTTCTCCACGAGGTGATTTTTTCCTTGTTGGTCCACATAAATCAGTATGGATGAGTTCAAGAGGCTTACTTGTTGATCCTTATTTTTCACTGAAGTGAACTCTGGTTTGCTTACCGAATTGACATGGTTTTCATATGGTATTTTCTAGGATGTTGATATCTGGAAGATCACGAACTTCCTTGAGCCTGCATGCTTTTCTTATTTGAGAAAAGCTTAGATGTCCCAATATTTTGTGCCATAGCCAGTTTTCATTTGTTTTCTTAGATAGAATTCTTGTTGTCCTCATTTGAGTATGTATAAGTTAATTGGAGTTCTTGTACCTTTGATCACGGTCTTTCCTGTATCAGCTCACGAACCACACATTCATTTGATTGAAAAACAAATTCATTTCCTTGATCACACATTTGACTGACACTCAACAAGTTATGTTTTAAACCATATACATACATGACATTTCCAGCTTTAACCTTTTCTTTCAAGAAAACATAACCTTTACATTTAATGACAACTGATGTGTCATTTCCAAATGACACATTCTTTTCATTTTCTAAATCATTATAAGGTTGAAGTTTCTCTTTATCACCTATCATGTGTTTGGAGTATCCACTATCGATGTACCATTGATTCTCTTGTCCTTCTGCATATAGAGCTATGCCACATATTTCTGATTGAGGTTCCTTCTTTCTCCATATCTTGGAATTTAATGATGATTTCTCTGTTTGAAGTGTTGGCCGAAATTTGCTCCTGCATTCAAATTCTTCATGACAAATTGTTACAAATCGAACATTCTATTTCATATTCAAGAGGAGAAAAGTTATTATAGGAACTTTTCTTGATTCCATTTACACTCCTTTGATTTCGTTCTTATCTAGTCATGATGGTTTTGTAAGCAACACATTGAGCAACCTTATGCCCAAAGTTATGACATGAAAAACATTGCCCATTAAAGAAGTTTATGTGATCATAGAATCTTTTGGCAGTGTTTACCTGTTGGTTGAAGTTTCTATTGATATTCATCCTTGGAGTAAATTGAGTATGATTTACCTAATGAGTATTTTTAGGCCTTTGCTGATGATTGACATATTGTTCACTCGTCTTTGCTACATCAAGATAGCTTCTGGTGGAGGCTGACAACTTCTGTGACTAAGATGATTCTTTAGTATATTCAAGACCTATCTTTATCATCGAAGACTGGTGAACTTTGATGATTTCATTTAAAGTTTTTGATCCTTTAACAAATCTGAGATTAAGAGATTTTGTCTTCTCAAATTCTTTTCTTATACCCACAATTTCACATTCTAGATTTTCATTGTGTTTTTCTCTTTCAGTGAGTTGGTGTGTCAACATGTCTATGATCATATTATTTTCTTCTAAACAAATCTTGATTTTGGTGATTTCTTCAAGAAATTCTTCCTCTTCTAAGGCATCCAAAAAATCATTATTGTCATAAGCCACGAGTAGTCTATAATATTGTTTAGTTTCATCTTCATCACTATTAGATAAACCATCACTATCTTCATGCGTATAGTAACTCCTTATATTGACAACCTATCTTTTATTGCCTTTAACATATTCCTTTCCCTTTTCATATTTATCTTTATGAGGTCATTTGGCAGCATAATGGCCAATTCTACCACAAGCAAAGCATTTAAATGGTAGCTTACCTCTGAATCTTCTGGAACCCCATTGAAACTTCTTGAAAAAATTTACCTCATCTTCTTCTTCTGAAATGTATCCTGGTTCATTGTTTTCTTCCTTTTCTTTTCCCTTTGTTGAAGCTTTAAAAGCAGCTTCTGTCATATCTGATGGACCTCCTTTCCTCATTTCAAAGGCAGTTAGGATTCCATAGAGTTGAATCACAATAATAGTTTGAAGATCATGTTTTTCTTCTATGGCAGACACTTTTGACTCAAATTTAGAAGACAAAGATCTGAAAATTTTCTCAACTAAAGTAGCTTCCTTTATCTCTCACCCAGATTCTTCATACAATTAACAATTTCATTTGTACGTAAAAAGTAACTATCAATACTCTCATCACTATGCATCTTAAGAGTTTCATACTGAATTATGAGATTTTGAAGCTTAGCACATTTTACCTGGGAGTCTCCTTTGTAGCTCTGAATTATTTTGTCCCATATCTCTTTGGTTGTCCTGAGCTACATGACTTTGTCAAATTTTGATTCTGACAAACTTCTCAATAATGTATTGACGTCTTTGGCATTGGTTTCGTATAACTTCTTACTTGCAGATTCTGAAGGAATTGCTACTGGAAATTGATATCCTCCTTCAACAATTTCCCGAACATTGGCTCGAAGCAATTGTAGATAGGCTATGGTTCTTATTTTCAAATATACCAAGTTGCTCCCATTGAAGATTGGTGGTCTAATAGATCCCATTCCTTCGTGATTATTCATCTTGAAAGATATTTCTTCAAGCGATCAAGATTCTTCTAAAGGACCTGCTCTGATACCAATTGGTGGAAATAACACTGACAGGGGGGGTGAATCAGTCTTATTAGTTCAATATTTTTTCATTTCCCTAACATATTTATATACACTACTTCAATGAAGTGAACTATCCTGTACATGTTACTGTTATTAGAGAAACCAACGTATACCCAGAGAACTTATGATTTAATCAATTTATCATGTATTGATCTTTAATCAGTGCACCAGCAACTTGTTAAGTAGTACATTAAAAACATAATAAACAATCACACATAAGAAACAAACATCAACACCAAGATTTAAGGTGGAAACGAAATGCAGGAAAAAAACCACCTGCTATTGTTGTCTCTATCTTCTTTTAATAATAACAAAATTTGTTTTCAATCTTGTACTAGTGCAGACTCATACCATTACGCAAGCACCCACTTGCAGAAGGGTACAACCTTCTCTGATTTTCCAGCTTCTACTGGAAGGGGGCTACAACCCCCTAGCTCTTGTACTAGCCAATGTGTTTAGTAGTATGTAGGGACTAACCTACAGAGGGCTACAACCTTCTTTCTTCTTCCAGGGACCACGTTTCATAAATTTTCAGACTGGATTCTCTTGGTACACAACAATACAAATGAAGGCCTCTTTTCATCAAATTTTCACACTAGACCCATCAGAAACTTTGAAACTCAAACTGCATCAACCAACAATCAAATAATCTGAACAATCAGATCATTGTCACTAGAACACTGTGCTGAACCCAGAAACCTGCACCATCATTTAGAACCAGCTGTAACCTCAAATCATGCATCAGAATGTATACACTACTTTACTGTACCCAACCTTCATGTATATGCTACTTCCTTTAACCAAACCTACGTATACCCTCAAAATTACTGAAACATAAAACTTCTGAATCAAATCTATACCAACCAACAATATACTGAACATCTACTGTCAATTTACAGAGCTTTATACAGGCAGTAGCAGAGATAACCCTTCTTACTAAGACTTCATTGACAAATAATAGCAAAACAATAGAACTGGTCAGATAGATCAGTCAGATCTAAGGAATAGGATTTTCTTTTGTATACGCTACTTGGAAGAGTAGAACCTATGTGAATATGCGCTCACGAACTAGCGTATAGATCTGCAAATATTAACTCATAACTTCGCTGCTATTTTAGACTTTATAAAAACCCATATCATGAAATTTAAAGAATACAACAGGTGTACACGATCAGATCTAGCCCAACCAATATCAAATCTTTCAATGATAAGTCATTTCAGGTCTTATGATCTTGATCCAACATTGAATTCAAGGTGCACATAATATTTCAGATCAAATCACAAACACATGCCTTGCAACATAAAATATACTTCAGATAGAATTATTCCTGAGAAAACCCTTTTACTTGCACACTTGGCCTTATGATCTTCTCCTCCTTATATGGTTTTAGGCCTTTCTCAATACCTTGGACCAAAACCACTTAGGACCCATGGTATTATTTGATGGGATAAACTAGTCATTACTCCACTCAATATTGTGGGCTAATACCATGGTATTGACCCCTGGTATTGTTTACTCTTGAATTTCCTTGATTTTCCAACATATACACGTTTCTCTTATGGTGAAAGTGCGTATATATGTATATGCTCTTTTTGTTCTGTGAACCAGTGTGTATATGTTGTTTTGACTAAGTGGACTAGCATACACATCTTAAACTAATTTATACCATCCTTTTCCTTCAACTTCTTTATTTTGGTCAGTAGACCTTAGTTCCATCTACCTATTCTTCTGTACCAATGCCCTATTACATCTAATTAGACCTGTAACATTGTGGGTTGCCTACAATAAAAAATGAACTGAGCTGTGAGTGAGTTGCCTATAATCAAGGACAACACTTGTATCATAATGCCAACAAATTCTCCCCAACTTCCTGAGGCTGCTGCTTTGGAGCTAAAATAACCTCTTCTGGTGGGGTCTGAAGCTCCCTCTCAAGAGAGCACATCGCTTTCACCTCATTAAACTTTACATCCCTTCATACAATTATCATTGCGAGGGAAGGTAAGTACACATAGTAATTGTGTGGAGTTTTGATGTAACCCACAAAAAAAACTAACTCTGATGTCGGCTCAAGTTTCTTCCTCAAATCTTTGGAGACATGGAAGTAAACAAAGGCTTCAAAAACTCTTGAAGTGGGACACATCCAAATTTCTCCATGAGAAAACCTCCTCTGATGGAATCATACCAAGAAATGATGAGGAATTTGGTTCAACAAGTAGATTGTTATGTTACATGCCTCTACCCACAAATATAATGGTAGGCCTTGTTCATGTAATATAGCTCTTGCAACTCCAACAATGATCTGGTTCTTTCTCTCAGCTACCCCATTCTGTTGGGGGTTATGCAGTTATTTAATCTCTCTTTGAATTCCTTCTTTCGCACATAAATCCTTGAATTCATTCAAAGCATACTCCATTATCGCTCTTGAGGGTCTTTACCATCTTTTCTGTCTCTTTCTCAACTAGTGCCTTGAACTATACAAATTTTGAGAATGTCTCATCCTTCTTCTGCATGAAGGAGATCCAACACTTCCTTAAGAAATCATCAATAAAAATAACACAATATTTATGTCTAGTAGTGCATTCTATCAAGAAAGGTCCACAAACATTAGAGTGGTATCTTTCATGGAATGTGGATTTCACATACTTCCCCAAGGTACAACCTATTTTGTAATTATTGTCTTGACATATCCCAACAATCCATTGCCATCGTGAAACACCTCCATGCAATCCTTCCATGCAATGAAATTTGAGTTTCGTTCCAAGGAATACTCTAATATCCACTTGTTTTGGGTAATTCTCCAAACTCTAAAGAGATCCTACTACAGTGAAGCTGCAAATTCTAACTTCCTAAGAAAAAACTTTGAATTTATTGTTCTAATGTGAATCTAGCTCTAATACCATGTAAAAACATGGTGATAGAATTGCAACTTCTCAAGAAATTTTAATCTAAATCAAGCGACACAATTTTACTATGTTGCTCTGCGGAAATTAATTCAGAATTTAGAACAACATTAGAAAGCATGCAATAAGAAAACCCAAACATGCACGATATTTTTCAAGGGGAACCCAACTCAAAAAAAAACCCTCAAGCCTCTTTGCATTAATAAAATGAATAGAGAATGTATGACAACTTCTTTCCTGCTTTGAGCATAACTTGCAAATGAATAACCTATCTCTCTACTCAATGAGAAGCTCTGACCTAGAATTAGTCAACTTATTCATCTGCTTGAGCCCCTACTTCCTTGTTGAAATCCTGAGGAATTAGCCCCTATTTTTTAGGAATTTTCCTCCAATTTATTGCACAATTTCCAAGGATTGATCATCTGATTGCATGCAACACATGTATCCTCAAACTAGTTTACAACTGCTTGTTACACTGCCTTGGAATCTCCAACACAGTTAGGGAACTTGAATTCTCTACATCACTAGCTATTTTGAGTTATTTGATTAGTTAAATGGATGATCACTAAGTTATATTGTTGTCGCACTACGCAACTAACGATCCACTAGTTCCATTAACTGTTAGAACTAGTTTAACCGAGCACAACTGGATATAACTGAACTAGATTACTAAAATTTAGAAATCACACATGCTTAACTGAACTCCAAGCTCTCTAAATCGAATTTATTGAGCTAACTAAGTGACAAGAGCCATGTCACCTCAGTTAAGTACCTCCAAATTATCTACTAATGCAGAAATTAGAATTTTCTCAATTTAACCAAGGCAAATTCAAATTGAGCCTTTCTTGCTATTCTTCTCAACACCGAAATCCCTGTCCTTTGTCAACTACGTTGAATTTCTTGTACGAAACTATATTCTCCTTATTACATATATCCTAAGGTCTTACTCACTTCTTATCCACTTTCCCTTAGTCTTGTCATTACCTTTCTAACCCAGCTTAGGCTCTGACTTATGCTTAGACTACTAATAGCAATGTTTCAACTTCCAAATTACTTCCTCCAATGTCTGAGGCTCATCATACACAATTTGATCCTTAAACGTTAAAGGAAATCCACTAAAAAATATTTTAAGCTTCATCTTCTCACCTTAAGATATGGTACATACCTTAATAACTCCAAAAACTTAGTTGTGTACTCTTCATCTTTCAAATATCCCATCTTCAATTCGTACAAATCCTTAGCCTTACTGTCATAGTATCTTTCTAACAAATACTTCTTCCTGAAGAGTCTTATAAACTCATGCCAACTCAACTCCTTTGTATTGATGCCTCTAGCACGCTTCACATCTTCCCACCAAATGTCTTCTTTTCCCTTGAGACTAAAAATTATTGGATTTCATATTCTTTGTATAATCATGCAGTTTGAAGAACTTCTTCATCCCAAGCAACAGTGATTTGGCATCTTCTGGTTTAATTAAATCTCCATCAAATGTAGGAGGCTTGGATTTCTTGAACCCATCTGGAAAGTATTGATTCTCACTCCTGTAAGAATGATAATGATGATGACCATGTTGTCTCTCTGATCCAGAACTAGAATAGAACCCATAACCCCTACCTCTCATGTCAAGTGTATCCATTTATCTACCACCTTTTACCATTTCATCCTTATATGACTTGTGTCCTCCATGAGACCTTCTACCATACACCCCATTAGTCCTTTCCTCCTGTCTGTAATTGATCTTTGGTTGTCCCTTTCTTTGTAAATCTGATTAGCTTTGAGCTTTTCCTGTGCCCTGGCAAGTCTTTCCTATGAAGAATGATCTTTTCATTATCTGCCTTACTGTTGGAAACAATTTTAATACTAAGAGGGGGGTGAATCAATATTAAGGCTAATTTTTAAACTTCTTATGCCAATTTACTTTTCTTATTCAAACTTGGCAACTATCCATATAATCAGAAACAACATATAATATGGCAACAATATGGAATCAATATAAAAGAACACACCATGAGCATCATACATATGAGACACAAGGTTTTACGTGGAAACCCTTTCGGGAATAAACAACCAAATCTTGTTGTTGTTATTGATATAAAATAATAACACCTACTCTATTACATCAATATGTTTTGTGAGCCACCACTCATAGGAAGCACTGACTCCCTTTGATTGTTTGCTAGCACCCACTAGCAGGAACCACCAACTCCCTCTTTTTGTAAACCCATGTCTAGCTTACCAAAAGCACCATGTGAAGCACCAACCTCATAGACTTGTTGCAAGAACAAACTTGAAACTCCTTGGATTTATGCAAGAACTAACTTGAATGAGGCACCAACCCCCAAGCCTTCTCAAGCACCCACTAGAGATGGAAGCACCAACTTCCTGTATGTAACAAGGAACTCAAAGTTCTCTATAATTTGGTAGTCATCCTACCTGATATCAACTCTATTCTTCATAGCCCTTGGCCCACGCAACACTCTCTGCACCTCTACTTGCACTTTAGTAGCTCACTGTTCACTGATCTTTATCAGCACACACACTTATCTCTTGGCCTTCTATTCCTCAAGATCTTTCAACCTTACACACAGTAGCCCTGGCTTGCTTGGCCTTCTTCGTGCATCATACACTCAGATCTCTACCTTCATTCTCTACACATACACCTTCGACCTTTCTCACACAGCAGCATAGCTTCGCTCAATGTCAATTACCTCCGCATAGTAACTCTTAGCCTTTTTCAAGCATCATACACTCAGCTCTCTGCCTTCATTCTCTACATAAGAACATTCATCCTTTCTCACATAGTAGTGCAACTTCTCTTGGGGTCACTTAGTGTTACAAAAGCATCCTCGACCTTTTTCTACAGAACTGGATTTCTCTACCTTACACACAACAACCCTCTCACCATAACGAGCACTCCACAGGCTCACTCTACTATCCTGTGTATATCCATTTCTCAACTAGGATCTGTTGTTTTTTTCCTTTGTTGCATGCCACAAAATACTGCCTCTGTTGAACATCATCTATTTCATTCACACTACCCCGAGTGTACCTCTAAATGGCTCTTCCATTCTACTATTGCATCTGAATTGGTCTCTGCCACTGCATTAAACATGAGAATGAGAAATTGACTCTTTCTCCATAATGAGAATTAATTCTCATTCCACCTGCACACTCAAACTAGGCACCATCGTCTCTGTGAATAAATCTCCTATCACCAAGGCTCTCCATTCATATTCATGTTTTCACACAACATATCTCTACCTCAACATGGCTTCTCTGTGGACCGTTGTCCTCGTTTCCTTATCTTAGATCTTTCTGAAAATCCATTGGACTTCATGAACCAACTATACCTATTTGCATTTGTTCTTCAACTTCCGACCCATTTATTGATCTGAATTTGAAACTACTTGTAATTTGTTTGCAAGGTATTCAATTCAGAATTATACATGTTTAAAATATTTCCATGTCTTGCAGAAAGAAAACAAATGAAATTTTCAGCTGTTCATGACCCATTTAAGCATAGCAGATTTATTTCCTTTTACTGTTTAACACACTAAAACGAATTTTTTCTGCAAAATAACTCAACCACAGATGCAAAAGAAGTTGATAAAGCAGTTCACCCCTCCTGGGCTACGTCTGCTGGGTCCAAAGCTCCCAACTGGGCTTGTCCTTGTTTTCATTAAATGCTCAAATTGAAAATACAGCTGAATAGAAGCATCTACAGGAGAAATACATGGTAAAAATGGATTCAGAACACTTGAATCCTTCAGGATTGACTATTGGATCACCTCCAATGGATACCTGCAACCCTATACAGTCTTCACAAAACTGGGCCCTGGTGGCTCCTAGAAATTTCACGGCTCCAGAACCTCTGAAAATGACCTCAAATGGCTGTAAGACCTACACCAATGGCTTCAGAAGGTCGAAAATACCCAAAAAAAAAAAAAAAAATCGTTCAAAACCGCCTTTCCTAACCAAAGTTATGGCCATTTAATGATCCCCTCCAGTTTAGCCTAAAAGAACTCCAGCTAACTTTAGTTAATGTCCAGTTACGCCCGCCAAATATGGCGGGCCCACCAATTTTGGCGCTCCTGCCAGAATTTCCGCCAAAAGCTGCAGTTACATTTATTGCTGTGGTTTATCTCGGAGTTTGTGCTGGCGGTTTGGGCTGGCGGTTGGGGCTTAAGCCCTCGGTTCTGGGTCGCGGTCTTATGAAAGGGGGGCTGGCCCCCTTCGGGCCCCGCCCAATAGGAAGTCAACTTTAAAAGAACTTTGTGCCGCCCTCATATCAAACCTGATTGTGTTGGTGCAATGGTAAGACTGTTTGTTGGGGGAGCATATATCGCGGGTTCAGACCTTTGAGCTCCCAAAATTTTAACGTGCCCCCACAGAGATTTGCTGACATCACCCAGGCCACGTGGCGGCCTCCGAGCCTGCCACGTGGTAGTTTTTGATTGGCTGCCAAAAATGAATATTCCTTGGAATATTCTGCGGAATATTCCTTTTTTAATTTTTTTTTTTTAAATTAAAATTTCCAATGTTATTGACAAATTCTTATTTTTGCCATAACTTCCTCATACGACGACCGTTTTTCGAACCGTTTGCGGCGCCGGAATCAGGAAGATGAGAAATTTCCAGTCATTCAACTTTGAACCAGTTCTAAGCACTTTAAATTTTGAGCATTTTACGACACTTAAGACATGAGCACTTGATCATTTATCCATTTAAGTCACTAAGGTGTGCATCAGAGCACATAGATGGCTTGTCTCAACTCAATGTAGACCCAACACACTTTTCTAAAGATTGTTGTTCTTGATGCCTTGACCCAACGATCTTTGACAGTCTCCATTACTCCTGATACCAACTCTTTTGTATGATCTCGGTCCTTGTTGCCCACTCATCCATCTTCCACACACCTTTGTACTGTCATATTAAAGCCACAACATATCGTAACTCACACAGGAGGGATGTTATGATATTTATTATTTTTGATACCCTTATCCCCTTGGCACTTAGCTCCTTTGGAATTTTCTTTCTCATAGGACCAATACTGGTGATCACCTTCATACTCCACTATCGTTTTATAGTGGAGTCTCTACATATCATCGCTTTTATTCAAATGATGTTGTCGGGTTGCGAGGTTTCGAGCTTCTTTCGCTTGGAATTTTGCTATTTTTCCTCCATCAGACTGGGCATTGTAACCAACAACTTAGCTTTTAAGTGCTAAGGCCTTCTGTTCCTACTAGGAGCCATTCTTCCTTTATTAACTATTATGTGCCCTTGGTTCTTTGAACTCTCACGACCATGTACCAACCCAATACCAAAAGCCCTTCCATCGTAACATTTCGAAAAACCATTTGCACTGAAGTTATAAGGTATTCATCCTTGATATGCCAACATCCAATATGACATCATTACTCCATGTGGAAACTCCTTAGAAACAACACATGTCACCCATATTTGGCACATTAAGCCACCCAATAATGTTGATTCATCCTGCCACATGTCCTGTCGTACTGCCACGTCATGTTAATATCAAATTCCACTGCATCTTCTTGGAGCCAATATTATGCCACCATGTGTCCTACCAGAGGGCCTATCAAACCTTTCTTTTGCAACTAGATCCTTTGTTAATTTTATTCGACATTCCTTGGTGATTTTTAGTACTATCGGAGATTTTCAAGAACTCATGCCTTAATAAGTTTCAAGGTTATGATGGCCCCATCCTTCTGATTTGCTTCTTGCTCATTCATTTCGATATTAGGTCTCCATGCTCTGTGCCTTCTGATATCATTTGCTCCTATTCTCCGATTTTCCAATCTTCAATGTCCCGATATCTTATATGCACTAACCTCCAATGTTCCAATGGCCTGATCTTCGAGGTTCTCATATCTTATATGTCGATGTCCCAACCTACAATATAGCCTACTCATAAGTTCTGATATTGAGTCTTGATGTGCTTAGACCTCCAATATAGCCTACTCCAAAGTTCCGATATCGGGTCTCGATGTGCTCAAACCTCTTATATAGCCTGCTCTAATGCTCTTATATGACCTTCTTAGGACTTGAAGACTCTAACTTCGACAAACCATAAATTTTGAACCAGAAGATCATTTTCAGACTTCCTTACACTGTTGGAAAGCTCTTTTAGAGAAATTCCCAATGGAGAAGGTATGATGTAAGCTTTGATCTCACTTGCTACCTTTAAGATGGCTGAAAAATCTCTGCCAATCTTTTCTCCTTGGCAGTCCTCTTTCCTGTGCCTGGAATCTTGAACTCCCAACTACCATACTCAACATTTTATGGTTTCTCCAGTAAGCATTCTACTATGATGATTCTCTACATGAAGCCTACAGCTACCATGGGATTTCATCCCAAACAACACAGTAGTCATCGTTTTATGAATTTTCCAATAAGCCTGCTACTGTGATGATTCTCTACAAAGAACTGCAGAAACCATGGGATTTATCCTAGGCCATGACTGTAAATCATATACTGTGACAAGTATCCATGCTAGTCTAGCTGACATCAATGTGAAAACTCTTGCCAATAGTTAGGAAATTCCAACTTCCCAACACATCTCCCCAGTATGACGGTTGACATCAATGCCAACACACTTGTAGATATCTTCACTAGGCCGCTAGCCATCTAGACAATGCCAATTGTCCAACACTTACAACTTCTAATTTCTTCCTTTAAACTTCTCAAGGTGTCTGCTAGGTCAAGAGAGTAGTCATCTATTTGTTGCTCATCTGATCTATAAGGAGATTCATGTGAACTATAATCCACCATTTTTCTTTTCAGCTTTGATCTTCTACTTCCTGCAAACATACCATGTCAAATAACCAAACATAAATATAATCCAACATAACTTAGTGAAGTTCAAGGGAGGCTATTGTGTCTGCATAGTCAATCTGTATTAGCACAATGTATGTCTATATAATGAAATCAACATATCAATCCTCTCAACATTAACGTCATGACAAAACAAGACCACAATAATGACCATCATAATGAATGTATAACAAACACATCAACAACTAACATGCATGCATGACAAACACATAGATAATCGGTCATGCATACATACCAATCGAATCTACCCTAAGGTATAGTGTTGCAACCTCGCTCTAATATCACCCTATAACCACCCCCTCCCATATTTACCCAAATTCATTAGCCTGCCAGGGTAAGAATGAGACAAAGAATTACTATGACATAAACCAACCTCCAAGCTCTAGTCACTATAAGTGGGGCTGACAAACTTACAACTCACAACATCCGTCAAGGCTACATGACACTTATGGGCTAAAGGACCA
Organism: Pinus tabuliformis; assembly: GCA_031772625.1. Classification (NCBI taxonomy): domain Eukaryota; kingdom Viridiplantae; phylum Streptophyta; class Pinopsida; order Pinales; family Pinaceae; genus Pinus; species Pinus tabuliformis. The sequence goes on along the minus strand of CM062813.1, from coordinate 66,630,163 downwards.
CCCCAGGTGACCAAACCATGAGTTGGGGCTATTTTTCACTACCCTAAGCCCACAACCACATGCATGAAAACTCTAGGGTGTAGTTATAGGCCTCCAACCTCATGAATGACACTGTCTCCATGCGATCATAGCCCAAAATATCCAGTTCATAGGGTGTGGTCTTGAGATCTGAGCCACCTTTTAAGGCCAACCTCCAAACCACTACCCAAAACTACCTGTAAATTTTCAGGATGATAAATTGCATAATGACAAAGTGTTTCATACAAAAATTGAACAAGAATTGACCCAAGAAATGACTAGTCCATAACAGAAATTTCATCAAACACATGGAAAACATGTAACCTACAGGTCATGAATTCATATCTAATCATAATAATTTGAGATTCATATGAGAATCACCAAGAAGACCCTATGCCCTCTTCACATAGTTTCAACAACACGTATTAATCCATACATTCATTAACCAATCAATAGCTAAATAATTCATGAAAAGAGCCATAGATGGTACACATCATATAACCAGTAAATAACTGACATAGAAACTATGGAAACTCAACCATAATATCACCAACATAATTACTACAAATACTCACAGATCACAATAGGAAAAAGTCTCAGATTAACATATGATAATACCAACCAAGTTATGGACTTCCATGTACCACTCGACCATAGATTGGGATGAACCAAATCTCTCTTTCCTCTAATCACCCTAGCACCATATTCCAAGAATGAGTGTGGGATCTCATGGAATAAACCAAGACAAAGCCAAACCAAGGCTTCCAGAGGCCAAACCACCTCAACCGTCAACCACAATGATTTCACCTCCATGGTCGTACATCACTGACACCAACCAGATCGATCTCCACCCAAGCTGGACAGAGCTCTGTTGGTGCACTCAGATGTCTTTTTACATGCAATCTTAATTCCTACATTAATTTTCAAAGCAAGATAAGTATTTTTATCTCAAGAGTGTTAGTACAATATATGCAATGAATTCAGAGGTTAGCTAATGGTAAATCGTTGCAATCACTAATAACTATCTCTTCAACTCAATTCACACAACTCTGAAAGAAATAACTAAGGAAGAAATAACTCTGAAAGAACTCTTAACATACTCTGCAATTCTATCTAACTTATTCCGAAATCAAATGAATCTGAATGTGAATGCAAAGAATCACGCTTGGCAACCTTTGAATAGAATTAAGACTAACTCACTCGATCAAGAAAAAGAACTGTAACAACTTAACAACAATGATAATCTATAGCAAATCAAAATCAAACAACAAATCCTAATTGAACGACAATCTCGATTGAACGTAATTCGTAATTGAACGACAACTGAGAATTGAACAACAAGAAAGCAAATAAGATAAATGATTTCTCAACAACAACTGTTCTTTGTAATAGGATTATTGAAATCAATTTATACTATCTCTAAGATCTACGATAATATAACTCAGAATGAACAGCAATCTAATACTGAAACTAATATAACCAATCCAATCAAAGCATTACTTAGATATATCACATGGCTAAGTATGAATCTAAATGAACATCAGTATGAATTGGAATCGTCAATCCTCAAAATAAGCGAAATGATATTAACTGAAAATTAACAACCAATAAAGATTCAATGGAAATATTATAACATAAGAAAGTAGTAGAACTTCTCTTGACTGGGCCCAGAGTCACCAGAAGTATCCACTAAGGAATACTCAAAATATAAGTGAAGATCAAACGCAATCTTTCTTCATTAACATAAGTAACCTGATTACAGCGTCACTAAGATAACAGTATTATATGTCTCAAGAAGAATAATTATAGATTACATAAGTCTGAACTAATTTTCGTTTTCCTTTTGGCCTTATATATAACACTAAAAGCGTAAACTAGATAAAAGTGAATCCTCAGGATCAGGGGATCCTGAGGATTTCACAATACATAATCTGATTCTGTCATTAAATAGTTTTTGTCTGCCTGGTCTCTCGCTGCCTTGCCTGCCTCAGACGTTGTCTTTCCCTTTTACGACCTGGTTCTGCTATATTAAGTGAATTCCTATTTACTAATCCACGTCTTCTACACACAAGGATAGTAAAAAGTCAGTTTCTTGTGCTAGATTTATCTGATTTGTTACCAAGTGCTATCATCCAACTTTAACTGTTATTTCCTTTATTTCAATCCATAAACAGAGATAATCGTGTAAGGATAAATACGAAATAAATCAATTACTGAGGAGAAAATATACCTTTTTATTGACCCAACCAGGGAAAATTTTAAGAACCCCCCCTAAATTTATAAATATAATAAATGGGCGAATCTCCATGGTATATAGGAAAAATGGAAGGCGATTTTATCAATAATATAATATGTATATATAATTTTTTGGCGAATCTCTCACCAGGCATGGCGAATATTTTACTCAATTATAAAATCTTGTAAGATCTTGGCGAGTCTTTCACTAAATAATAAAACTTTGTAAAGTCCTAGTGAATCTTAGCATAGGCTACATGCTGGTTTAATTCCCCCATTTAAATAGGCTACATTCCAGGTGAATACCATGGATCAATACCATGTGCCATTTTGGTGAATACCATGGGTCAATACCATGTGCCATTTTTATTTTTATTAATTCTAATATTAGGGTTAATAATGGTTTTTTGCATGGTATTAATAACAATCTAGTCCATGGTATTTGTTCCATGTATTTTGGCCATAGGTTTCACCTAAATATAACCCATTTTTTGAGTGTTCGTAAATATAAGGTGACTTATGGAGTAAATATAAAAAAATGTTTTATTTGTTTACGATACCTCTCGTTTATTTATATTTTTATTAATTTACCATACCTCTTTTACAAATATGGTATTTGGCCCATAGGATTCACTTAAATAAAACCTCTTTCTTGAGCCTTCATAAATAGAACGAGGGTTATGGACTAAATATAAAAAGAGGTTTTATTTATTTACGATATGTCTAGTTTATTTATATTTTTATTTATTTACCATACCTTTTGAGTAAGTATAAAAAGACTTTTTATTTATTTACCATACCTCCACTTTACTTATATTTTTATTTGTTTACACCCTTACATGTATATAAGGTGACTTATGGAGTAAATATAAAAAATGTTTTATTTATTTACCATACCTCTCATTTATTTATATTTTTATTAATTTACCATACCTCTTTTATAAATATGGTATTTGGCCCATAGGATTCACTTAAATAAAACCTATTCTTGAAAATGGGCAAATGGATTCACTTAAATAAAACCTATTCTTGAAAATGGGCGAAAGGAAGTTTGTAAGTCCTAATTTCAAGGGCTAAATTTACCTTTTTTACCCTCTCCCTTAAAATAAGGTGGGCTATTTGAGGTGATTTGTAAAAATGTACTATGATACAAAATATTCGCCCACTAAAAATTTAAAACCCCTTAATTTCGCCAAAGGGCGAACATTCGCCCCTAAAATTATCCTTGGACCCAACATACTCCCCAGATTACCTTGTTGCATGTCCTCATGCAATTAAATAGTAGATTTGTAGCTGAGTTAGGGAGTAGGAAGGATATACCTCCTCCTTATATTTTCTGAAGCCATTTTTATTTTTTAGTATAGCGAAAGCCTGGGTAACGTCTTAATCCTTCAAGGTGTAATCACAATGATACTTATCTGGAGGATACCATATGATTGGAAACCTATACCGAAATCCTATCGATTCAGGTCCCATAGTCAAAATAATGTTACTATATTTATAGAAACGAGAGGAGGTAGCTTTAAATTTCCAGTATCCAAACGGTTCTCAATTTCTAATAGCAATGTTAGAGGCTTCCCACCTTTGTCTAGCTACAGACAAGGCCTCCCACCTTTGTTTAGCTGTAGACAAGGCTTCCTCCTTAATCTCTTGGAAGTAATCCTTTCCATCTTGTATAACATCCATATGAAATGGCCCTAGTTGGCCCACAACACCATCTCTCTTATGAATTGCTTGTGTTTAATCAAGAGCTATAGGGTTTTGGTTGGTTCCCCTCTCACCCGTAGGTCAATTCCTTATTCATGCCTCCTAAAGGTATTGTGAGCCTTGGCCCACTTGAGTTGATTAGTAGTGAAAGAGAGAAATGCCTGGAGTTGTACATCCCCTATAAAGGGGCCAGGGTTGATGTCCCTGTCGTCTTCCAGAAATAAATTGTGCATATAAATTTCACAGAGGAGGCATTGTACCTGCTCGTCCTATTCTCTAAAGCATTTGACAAAGTACAGGGTGGTTTTGATTTCCACAAGCTTGCCAGCCTTAGCAGCTTTGATTTTCAGTAGGAGGAACCTTTCCAGGAGGAATAAGGCATAATTTGTAGCAGGGGCTCTACATGACAAGGTGTCTAAATAAAGAGAGAAGACAGTTTCCAACTTCTCTTTAGCCTTCTATAATTTTTCTCGTGCTTTCTCAACCTTTTTCTGTTCAGCCCTGTACTGAGCAAAGGTCTCATCCTCAGTTATGGTTAGTGCCTCAAAATTTTTCTTTAATTCTTGATGTATCCTCAGGGGCACTACCTCCTCCTTGTGGTGGGTTGATTCCTGCTGAACCTTCAATAGTTCATTCTACAGTTTGCTAATAAATTCCTCCCTAAATAGGGGAATATAAGCAGGTGTCTCTTCTATTTGGTTTTCTCCTTCCTAGGTCTCCATGGGATCAATATGGACAACAACTTCAGCTGCCTCTTGAATCATGCGATGACCAATTGGAATGTCCTCTTTAGCATCTGTTTGAACAACAGTATCCATGGTAGGGTGGTCTGTTTGGGTATCCCATGAGAAAACATAGGGGTCCTCAGTTTGCATTTTAGTGTCTTCTACAAGGCATGGCTCTGTCTGAGTTTCCTTTGGTAAGCCAAAAGATCCTTAGTTTGGGTCTTAGTATCCTTTTCAAAGCAATGTTTTGTCTGTGTGCATGTGGTCTCTTTTTCTACTTTCAAATTCCTAGCTCTAATGGCCTCTTTTAACCATTGCCTTAGCTACCCAATTATTTTCTTATGTTTCCTATACTTCTTAAGCATGTTTCTGAGTCTATCCTTGTAGGACTTCTTTATCATGGGACTTCCAACTGGTGGTGGGTTAACTACATTGTCCTCTGGTTCCTGTATAGGTGGTAATGTGTTAACATCAAGGACGGTTCCATATGGAACTGTATCTCCCGATGGAACTTCACCTTCTAGCTCCTCTTTATCATGGATTTCTCTTTCAGGAGATCCCAATACAACGTTGTCTCCTGAACAACTGTCATTCTTCTGGTTTTCTTCTGGGTAGTCCTCGTCCACAGGGGACTTAGAAAAAATTGTATTACCTAGTTGATTTTCATCTCCAAGGGTTTCATCTATATGATTTTCTTCAACTGGGGGGTCCATTGAACCGATGTCTATTGTCTAATTTCCTCCTCTAGTGACTTTTTCTTCATGTACCTCCGCTTCAAGGGATTTTTCCATAGAAGGAATTGGTTCCCTCTATTTTTCCATGGAATCAGTGAATGGCAGGGTTTGCTCATGACCAGGGCTGTTAGCAGGGGTAGACTGGTTGGGGGTACAATTTTGTTCTTCAACATTCCCGAATTGTTCTCTACCTTCTCGAAATATTCCCATGTTTTCCAATACCCTGGCCACTTCCTCCTCATAGTCTTTCAAAGGGGAATTTTGCGGACTTGCAAGTGGTGTGTGGTATGGTCCAGCCTCATCTGCTCGAATTGGGATACATCGCTGGGCTCTCACTCACACAGAGTGCCTATATTTTGCTAGGTTCAAGGGCATGGAGGAATTCTTTCCTTTTAGTGTCCTTCTCGGACCTGGGGTTCTTGGCCCTTGTTGCTCTGTTACTGTGTTTTCTGGAGGTGGAGCCAAAGTAGGATTTACAACATTGTCCCAAGTTAACTACTGTTGGGCCAGTCTGTTCATGATAATTAATTTAGTCAATCCATGATGACTGATTACTTTGTCTGGGTCCTTAGCTATCCTAACTCGACAGATGACATCATGTAATAGGGAATTCAAATAAAATGACAAATTAATTGAAATTTTCTCTTTTAAAATGGCTAGAAGTTTCAGTTGGCGAGGCTTTACCACATCGTGTCAACCATCGCAGGTAATTTACCTTTGGATGATGATAGCCAATTCTTTCTATGACTACCTTAATGCCAAAGGATGGATCCCTTTTCCTATTTGCACCAGTTGCTCACTTGGATCCTGGAATACTTCAATTGCATTGTGTAGAAGGACATGTTTTTCTGTCCATTTGGTTCCTTCATCCAAAAGTCCAGTGACTTCAACTATGACCACTTCAGGAACTGTTATACTTCTGCCTCTAACTATCGTGTTGCCATTTTGCAAATTTTGCGGAAATTCTAACGTCATCTCCTCATGAAATCCCTGCAACCTATTCAAATATTGCAGTCATCCTGCGCACTCGAGAATTTCATGAGCTTGATCCGATACCATAAGCACTGGCAGTTCATTCTGGATAGCTCTTCCTACCATGGTTGCTGTGCCTGTAACTAGTTAGCTTGTATGAAATTGTTTTATACTTCCACAATTCAGAATAGCAACAGAGAACGTTACAACAATTAACAGAGAAATGATGATGTTTTGGGAATCAATATCATATTTAGTTAAGTCATTGATCCTATCAACCACACCTAACATAGGATCATGAGTCTGCATGCGAGCCATAATGTTTGTCGTCCTTTCCCCAGTTAGAAAGACTTGCTAATTATTACGCATTCATAATCATCATGCAGTCCTTCCCCAGAAGTTAATTCAAATGATTATCACACAATTATCCATAACTATCACACATGTCCTACATACGCAGGCCATCCCCCCTCTGACGAGAAAAGGGTGTCCACTTCCTTTCAGCATGTGAAAAGCAAGTGAAAGCATTAACAATACATAAATGTCGACAACCAATCCCAAAAATAGTGTGTTAATCGGTAAAGCAATTAAAGCAATACATGGCATCGGATGTGAAATAGCCGAAAAGAAATTAAAACAGATATTTTAATGCATTATGTCAAAATATTTTCATTGTAAGTGATATTAATGACAAAGGCATAATCAGCAGTATATATATTAATGACTATCGTAAACTGATTGGACAATTTAGAATATAATGAATATATGTAGATTGGCTTGTAAGAGCGTTGTTCAAATGGAAAATTCCCCTTAGAAACAAATCCATTGGTGATAAGAGCTTAGAGAACATTTGGCAGTGTAAGATGATACCTCAATACCATAAGTAGAGTTGCTGCTGCCAAAAGGCATTCACAGCCTCGACAGGATTACATTTTAACCCCACAAAGCTAGAGTCCTCCTTTTAGAATGTAGATGGTTCTTATTTTTCTTGTCATGTAGAGACCAATATGCTAGCATGGTGACCAGATGACCATAGTGTCATTCACCAAGATATAACAAAGTGATCAGGCTGGCTCCTGATGAGACCCCCTGCCCTTCTGATAGTTTTAAGTTTTAAGAAGGTCATTACCTTGGTTTGGTAGCCAAGTTGGAATGTCACTCATTAGATCCTTATGATCATGGTAGGCTGGCTTGAGATGAGACCCCCTATCCTTTTTAAGACAATGTTTGATTCATTTTCACATCTCATTATGTCCATTTTTTTATTGGAATTTTTACTTGTTAATAAGAGGGAGGCTCATTTGCTCCTTAAGAGTCAGGGATGGTGTAAGAAGTAAGAAGATGTGAATGAAAGTTTATACTCTTATCCCCATATCATCATGTCAATGAGATTTGTCCAGTTGACATTGTAAAACATAACCCGGCATGGTTTGAAAATAATGAATCATTTTATAAGTGTCCAAAGAAGAGATGTTTAGTTAGTCATTATAAAGATACACCATATCATATTTTGAATAAAGATAACCATCAAAAGGCTTCATAGGTCATAATGGTATTGTCATTACTGTTTTTTTCTTATATCAAGCACAAATCCTTTCAAATGGTGTTTATTCACAATACAAAGGAGAAAAGAAAAAAAATAAGATGGCATCATGACCGTTAAGAAAAATTCATGATTTATTCTATTAAAAAGACAAAAAGTGTTGTTCAATGGATTTAAGAACAATTGTTCAATCAATTGATCAACAGGAATTAAAAAGAAGAGAAAAAAACATGCAAAAGTGTTATTCAATCAATTGAACAACAAAAATTACAATTGTAAAAGTGTTGTTCAATCATTTGAAAAAAAAATAATCGCAAACAAAAGTGTTGTTCAATCGATTGAATAGCAATCATTCAATCATTTGAATATAAAAAATTGTAAGCAAAAAGTGTTGTTCAATCGATGGAACAAAAATCGTTCAGTGGATGGAACAAAAATCGTTAAGTCGATGGAACAACAATCGTTCAATCGTTTGAACAGCAAAAATGGAGACATAAAAGTGTTGTTCAATCGATTGAACAACAATCATTCAATCGTTTGAACAACAAAATAAATCAAACGAAAATGTGTTGTTCAATCGATTGAACAACAATCGTTCAATCGTTTGAACAGTAAAAACATAAATACAAAAGTGTTGTTCAATCGATTGAAAATAATCGTTCAATCGTTTGAACAACAAAATCAAAATGCAAAAGTGTTGTTCAATCGATTCAACAACAAAATCAATCAAACGAAAATGTGTTGTTTAATCAATTGAACAACAATCGTTCAATCATTTGAACAACAAAAACAAAAATACGAAAGTGTTGTTCAATGTTGTTCAATCGATTGAACAACAATCATTCAATCGTTTGAACAACAAAATCAAAATGCAAAAGAGTTGTTCAATCTATTGAACATCAATCATTCAATCGTTTGAACAAAAAAAACAATAAAATGAAATTGAATTGTTCAATCGAATAAACAACAATCGTTCAATCATTTGAACAACAAAAACAAAAATACGAAAGTGTTGTTCAATCGATTGAACAACAACTATTCAATCAATTGAATAACACTTATCAAGCACACAAAGCAATAAAAATTCTCATATTTACATGGTAATGTCTATTCTTAATTGCAACCAATCAAAAAGAGTATATACATTATTTACAATTTCTAACGAAATCTCAATTTTTTGAAAGAAAAGTTGTTGGGTCATCACTTCCTGCAGCTAAGATTTGCATGGAGGGGTCCTTGCGTACCTACTCACAGAAAGACTCCTTGGTGAGCGGTTTGTGATAGAGGCATACTCGGTGTCCATTCACCTTAAAAGAATGGCCAAATCCGTTAATGGTAGTCAAGGTAAGAGTACCATTGTTATGCACTTCTTGAATCTCATAAGGGCTGAGCCATCTTGTTTGCAACTTGTCCAGTAGATCTTGGAATGTGGAGTTGTAAAGCAGTGCCCAATCCCCTTTTTGAAACATTTTCTTCTTGATAAGGCTGTCATGCCATTTTGCCCTCTGTTTTTGAATAATTGTAGTACATTGCAAAGAAAGCAGTCGAGCCTTGTCTAGTTCGTTAATCTGCTAGAGTCACTTGGTCTAGGCTTCTGATAGATCCAACCCCACTTCGTGGGTCTTCCTTAGAGTCTTTATTTCAATTTCAATCAGAAAATAGGATCTTTGCCGAACACGGGCTGGTATGGTGAGTATCTAGTAGTATTCCTCCAAGTCATGTGATAGACCCACAAGGCCTCTGGCAGTCTAGCAGCCCAGTCTCACTGGTGTGTTGAGACTGTCTTGGCTAGAATCACTTCAATGACCTTATTGGTTCTTTCAACCTACCCGTTTTCCTATGGGTGATATGGGGAAGTGATCATGTGTGTAATATGATGATTCCTGAGAGTGGAAGTAATCTTGTGTCCTACAAATTTCCCTCCCCCATTTGTGATCAGTTCTCACGGTAACCCATACCACATAAACAGTTCAAAAAGGAAGTTAATCACAGCTTCCTCTATGGCTCTTGGTAAATCTATTGTTTCCACCCATTTCATCACATAATCCATGGCAACCAGTATGTAGGCCTTCTGATTGGATGGTGGATGGAATGGGCCAACGAAGTCTAATGCCCACCTCTCGAAGGGTTCTATGACTAGTTGGGGTTGCAGAGGCATTTCATCAGATTGGCCAGGCCTACCCATCCTTTGACAGCTATCGCAAGCCTAGGCATATTTCTTAGCATCCTTAAAAATAGTGGGCCAATAATAGCCCATCTGTAATACCTTATGCCCTATCCTTTGATCTGCAAAATGTACCTTGCAGGGCTCATCATGGAAAGCCTTCAAGATGTCATAAATCTCATCCTCGTGGATGCATATGCATATACACATGTCGGCCCTTGTGTGAAAATGATATTCGCATATCCAATAGAATCAGGAACTGCGATGAACGATCAACTTCCTTTCTCTTGCTGTCAAATTCCTAGGTGGATTCCCGAATACCAGATAATTTGCCACATCTGCGTACCATGGCATCTTGACTGCCATGGAAAATAGATGTTCATCCGGAAATTGGTCATCTACCGCCAGTGGATCATTCACCTTCAAGATTCATGATAGAAAGTCAGCAACTAGGTTTTCCTTCCCGGATGATCCTTGGTAGTAATATTGAACTCCTGTAAAAGAAATATCCATCATGTTACTTGACCATTTGTGATAGGTTTATTAGCTATATATTGAATGGCAGAGTGATCAGTGTACAAAAAAACTTGGTAGCCAGTTATATAGTGTCTAAATTTGTTTATTGCATAGATAACAACTAAGAATTATTTTTCTGTCACTGTATAATTAGGTTCTTCATAAGTGATATTTATGCTAATATAATATATAGCATAAGGTTTCTTTTCCTCCTCCTAGCCAAGGACAATGTCTATAGCTACATCTGATGCATCTGTGAATATGTGAAAAGGTAACTCCCAGTTTGGTCCATGTAATACTGGTGTTGTTGAGACTAGTTTCTTTAAACCTGTAAAAGTTGTGTCACATTTGTCAAACCAACTGAAATCAACATTTCCAGTCAAAGCATATAGAGGCACAACAATTTGTGAAAAGTTTTTAATAAACCTACTATAATAGCTTGCATATCCTAGGAAGCTATGTACCTCTGCCTGAGTGCAGGGGGTAGGCAGTAAAAGAATTACCTGAATTTTTGTTGGGTCTACCTGTATTCTTGCTATAGAGATATAATGTCCCAAGATTACGCCCTCTGTCGTCATCATGTGGCACTTGACATTGCTTAAGCATAACCTAGAAGCAATGCATCATTCTAAGAATTTTTCTAATGTTTGAAATGCTTGGTCAAATTCATCCCCATATCTAGCCCCAAGAGTTAGCTCAATCGGTCAAAACAGTGCCTCGCCAATCGGGAGGTCACAGGGTCAAATCCCGAAAGCTCTTGGGGTCAGGTCAGTATAGGCCGAGGGGTGTGCTCCCCTTCGGGGTCGAGCGCCCAGTTATTTCGTGGACGTAGCGGCTGCCTATTGACCATGGGTATCCGTGAACCACATGTGAAAAAAAAAAAAAAATTCATCCCCATATGGAGTAAAATCATCCATATACACCTCAAGTCTTTCATTTATTAAATCAACAAAGATGTTTAGTATAGCCCTCTGCAATGTAGTTGGGGTATTACACAAGCCAAATGGTAATACTTTGTACACAAATGTACCCTAGGAATAGGTGAAGGTTGTTTTGTCTTGGTCTTCAGGGGCGATCTGAATCTGATTGTAGCCATTGAAACTGTATAAGAAGGAAAAGAACTGCTTCCTTGCCAAAGTATCAAGGAACTAATCGATTAATGGAAGGGGTAAGTGATATTTCTATGTCACCATGTTCAACTCCAAATAGTATACACATATACGCCACTTCCCATTTCTCTTAGGGACGACCACGAATGGAGAGATCCATTTACTGTCTAAGATAGGATAAATAAAGTTTACATCCAGCAGCTTCTATAACTCTTCTTTCACAATGTCATTGAGATGTGGATTCAATCTCCGTTGAGGCTGCCGATTGGGTCGAGCATCCTTCTCAATATAGATGTGGTGTGTACATAGCTGTAGGTCTATTCCTTTCATATCAGGATAATCCCATGCAAAATCCCCTTTATATTTCTCCAAGACATGTATGAGCTTTTATTGTTGATCGCTATCCAAACCATCATTAATATTTAGAATTTTTCTGGGTTCGATCTCAACAAGTTTTCTTTTATGAACAACAGTCGTCTGAATATGTTGATCATCAGTATCCTTCAGAGGATCCTCCATGGCTTCATTGTAAATGATTTCTTTTAGCATTTGACACTTTACATTGCTCACATTAGTAGGCTAATTTATAAAATGATTGATAACGTCGTCTTTAGTCTGATCTTTAAATTCGAGCCCCTCTGCTACTACAAGTGGTGAACGGATGCTTTCCTCTAGGTAAGCTGGTGGTTGTTTACATATTTTTACAATGGGCAAACTTGGCTTGGTAGGAGGATATAACACAAGATTTTTTACAGCATCCCCCTTTGCAATAGTCGTGCTTCCTTCTTGGCAGCCAATATAAGCATCAACTGTCGTAAGCCAAGGTCGGCCCAGAATATGAGGGTGCCCATCCAATCGACTCTTTGGTTTTATAACAAGAAAATCTACTGGATATTCCCACAAATCAACGGAAACTATAATATCCTATAAGGTTCCTTCTGGCCTTACCATCAAACGATCAGCAAGTTCTAATAAAGTGGTGGTTGGTTCCAGGGCTGTAATACCAAGTGCTTGATAGGTTTTTGTTGTTAAAATATTAATGGTTGCATCCAAATCAACTAGAGTATTGGGAAAAGAGTAGCCATATATATGAACTATCACTATGGTATTTCCAGGATCTTCATACTTTATTGGAATTTCCCCTCCCAAGAGTAAATAAGATATGGTACCTATAACGTGAATGGTGGGTGAGGTTTTTGTTTTCCTCGCAAGCTTCTTTACACATAGCTATTTAATTGTTTTAGCATAGATGGGTATGTCTTGAATGGCCTGGAGGAGAGAGATTTTAATACAAAGATTTTGTAGTTCCCCTACAAGATCGAAATCTAGATAAACAATAGGTTTGGGTATCGTTAGCCTTTTGGGGAATGGGGGAGAAGTGGCTGTAAGTTTTTCAGGGTCGTCATGATGATCTGTCTCTTCTCCTTGTTTTAGTTCAGTATTAATTACAGGTGGTGGTATATGTACAGGTAGGGTTTCAATTCCGATTGAAGGCTGGTCCCTGTTTTCCTCAGGGGTGATGATACATCTTGACCTCAATATGAGTTCATTACATTCTTTCTGCTCAATCCCATAATATGAGCTTTTAATAATCTGGACCAATTGGACCAATCTATTATTAGGATTAAGATTCAGTTGAGCTAGTAATTAAGGCCACAGAAAAGGTTGGGAATTTTGTTATAATGTACACGGAGGTGATAGTGAAGGTTGAGGCTAAGGACCTATCCCGATAGGTGTGTTAGATATCCCCAGAGGTCGCTACCAATTTGTAGACCAATTCAGATTTTGACAGGTGGAGGCAGGCCACTGGGATTGATAAGGATTTCCCTGCCAAACAGGAGTAAAAGGAGAATTTGGCTAGCCATTACCTGGAAAAGATTTTTTTGGTCAAGATGTCATAGGAATGACTGGGTTTGCCAATTTGGGTAGGGTGATCGGCCCTTCCATGCTGCCCCAAGGTTCTGTTGCTGATTAAATTGTGAAGAAGGAAATAACTGGGATGCGCCTTGTGACATACCTGTAGGTTTAGCCTACCAATGTTGATGTTGGTTCATTAGATATATGGATCTGTTTCTTCTTCTGCTTCCTTGAATACTACTTTCAGCCCCGGCAATGATGGCCATTGTTCAGTGGCGTCCTCTTTAGTACAGATAGCGCATGTCTGCACCATGTCTAATGGGCATTCTCGTTCGTTGTGATTCTTTCGACAATGTGGACACAAGATGGCCAAGTTTTGTTCTTCTAAGGCTTGTTTTTGTTTAGCTTGTAAGACATCTAGCTACGTTGTGAGAGTGCCAAGGATGTCTGTCTTAAAATCTTCCAGGAGGTTATTGATTTCCATCCGCGTTATGCCTCCACTATGTGGTTTGCTTCCCCTACTCATGGGATCTCAGCTTCCTGTTACTATACGTGTGCTTCCTCGCGAACACCTGATACACAAGCGAATGATTTCATCATAATCTTCCTGAGAAATATCTCCCTTTCCCATTAAATTTAGGGTTTTTACCCATTCCTCTTTCATTCCTTTAATTAAGATAGCTCTTAGGACTTCTTTCAGTAAGGCAATGTGTGGAGACCTCTGCAAATTATAATTAAACCATTCTACATATTCTTCTAGTGTTTCAATATCTTTTGTAGTCATCTTAAAAATTTCATCTTTCAGTTCCCTAGTCTTACAAAAGTCTTGGTATCTTTTGAGGAAGGAGGTTTCATATCGTCCCAAGAATTAATAGTTCACCCACCCAGACCCGACCCATGAACCATCCTAAGGCTACTCCTTTCAAAGTAGAAGGGAACAATTTTAGCTTTTGGGGGTCAATGGTGTAGTCATACCCTCTATAGAGGTCATCAAACTCAAACAGGAAAGCATCAGGATCCTTTGTGATCATCCCATGGAAAGTTGGGATGCTCTATAGAGGAATAGCCTTCATGGGGGCATTAGCCACTTGGTCAACTATGTGATACTCTAATGTCGAGGTTTGACCTTGAGGTGGCTGATTTTCTATTTGGTCAAATATGGCCAATAACCTTGAGGGATTTTAGGGGGTATTTTTTGAGTAAGTGGAGGATTAGCAACCTGAGCTGGATTTGCAGCACTGCCTAGATCCGGGATCATATGAGACCCCTATTCATATAGTTGTGGTTCTGCCTTAGCAGTCCCACTAGTTTCTCCTTCTCCTTCTCTTAAGTTACAAGATTTTCCCTCTTGTAGAGGATCAGAATGTAAACTTATTGTAGCTTGAAGACTCTGTTCTGATCCTCCAACTTGGCTTTGAATCTCAGTGTAAGCTACAGATGGTGAGCCTGCTGCTTGAGGGATTACAATTGAAATTTTTCCAGATACTACCTAGAATCCTACTGATGCTTGAGACTTTGCTTTTCTTATGATTTCATCTATAAAGTCCATTCTCCCAAGGTTCACCGATCCTTTGGGTTTTGTGGATTTAGGTGGGGGGTTCTTCTCTTTTTCTGTCTTTCTATTCCTAGTCATTCATAAAAAACAATTCCTATTTAACCTCTAGTCTTTTGTTGAAAAGCGGGCTGGTAAGTAAGAACTTTACTTGCTAGGTACGCAGGTTCTTACATTCCGTTTTAAAGACCCAATTCTTTCACAGCAAGATAAAAAGGAAATCACTTAAAACACTCTCCCTGGAAATAACACCAAAATGTTGGTGCACTAAGATGTCTTTTTACAGGAAATCTTAATTCCTACATTAATTGTCAACACAAGGTAAGTATTTTTATCTCAAGAGTGTCAGCACAATCTATGTAGTGAATTTAGAGGTTAGCTAATGGTAAATTGTTGGAATCACTAATAACTATCTATGCAACTCAATTCACACAACTCTGAAAGAAATAATTAAGGAAGAAATAACTCTGAAAGAACTCTTAAAACACTCTGCAATTCTATCTAAATTATTCCAAAATCAAATGAATCTAAATGTGAATGCAAAGAATCACGCTTAGCAACCTTTGAATAGAATTAAGACTAACTCACTCGATCAAGAAAGAGAATTGTAACAACTGAAAAGAAATGATAATCTATAGAAAATCAGGATTGAACGACAAATCCTAATTGAACTTCAATCTCGATTGAATGGTAATTCCTAATTGAACGAAAACTGAGAATTGAACAACAAGCAAGAAAATATGATAAATGATTTCTAAACAACAATTGTCCTCTATAACAAGATTATGGAAATCAATTAATACTATCTCTAAGATCTACAATAACATAACTCCGAATGAACAACAATCTACTACTGAAACTAATATAACCAATCCAATCAAACCATTACTCAAATATATCACACGACTAAGTATGAATCTAAATGAATAGCACTATGAATTGGAATCGTCAATCATCACAATAAGCGAAATGATATTAATTGAACATTAACAATCAATAAAAATTCAATGGAAATATTATAACACAAGAAACCAGTATAAATTCTCTTGAGTGGGCCCAGAGTCGCCAGAAGTCTCTGCTAAGGAATACTCAGAATATAAGTGAAGATCAAATGCAGTCTTTCTTCATTAACATAAGTAACCTGATTATAGAGTCACTGAGATAACAATAGTATATGTCTCAAGAAGAATAATTATAGATTACATTATAAGTCTGAACTGATTTTCATTTTCCTTTCAACCTTATATATAACATTAAAAGAGTAAATTAGACAAAAGCGAATCCTCAAGATCATGGGATCCTAAGGATTTTGCAATACATAATCTAATTCTATCATGAAATAGTATTGGTATGCTCGGTCTCTTGTTGCCTTGCCTGCCTCAGATGTTGTCTTTCCCTTTTACGACCTGGTGCTGCTCTGTTAAGTGAATGACTATTGACCAATCCATGTCTTCTGCACACAAGGATAGTAAAAATTTAGTTTCTTGTGCTATATTTATCTAATTTGTTACCAAGTGATTTCATCCAACTTTAACTATTATTTCATTTATTTCAATCCATAAACAGAGATAATCGTGTAAGGATAAATACAAAATAAAGCAATTACTGAGGAGAAAATATAGCTTTTTCTTGACCCAACAAACTCCAGGAACTAGTAAATCAACCCACAACCTTCCAAGGCTCTAGATCATTTTTCTAACCGATCTCCACTCAACCCACCAGGGGCTCCAGAACGACAACATTTGTCCCAACCTAGGCTCTAGGAATAGTAACTCAACCCAAGCTTATATAGGGCTTCCAGAGCATTTTTCCAACCCACAACCATAAGGAACCTGAGCATCATTCATAAAAACAACAAGTGGAAAACCCACAACACTATGGATATCCAGGAAATGACAAGGCAAGGTTAAATCCACTGTCAATCTAGGAAAATATCCATGCAAATGACAACACATAACTATAAAATCACATTCATATACCATCAATCCATAAACTAGCAAGGAAATCACACATGAAACCTATTTCCTACAAAGAAATCTAGTTGTAGTTGTTTGTCCAACTGTTCCATTACACTTTCCTTTGTGTTCTTTCTCGAAATCCAATGTATTCCAAAATGATCCAAGATTTCTCTAAGTGTGCAAGAGTGTGAGGAAATGAGAGAACTAAAGAGAGATCTAAAACCAAACCGACAAAGGGTTGTGCACTGATCCTTAGAAGCCTTTTTATCATTGATGCCTCTATTTTCTTATGCTTAATTCATTTTTCCTTCAATTTCCTCTCATGAAGAAATCTAGATATTTAGTAAAGAAGGGCATAGAAATCTAGATATTTATTCGACTGGATGAAAAAATTTAAACTAACAAAAACAAAAACAAAAATTATGTCTTCACGCACTGCGTCCACGCCAGAATAAACAAGGAACCCAAATTGGTGAGTGTAGGTGAACAACTATATAGTTGCAGAGTCGAACATTACCATAACAAGAAACGATATACATAAGGAATTCAAGGATTACCTGCAACAAGAAAAAAAAATAATGTAAATAAGATTCAAAGAAAGAAATTTTATAAATAAAAATCACACCTAGATAATTCATTAAATATAGGGAAAACAATTTACCTCTAGTTTCACATTGGTCCATGAATGGCCCTTTTTCTAGTCAAGAAAAATATTGACAAATTAGAAGTGGTGAAATATATCTCAAGTTATAACATAGGAAGGGTTGAAATAAAATATATGAACACCTATGTATAACATTTTCAATTAACCATTATGGATAAGAACTAATATACAGTTGAATATAATCATATCAAGACTATTTCACAGAAACTAGTTCCATTCTATAATATATATATATATATATATATATATAAACTAGTATTCAAACAAAGGAGAAGCACAATAATACTTTGGACATGAAATAAAAACATATACCACTCGTTAGAAACCACTATAGATAAATAAAGAAAGCTTTATGTCCACGACATATGAGGGTTAACTCAATAAACCCTAAAACAAGTTGTAATTGCCTATAAATAAAATAATATTCAAAAGTCTAGTTAGGGTTTCTTAAGGACAATTAGTATATATAAGATAATATTGTAATGAAGATACAATGACATATCTTGTGTGTACAAGTAATAATATAAGTTTGGAAAAAATCTATACTAGTAATACCTTGATGTAAAATTATTATATGAAATAGTAAGAAACCCTAGACGGAAGATACAAAAAAGATAAACCATAGGATGAGAAACCCTAACTTTATTAAAGGAGATATATTTAAAAAAAATGCTTTAAACGCTAGAGAAGCCTAAAGGAACCCAATTGAGTTAGAGCATGAGTATTTAAAACCCTCGTTTTACCTTCAATATGAAATGAGGAATATATAAATATATATATATATATATTATATATATATATATATATATATATATATATATATATATATATATATATATATATATATATATATATATATATATATATATATATGCACACACACAATTGAGAAAACCTAAAACAAATGTAGAGAACAGTCTACGCCAACTATCTCTCTATAGATTGAAAATAAATCTATCAATTAATAGAAGTGAAAGGTAAATTGTTTTTAACTTGATACACCAAAGGTATAAGTTTGCATACTGCTCTACTTTTTTCGTGGAAGGGTTTTATCCCAAAATTGGACCGACATCTTTTAAATAAAGACCCTCGATAATGTAGGTTTTAACCCCGTATAGAAATTACCTGCATACGAATTCTAAGAACAGAAAAATAAACAAATGCGAGAGCATAACACATAAAACACATATACATAGAGATTTTCCCTTGGATCCCAAAACCGAGACTACCATCTTGATTTTTCATTATGTTCCTTTAAATGTTACAATACATATTTATACATGCTGAAGCATCCAATACCATGGACCGAAAACCATCACGTCCAAAACCATGGGCCGATAACCATTGCATCCAAAACCATGTGCGAAACCATGCACAAAACCATAGGTAGGTCCGCCCAACCTAATATAGGGTCCAAAAAAAAATTTCCGAGGGCGCTGCCACAAACCTCGTAGAGGGGGGCTACCTGCCCCCCTCAAGCCCCCAATGATCCCCTTGCTACACAATCAGCGCAACAAAGGGGGGCTCTCCCCCCTTCTAACCCCCCGGTTAACTACGTGGGCTAGTTGTGGAAAGAATATAACACAACCCAACATTCTCCCCCTTATTGTTTTCTTTCCACAAGGGGCCACAAGAGAGCTTAGTCATTTATCCAACCCTGAAACACCCATTGTTTCTCTACACCAAGAGAACTTCTCAGAGATCATAGATTTTGTCAATGCATCTACATTATTCTTCAAGGTGTCCACCTTTACCAGCAACACCTCTTTTTCTTCTATCATATCCCTCACAAAGTGATACTCGACATCATTGTGCTTTGTCTTTGAATGATAAGCAGGGTTCTTTGCCAAGAAAATTGAACTTTGGCTGTCACAGTCTATCCTTATAGCTCCCTGTACTAACCCCATACTTGAACACAATCTCTGCAACCAAACTTCTTCCTTGCTTGCATGAGTAGCTGCCATGTATTCTCCCTCTGTAGTTGATAATGCCACTACAGATTGTTTCTTACTCATCCAACTAACTGCACCTCCAAATAGGTTAAACACATACCCACTTGTAGATCTTCTCTAATCCAGATCTCCAGCCCAGTCTGCATCAAAAAAGCCGCGAATATCCAAAACTCTGTCCAATCCTAGTCCTCCTTGGTAGCACAAACCATAATCAATAGTGAACACAAATACCTAAAACCCTGCTTCACTGCTGTCCAATGATCCTTTCCTGGTTTTGACATAAACCTGCTCAATACTCCCACTACATGTGCAATGTCTGGTCTATACAGATGATTGCATACATCAGGCTACCGACTACACTTGCATATGGAACATGGGACATGTCCTCTTCCTCTTCTTTTGTCTTGGGACACTGTTCAGCAGATAACTTCACACCTACAGGAATAGGAACCTTCACCGATTTACTATCCTGCTCATGAAACCTTTGTAGTATTGTCTCGACATACTTCCTCTGGTTTAACTAGAGCTTCCTCTTTGCCCAATCTCTTTTAATTTCCATGCCCAAAATATAGTTTTCAGCACCAAGATCTTTCATGTCGAATTTGGAGGACAATTGAGTCTTCAAATCCCGGATAATTTCTTTGTCATTTCCAACTAGCAACATATCGTCCACATACAAGACCAGATAAATAACATGGTCACCAATTAATTTAAAATACACACAATGATTTGCTTTGCTTCTGGTGAAGCCAAGTCCCCGTATAGATGTATCAAATTTCTAATACCACATCCTTGGTGACTATTTAAACCCATACAGAGACTTATTTAACTTGCATACCAATTCTTTCTTACCCTTCACCACAAAGCCTTCAGGTTGCTTCATGTAGATCTCCTCTTCCAGATCCCTGTGAAGAAATGTTGTCTTCATATCCATCTATTCTACCTCAAAATCAAAAGCAACAACAGATAAAAGTAATCTAATAGAAGCTACCTTGGCAACAAGAGAAAAAATATCACCAAAATCAATTCCTAGAACGTGGGAATAACCTTTTGCTACTAACCGAGCTTTTTATTTCTCCACCTTTCCTTATATATTTGTCTTCTTCTTGAACACCCATTTGCTGCTAATGGGTTTCCTTACAACCAGAAACTCCACTAGATCCCAAGCCTCATTTTTGTGCAAAGATGATATTTCATCAACCATGGCCTCTTTCCAGAGTTTGTCATTCTCTGAATCTATTGCTTCCTTCAAAATTCTAGGATCCTCATCAGTAATAGATAAAGCAAAATTTGAATAGAAAGCATATGGACTATACCTTTCTCGCTGCCTTCCTTCTCAAACTATCTTTCTCACACCTGGAGTTTGTGGCTCTTCATCTTCTTATTCCTCTTTTGCTATAGAGTCTGATTCTTCCTCCCTAAGCTCAAACTCTATCTTCTTAGGTTCCTTTGGTTGGAATTCATGTTTAATAACATCTTTCACCTCTCTGAACACCACATCTTGGTTGTACACAACCTTCCTTGTTACTGGGTTCCAAAGCTTATAACCCTTTAAACCATCCTTACACCTAATAAAGATGCACTTTTCAGATTTACTATCCAACTTGGTTCTTTTCTCCTTTGGAACATGTACATATGCATCACATCCAAATACCCTCAGATGTGAAATAGAGGGTTTCTTACGAGTCCATACCTCTTGTGGAGTCTTATACTCCAACGATGATGAAGGTGATCTGTTGACCATGTAACATGCTGTCTCCACCGCCTCTGCCCAGAATTCATGTCCTAACCCAGCACCACTGAGCATGCTTCTTGCCCTTTCCATCAATGTCTCGTTCATTCTTTCTACAACTCCATTTTTCTCAGGTGTGTATGGAGTAGTTTTTGCCGTGCTATACCACACTTCTTACAAAATTCTTCAAATTCCTTGCCTCGAAACTCTCCATTGTTATCTGACCTCAACACCTTTATCTTCTTCTCTATCTTGTTTTCCACCAGAGCCTTAAATTCTTTAAACCTGTCACCTTATGATGTGTCGCGTTAAGATGGATGAAGAAATTCACTTAACAAGGGAGCACCTAGTGGACGAACTAAACTAATATTGTAAAAGTCAAAGGAAAATACAACCTTAACTCTCCAGTTGTAGATATAAATCTCAACGGACAAAACAAATAAAAATTAAAAATGGAAGTGAATGAAACATACTCAACAAAATTGCGAAAAACCCTAAGAATTTATCCACCATTGATTTTGTTTCAAGTAATCTCTATTGTCTGTTTATTAGGTCAAATGTACCAAGACACGGAGCCAACAATGTGAACCACGTGGACTCATGGAAAGTTCCAAAGAGATATAGATAATTTTCATAAACCCTAGGTTAGAGATAATACCACATTCATTACGTTATACTAGAGTTATATGGTGTATATGATAATGTAATATCAAAACATTGCGTCGAGCCACAAGCGTATTATCAGTCTGAAATCCAAGATTATGTTTATAGCATAGGGTGGGAAAATGTGGTTTAAATGGTTTACAAGTGATAAAAAGTGTTTCATATATTGTGCTATATGAAACAATATAAAAATAATGAAGGCGATGCAAGTTACAAAGGTGGTCCCAAAACATAGTTAAGAGATGGATAGGAAAATCCATATTTTTAACTAAAGAAATTGATCAAATACAAAGTATTGGAACATGTTGGTGATCAAGTATTTATACTATCTTAATATAGTGAAATAACTAAAAATGTAAAGTAAATGAAATAATCATTGTCTTAATGGTATATGTTTATACATATTACCTTTTGTCAAAGGACATTAAGTAGACCAAAATTAGATAAAAAGATTCATTCGTGGGAGAATTGTAGGACATGAAAGAATAAATGATTATCATAATTATGTAAGTGTTAGTACAACATTTTATAGAGGTTGAATACTTATACTCCATCAAACATTAAGATGGTATTGTCGAAAAGAGAGAAAGAAAAATATTATTATAAAGTAAATTTTATTATAAAAAAATAATGTATATGAGGGATATTACAAGGAGCAACCCTTGATACAAACCATAATATTTGAACTTGATTTTTTGAGGAAAAACCTAAACCCTAGGAATATGAAAGTTCTATGTCCTTCATGGTGAAATAATGTCCCCCCTTGGCCCCTTCCACCCTTAGGTTATGTTTGGAAGCTCCATGAAAAATAAAACTAAATAATTTTGAGATGAGATTCAAAGAGAAATTTCCTAAGGAGAAAGTATCATTTGCCAATTATATTTTTGCATGGTTGGTGCCAATATGGATACTTGGATATTGAATTTTTCCAAGAATGAATCCTCTATCTAATTAAGAGGTTGAAAAGAGACTCCATAAGGATATTTGGAGTTGAATTATTTAGCAAATAGAGAGACAACTTTCTTTGCTACTTCTTGGACATGAGAGACAATTTCCTATAAAATGGCCTTGTCGTAATGAGTGTGTTGTCCATAGATAAAAGGGAGGTGTGTTATGATATAGCTAAAATGGAGGTGTGTGACTCACTCACAGTGTTGATCCCATACCATGTGGTTTTTTTGTGGCAGGTATTCAATGTTGGGGAACTCTAATAGTTTGGGGTTAAGTACTTCTCTCACGTATGGTGGGTGGATGATTATATTTGGAACTAGATATGGAAATGTATAATATGGATATGCTCGAGCTAAAGCATCTGCCAACCAAAATTTCCAATAAGTAAATTTGGGTACATCTATACTCGCTCTCTTAAATAAAGTTTTTCCCTGTCACAATACCTAAATATTGTTTTTCATAAGAATCAAAGAACTAAGAGAGATTAGTAGTCCATTGAAATCAATGGGAAATGCCCTTAATATCCCATTCCTAGACTAACTTGGTAAATGAACATTCCAAAAAGTAATGAGGAATAATTTCTCTATTTCCAGACACGATGCACAATGAGATAAGCTAATTATTCCTCAATTAAATATTAATTCGTAAGAATCTTCTTATGTATCAAAGTAAAATCAAATGAATTCCATAGTTGGCCCAAATGCTTTCTTTAGGGGGGACTCCATTTAGAAAGAGGAAAGTGTTGTAGCCCTATTTACTTGAGAATTTCACCACCCCCCATTAGATGATCATTTTCTAATCAGTGATTCTAAACTCATCTAGACAACAAAAGTTAATTTTCTTGATCTAATATTTGTAAATGAAAGGGTACTAAACAAAAGTTTGAACCCTTCCACATGCTCTCCTCTATCCATAGAGAAATGTCATATAAAATGGTTTCGCTTTTGAAGTAATCAAATCCTTAATAGGGACAAGTGAACACTCATTCTCAAGAAGAGGATGGATAAGGATGGAATTATTAAATAAATTAATTCCCACCTCATTCCTAAGAATCTAGGCTAATGGGGTAACAAACAATAAGAAATGGCAAATCTAGGGCACCTTGGATAAATGAAGGGAAACCTAAGCAGGTTCTATGATTGCCTCCAAATCCTTCAAGTAAAAAACTTGCCTCCACCATTCAGTCTTATCAATCATGAAAATTCATAGGCATTTTTCTCCCAAGGCTAAGTTCATTAAAACAATATCATTAATACCAAATCCTCCATGAATTTTATGAGTTCATACAACAGGCCAATTAACCAAGTGAAACCATTTGGGATTTTTTTGTCTCTTTGACAAAACAAATGTGAATATTCATTTCCAAATAGTTTCTCACCACCTTGGGGAAGTAAAGTTGTGAATTGAAACAAAGGAATTGTTAGTGTCAGTCAATTCCGCCTATCACTAGTGATCAAATATGCTCTTACAAGGTGTTTTCACGATGTCAAGTCAAATTTTTGTCATTTCAGTGAGTCTTCAAATAAAAATTTGGTCACTAATTGTTGTGTCTAGGTCATTGCTTCTCCCTTCACATACTCATGGTATTCATCACTCATCATGGTCATTGTCTTCTTCAAGGTATCATATCTTCATTTAAGTGTCTTGGATCATGAAATGGTTAAATTCCTTATTTTAGGTCATGGCCTAGGGTTTCACTCCATGTGTCATCATGATACCATATGTCAAAACAAAAACATGTCCATCATGTGATTCAGTGGGTAAAGGGAGTTAGAAGCTTAGGGAAAGAAAAATAAATGTAAAGGTAATGTTTAATTTCAAATAAGACAATGCTATAGTACACTACCTCGTCTCATCATTTCTCATAAGGACAAGTTTTCTTCAAAATATGTTTCTGATACAATGAAGACGAATGTTACAAAAGTGAAAGAGGTTTTTATCAAATATAGTCCAAGGAACAAAAACCTCCTTCATTTTATGCACAAGTATTATGATTTAAGACAAATACCCAAACTACACTTGCAATAGGAGAGTTGTTACAATTCTGGAAAGCTTGACTTCAAGATAGTTTTTCAAGGATTTGGAGTCGTTGTTCACAATGTTTAAGGACTCTATTATTTAGTAGAAATCCTAATATTTCCAATGGTACCTTCAGATTGTAATTTGGATTAGTAGAAGGAGTGCTCTGCAAGTTGGCGCTATGGTTTTGTAAGAGACACCCTGGGTTTTTGGAGCGACCTTGGGAACATCACTTTTTCTCCCTAATGGAGTGTCCAAATTACATTCTTGAGGTGTCCATGTCGTAGTCGACTTTAAGAGATTTACAACGTGCTATCAAGTTTGCAATTTGGAGCAATTTAGGGCCTCCAAAAGTGGTTTGAAATTTAGTGCTACGCCTCTGGAGACTGCACTGTGCTTCTAGACACTGCGCCGCGCTTCCATGAGCTGTGTTGCGCTTGTGCCAGAGCAGCCTGAAACTCATCCAAACTCACCCAAATTTTGATTTTGAGCTTTCAATCCTATTTCTTTCTATTCTAAGCTTGTTCACAACTAAGTATCATCTCTTTTATCACCTTTTTCCTTTGGCAAGATGAATGCAAATGCAAGTTCTCTTCATCTAGGGTTTAGTTGAAATTTTTATGCTGCAAGCACTTGTGTAACTGATGGTTTGGTTAGTTTTGATATTTAAAAAATTTAAATATTTCATCTCATAACTATGTACATGTTTAAAGCACCCTTTGATTCACTAAATTACTTATCAATCATCATATTGTCTCATCCTTACACAAACCCTAGCTCATACCTATCATTTTGGGCAATTTCCTAGCAAGACTGTTTTTCAAATTCTCCTACTCATCTCTCTCTCTCATTCCACTCCATTCAATATTCCTAAGTTTCCTACAACCCCTATCTATATCCCAAAATTCCCCTACCATCATTTCCCTTCCCTAACTCCCTCATTTCATCATTTCCTTCCTTCAGCAAGAAAACAATCAGCTTAAAGCTAGACAAATCATCATGGAGAAAGAAAAAACTAAATTGTTGCAGCAAGCAGGCAAAGGAAATGTAGTTTTGGAGCCTAGTGAACCTGAGGAAACTGAAAAACAAGGCAGGAAAAAGAGGCCAATGACCAAGGGACTCAAAAAGGCATTAAAGGAGGAGAAAGGACACAGTTTGCTAGATGAAGACCTAGATATGGAGGACAAAACTTCCTTAGAAATCAATGAGGATAGAGAGTATTGGTTAGATAAGGTCAATGACCACTTGGAAAAGCTTCTTGAAAAAGCCAACAAAGATAACTAACTACTAAGGCACATGGCACATCACTATCAAACTAGGAACATGATATGTAATATCAAGCTCAAATAGTTGGAAAACAAGCTCAAGGAAACCCTAAAAGACAAAAATGAGAGAGATAACTTAGTGATGCTTGCTGAAGCATCCATGAGGGCTTGACATACATCATTTTTCAGCTCATGACCAATTTTGAAGGAATTTTGAGCATTTTTTTTGGCTATTTTGGTTCCTAATTCAAAAATTTTGACAGTCACAGAAGCTCAACACCTTGGCACTGCGCTTTTTTCTAGGCACTCAAATCACAAATGGCTTGCAGTTTTGGAAAGCCCTTAGCATCCTCGTAAAACCCATTTCATCATATTTCTCAAAGAGGGCCTGAATTTTGAGAAAAAGGAGAAAAATGGGTAAAACATCAGCATTTTTCCCCTCTTTTTGATAGGCGTTGCACTTCTGGAGACACCTTGGGAGCATGCATTTATGGAGGCCTTACCTTAGGTCATTTTCAAAAATGAAAGGTTTTCTGGAAACTATAATTGATAATATAGTTGACCATTCTTTCAAATATTCATTTGGACCTTAGGAAGGCACCTAAACATGTCCTCAAACGCGGCACTGCGCTTCTGCAAATTTCTAAGTTTTTATTTTAAATTTCACAATGTAATTTCCTAGTTTCTTAGTTTGACTTGGTCAAATTCAAAACTCTTGATGTAATTGAATTTAGTTCGAGGTTAGATGATGTAAGCATGAATAAATAGACATGATAGGTTGTTTTTATGGTTTATTTGGCCTCATTAAGGAAGCAAAATCCAAAACAAAGTCTACAAGAAGTGTTTGTATTTGACCTTCTCACTCTCACCTGTTGGTTGAGAGAATCTTGGAAATAGTTCCAACACCTAACAATTTGACTCCTGAAGGTGGGGAAGTGGTTCAATTGAGTCTATATGTATCGTTGCTCATTCAGAGAGAAGGATTGGACATTTTGGAGCAGGCTTGTACACTTATGTTTCCTTCAGCTAATACATGAGAAATTGCAGCTATATTTCAGGAACTCTAGTTTAGTGAGTCTATGGTGTTTGTTTCTTCTTTCTATCAGTTTTAATGGATAAATCATCACTCTTTACATGCTTTATGTTCTTCCTATGATTTTGTTCCATTTATATAAACAAGAATCTTGAGATTAAGCTCTGTTTATGTGAAATTCATAGTTGTGTTTCCCTTCTTCTAAAGCTAATGAATTCATGACTTTACATGCTCATTAGTCTCTTCAAACTTCATATATACTACCCTGAAAAACACTTCAATTGCACCATAAAACACTAATATATAGCTCCTATTTATGTTTGTATCTGCGTACTTGAATCCTAGACCTAATTACTTGTTCTAAACCCTAGTCCAGCAAACCTAAAAAACCTAAATTCACAATAAATAAATAAAACTTATATATCTAGCATAAAACCTGTCTCTTTTCATATATTCATTGGAAAATCCTTTGATACATCCCTCTATGGATTAGTAGGGCTAGCTACTAAGCTGAAAGTGGTTCAAGGTCACCTCTTTCGATCTCCTCCTCAGTCTAGGAAATTGTAGGGGATAACAGGAAGGATGAAAAGAATTAATTTAATTAGAATGCCCCAACCTATTGGATTCAACCATTGCACAATCTATTTCATGAAATTATCTTTGAATTTAAACAAGAGATGAATCCATGTAGGATGATTGAGGGCCCTAATACTGATAGGCATGCCTAGATACCTAAACCCAAACTAGGAGTTGAGAAATTAGAAGTCAAGTGTAAGTAAAACTAAAACTTTAGTCCTTTGACTTATATTACAGGAGTAGATATAAATTTTCTCTTTATTGATACATCCTCCAAAAGCTTACACAAATTTTTCCAATACATATTTGAAGTGGGTAGAAATAATATCAAATGCACCACCTAATAATAAAGTATCATCAATGAAATGGGAGTGATTTTTATTTTTAACACATCCCTCAAATGTTATACCCAACAAATATTTTTTCCTGCTTTTGAAATCCAATTTCCTAGTAAGGTAGGTAGTTATCTAATATGGGGGAAATAGGGAACCCTTGACTCAGACCCTAGATGCTCTAAATCTGGCTTGCAATTCACTACAGAATATATCTAGGTCTTTGTATGAATGTGGTTATCCATTTGATAAACGATGCCCAAAGCCAAAAAAATCTTAGTACCAAATACAGGAAAGTACGACGAACACGATCAAAGGCATTTTCTATATCAAGTTTAATAATTATTCCCTTCTCCCCTATACTTTTGCGAGAGTGGATGAGTTCTTGAACTATCATAATTTTATCCACCATTTGATGATTTCCCACTAACCCCCCTTTATTTTAAGAAATCAACCTTGGAAGAAGAGATCTTAATATAGAAGAAATAATCTTATAAATTAACTTGTACGAAACATTACATAGAAATATAGGGAAAAATATTGAAAAGGATGAAAGCTTGACTCTTTGGGAACTAAAGATAAAAATCTTGAATTAACTCCCACCCCCCAATCTTAGCATACATGTGGACAAGATCAATCATTTTTCTAAGATAAAATTTAACGATGTGCTAGTACTTTTGAAAAAAAATGAGAAGATAAGTCATCCAGACCAGGAGCCTTATCAAGTTTAAAGGAGTACAACAGTTTCTAGACCTCATCTTCCAAGATAGGGGTCAATAAAAACTCATTGTCTATAGATGTGACCAACTTTGGGATGTGCTCAAGCATTTTTTCTATTTCTTCAATCTAAACATTACCCTAATCAAAATATAATTCCCCAAAATGATCATAGGAAACTTATTTTATTTCTGCATTTACCATAATGGATGTCACATTATTTTACCAAAGCCCCATCATAACCTACTTGTGGAAGAATATTTTTATTTTTCTCCTTATCTTTGAGACACAAACTTCTAGAATTCAACCTCCAAAGTTCTTATTATGGTTTTAAGGTTAAATGAAGAGATATGAATTCCCTCTTTCCTACTTGAAAAAGTTCTTGAGTTGCACTTTCATGCTTCAATCATTGATGCAACTTTTCCAATTTAGTTTTGTGTGTGATTAATCCCTTTTACATAGAATGATATATCTCTTTCATGCATTTTTTAGTTTCCAATTTAGGTTCCTTTATTTTCTATTCCCATATGAAAATTGGAGATCTAACCACCCATTTTCCCCATGCCTTGAAAAACTCATCTATAAAACCCTCCGTTAATGCCCATTGGGGGTGGAAATAGAAAAGGTTGGACCCATAGTCAACATGAGGATGATATTAAGGAGAAATGGGCTTATGATTTCACCTTCCCCAAGCAAGAGCTTGGGAGGAAAACAAGAAATCCTATTCTAAAAATTTCATACTAACTAAAAATCTTTCCAATCTAGCCATTATGTTTCCTAACCTAACTCTCCTATTACTCCATGTATGTTTATTTTTATAGATTTTGATATCAATTAGATATAAAATGGATATAAATTCCTTTATGTGCTCTCAAAAGGGATAATGAACCAAAGAAACTCCAAAAATGTAGTTATAATGGAAAATTGATTCACCAAGATTACAAAGAGAAGTCCAACAACAACAAAAAAACTTGATAAGAAATAATCATGTAAACATTTATGACACTACTTATGTTTTGTGTAGGAATATGTAGGAATTGAATCACAATCCTATAGAGAGACCTACTTTCTTGAATCAATAGAAAGTTAGTTGTGGACCATAGTATGCATTTTCCTCCCGAGGCCCCATGGAAACTCATTACTGAGGCTCTGCAACCTCTTGAAATTCTTCTACTCTTATTCAATGCCTTATCCTCATTTAACTTTGTCTCCTAGAGAATGAGGATGAGGGGATTTTCATCATTAATCAAGCTTCTACTTTCAGAGAAATAAAAAAATCTCATTTCCAATCCCTCAATAGTTGCAAGAGACCAATTTCATCATTTACTTATGGATTTCAAGTTTCCCCCTTGAATAGGACCACACTACTTAGATTTATTCTTGTCCTCATGCCTTTGCTCAACATAGTTTTAATTGAAATTTAGGTACCCATCTCTTTTTCCTTAACAAAATTCCCATTCCTTGATTCTCTGTTACACTTTTGACCCACCTTTTTAGTAACTCACACATGTTCAGCTTCATGCTCCCCTTCTCCTTCAAATATCTCATCCACTAAAAAAAACATGGTAGACCCCTGATGGTTTTTCTAAGACTTTGGAGAGAGTAAGATCCCATATTCTTCCTCTGATTCACCATCTTCCTTAGATTTATTTTGAATTAGAACATCTTCAGAAGGAGGCATTTTAGCTCCATTATCATGATCCCCTTGTTGTTCTTTTGGATCCAATATTTGATCATTTTTTCTTGTCTTTCCTTGGATATTTCTAGTTCTATTAGTGCTTCATAGAGATTCCTTTGAGAATCTTGTTTCTAGCCTAAGTATTTGAAGAAGAAGGTTCCTTGGGTGCCTGATGGGGAGAAGGTGTCTCATATTGCTTTCCAATGGTTGGAGCCTTTTTAGGGAATTGTTACCAATTTTTACCTCTTCACCTCTTATGTTGCTACCACTTCCCCCCTCTTCATATAAGTTTTGTTATTACTCCCCCTTTAATCAATTTATGACAAAGTTTCCATATTCATGGAACAACCTATATTTGAAAGGGATTTGATCACAATCCACAATTGGACAAAGTAATAGTTATTGAAGGAGAGTTAAACTACTTCCCGGAGACCCTTCTCCAAGTCCACTTCCACATAGATCTAGTTACATGTAAACATGCCCTCCTTTGGTTCCACCCTATCAATGTATATACCTAATTCATTACCAATATTCTTAAAAGTATCTTCATTCCAACAATGAAATGGAAATGGGTTAGCATAACCCATACAGAAACTAGCAAAGGAATATTGTTTTCTAGATTGAAATCTAGAGTCCATTTATCTAGGTAGGGTCCCTAAGCCCCCATGAAATATGGACCACTTTTGAAGATTAGTTATCTATCATTATTTTCTTCAAAATAAAAAGTCAAAAAATTCCTTCCACAAAATAATGTGATCACTTTCCCCTTGGTCAAATGTCTCTATTTCTTCTCCAACCAATTATCAGGCGTTTAGGAGAAGGCCAAATCCCAATAATTTTCCCAAATAAAACTCTATCTTCCAAATGCAAGGACATGGAGTGAAATTGGCTGGCATGGATATATATTTTGGATATTTCATCTAGCTTCTTCACAAATTTAGAAGGGCACGACTTTTAAGCATTTAGAAAAGCTAAAACCAACATGTTAAATGCAATAATATCTAGTTCAAGGGGGGGAAGGTGTTGACCCCCCATATACTGACTCCATTAATATCCCTATAGTAGAGACAAATAGGGTTTCTCAAATGAGCAATAGCCAAACTAAAAATATATATAATTCCACAGCCTATACCTCACTAATTTTTTGAGGTAGGCCACTAATTTCAAATTTAATAAAAATTATTTTAAATTAATAAAAATAAATAAATGTATTGGGTGGAGCTAGTACTGACTACCCACAAGCCAATACTAGAAATACCTTGTGATTTGGAAAGGGTTGAGACATCCAAACACACTAGGTCCCATTGTAGGGTGACACCTACCCTTCAAGCCTCATCATAATGGGCCAATATTAATTTATCAACATGTACAAAATCTACCCTCCTCAAGTTGTGAACTTGTGACCTCTTATGATGAATCAGATGCTCTTAACCATTATCCCCACTAATGTTGCAAATGTTCCTTTACAATTTTTTCAACGAGTTGTCTAAGGAATTAATTGGATGTGTAGCACCATTAGAGTTTTCCACATATATGCCAAATCTAGTTGTCTTTCTTTAGATTTAGGAATTCCTCAAAGGTGGGTTACTCTTCCAAAAGGTTGAGTAAGAGACCACACCTCGTCCCACTAGAATACTATCTAACAACTTTGTGCACTAGGACCTCCAAACATATAAAAATTTGTTTTCTATTTCTAACAGAATACTCTTAAAAAAGTTAAAGTTCCTCATACATCTCATCATATTTTTTCACTTGAATGGGAAGTACCAAAAATGCCCACTTTCTAATATGAAATTTTAATATAGTGCTAGGTGGGAATTATTTTCTTGTAACAATTGTCTTATAATGCTCATATGAAATTGTGCCAATCTTTGTATGGATTGACCTAGATGGTCATATCAATGGATTGAATAAATTTACGCCTTTTTTATACTACTCTATGTGCATGTTTCAATAAGAAGACAAAAGACCCATAAGTATTGATTTGGTTTATCGATGCTTTTGGTATTTAAAAATTAATTTTGCAATAATTCAACACAATTATAACTCTCATTTTTAAGAGAAAATATTATTTTTCACTAATTTATATCTCTATATAGGAACCCATCATTTTACTGAGGATCAAAATGAAAATAAGAATGTCCCATCCTCACTCACCCAAATGAATAATATTATGACGACACAATTAATAAATGGCACAGTGCTAAAACTAATAGCCGGATCTGAAAAATCTAATATAGGGGGAGAATACCTACCAAGTTTCAAATTTATGTCATTATCACAACAATTTCTCCAAGTTGTCACTAGATAGAAACACAATGGACAATTGTGTGTGTGCATTTAACCAAAGGGGCATGCTAAATCAGTTATCCTTAATATTTCTAGGTAATTAGCTAGTTTGATGTTGGTACGTGTCTAATTTGAATCCCCCAAAACTAGTTTCCATAGTCTATGTCGATGGGCCCTTACATGGGAAGCCATCCACCAATGTGGGGGAGCATCCCTTGAGTTCCCTCATGAGGTATTCCTTGGAAAATATTTTTCCATAGAAAAATAAATAAATAAAGTAAAATAAATTGTAATTCTATTCATAGCCAATAATGAATTATTTCTTCATTTAGTATATGCACTTTCGTAGATTTCTTCAAAAAAACATTCCATGGGGTGTTGGATACATGGTGATAGGGTTATCTATTAAGTCACTCCTTGATGTGAGGTCATCGGTTTAATTCCCCGCTGCAATCAGGGTGATATATTGGACATGATGAAGATGTAGTCCTGCAAAGCTTACAAAAAAAAAATCAAATATCCCAATAAGGTATATAGCCAAAAAAATGTTTGCTATGCCATCCCATTAATAACCTATAGGTACTTTACAAATCTCATCTAGGTTAAAGTTATATTCTCTTTATCTATAGTCCTAGAAAAATATTACACATAAGCTTAACAACAAAGAGGTTAATTCCACACATCCATTAAATATAAAAATATGGCATAAAAAGAGAAAATAAGAGATTTTTAATGTATAGTAACATCAAATGTCAATAGTAATAAGAACTAAATACCCCTCTCGATACTCTTTTGACTTTGTATGCCCTTAAGGTAAGTCTTGACTAGATTTAGAGAAGGAGTCTCCAATATTGTTCAACTCCCTATAGACATGAATTAAAGTCAAATTCACAATCAATCTCCTTTAGAACTTCTCCTAAAGAGCTAATCATGATATTACGAAGTTGTGACTTATCGTTCATCTAATTTGTAGGCATAACAAAATCACTAAATACCTACAGTTCCTTTTACCTCTCACTCCAAAGAGAAAAATTCCAAAAAAGTTTCAATTCTATACATTACGTATAATTATTAGAACCAAATACAAGACTTGATATAAACTTATTGAAATGAGTATTAGTTAGATATAATACTACCCCACATTATTAAAATTGATGTTCCATTTCGAAGCACCATAAAAAAATCGCCAAACCATAGGATTGTTACTAACAACTTTTGATATTTACTTGGGGATTAAAGTTAAGACTTGTGAAGTATAGTTATATAGTAAGGCATGAACCTATACATATGTCTAAAAGAAAAGAATATTAATTTCCTCACATCGAATAGAATTCCTAACTAACCATGTCTCACTTCTCAAAATAATGATGTAGACACTCCACAAATTATGAGCCCTAGCATAAATTTACACTGCTAATAATATTTTCAACTTCATTCAACTATTCCTTAGCATAAATATAGTAAATTAAAAGATGAATATTTGGTTTCCCACTTCTTCTACATAGTAAATAGATACCCATACCATTTTTATTACTCTTCTAGACTTGATCCCAAGTATATGTGTGTAATTGTGTGCATGTTCACACATACACACACACACACACAGACAAACCAAGGAAAACCTCTTGGAACCCCCTCTTCCCCAAAATATTAGAATGATGGGTGGCTCAACTACCATCTATAATTGAAATAAATAACCTAGTGGGATTTACCTTAACTAAAATTGGATAATTTAGGGTGACATGTTTTCCAATCATGGCTCAATTGTGGCTGGCAAGATACCAACATTATCAATCTCATTTAAGTGCTTCAAAGTGGGATAAGATGTTCCAAAACATTTAATCCCAAGTGGTTGTATCAACTAATTGGTTCCAATGTTTCCAAAATTTAGTCATTTCCTTATAAATAAGTGATTGATTCAAATCCCCCTAAATGAGGTGCATTGGTCTACACCAATAGATTTAATAGGGAATTTATTTAAATATGTGGAGAAGTATCCCTTGATTTTTCTCATGATATTTTCCTTATAAAAAATATACACACACACACACAAATGTGCACACTAATAAAAATTCCATGTCATCTGTAACCCCACTTTTATTGATTGTCCAAATGGAGGGTAACTCAAGAACTAGCCACAATACCAATTGGTAACCTAATGGGATTCAATTAGATTGAATTAGAGACCTCATGGTGAACTCGCCCTTGTTGGAATAATTGACTAACCACATGTGTGTGTGTGTGTGTGTGTTATATACCTCAAGAGTTAGATAAATCTAATTGAACCATCCTTCCAAGGCATGTTGTTGATGGGGAGGCCATAAGTCATAAGATCAAATCCAATTGATATATTCAAGGTTACCAACTGATATTATGGTTAATAATTGAGGCAACACCCATTTGGATATTTTGGGGAAGAGTGGGGTATATCATGAGTTTTTATTTGTGTGTGTGTGTGTTTCAATTGGGTATATCTTAAGTTTTTGAGATGAGACACGGTTATCCATCCCACCCAAATTGAATTCTCACATATGACATGTTCACACTTCATGATCTAATTATTGATCAGGGACATTAAGGTACCAACAATGTCATTATTTCTTACAATATTGAGGATGGGAAAATATTATACATGTAATCTTACATATAACATATCATCCCACCTTCAATACCCTAATAAAGATTGAGATTATTGGTAGCTTTCCAACCCCAATTAATAATTGGTTCATGAAGAGCTAACATGTCATAAGAAATATTTGAACCTAGGCAAGGAGGATAATAAGAATACATAAATAACCATATAGATATACATGTAACATATATATGCAACATTTCTTCACACGCTAAATCACTAAAGTGAGAATAGGATTATTGTTTCCTTTTCTATCCCAATCAATAATTGGTTCACAAAGAGTCAACATATCAAACACAGACTTAAACTTTGGTGGGGATGATAACAATTGTATAGATAGAAAAATATAGAGATAAAAGTATATTTACATGGAGCGTGCACACACACACATTTAACAAGTCATCCCACCTTTAATCCCATAAGTGAGTGATATTATTGGTAACTTGTTAACTATGTGTCATTTATATCTTTGACACTCATTGTCACTTCTTGAGAAAACATGACAAGATGAGCTTGAGATACTACACTTTTCCTATGGAAAAACCAAACAAATAGCCAAAGTAAGTCCACCAATGCTTCTAGAACACTAGCAAGGGAGTTGCAACACTCCTAAGACAATGAAAAAAGGTGTTGAACACTCCTATTCCTCTTGCAAATAGCATTGAATGAACTAGCATCTATGGAACAAGAAAATAGGATTAGAAAATGTAAAAATAAAATTTAAAAATAGGATAAGGATGACAAGGCCTTGTCAAACAAGGATTAAAGTGTCTAAGTTCATCCATCTACTTTGTCATCCTAACTATAAATAAGAACCCACCATGGGAGAAGTAACAAGAATAAATGAAAGGTTATGATGTTGGTTCACCAACAACACATCTCCTACCCTATGATAAGATCATACTACTAGTGTGCCTTGACTATAAGTGTGGGTGAGAGGAGGACCATTAAATCAAAGACCCACAACGGTTTGAAACTATTGCAATTTTCCATTCTAATAATACAAAACCATCTTTTCCCCTCCCATTTATCTGTATGTTTTACATTTTAATGGTCATTGTTAATTCTTTTTTATATAGATTTGAATGAATAATTATTTATAACATTGGAATGGAAGGATAAATTTTGTGTTCTTTCATCTCTACATCCAAGAAATAGGTTTTGGAGACTAAGACAAGGATTCTGGAGACTAAACTAAGATTCCTAGAAAAGGTATAAGTAAGATCAAGCTAGGAACAAACTTTGGGAGAAGGGTTTGCATTCAATGTTCTTTTCCATTTTATGAATGTGTACACATATTAGTTAATAGGGAAGAACAATAGATACCACTACTACCTACCACAAATCAAGGGTGAATATTTTAAAAGGACTCCTTGGGTACGACAGAAATTTCTTGAAATAGAATTGGCAACTTTAGTGATGAGTGGATTTGAAAAGGTCTATCTATTTAATGATGTTTATTCATATATTTGATTGGTTTTATTGAGTCATTCTTTCTTTTCAGTGCTTCTTGTTAGTGCTTAACACCTCTATAGCTACTAGATCTATTAATTTTGATAAATATATAAAGATCTAAATCAATTTTCATGATCCGCGCTACTACCATATGTAGACGGATCATTGATACACACTTTGTTTGTGTATATAGATCATTACAACTCTTTGTGTCTTCACTAGTAGAGCATTGATGCCTCTTTTCTAAGTTTTTTTCACGGATTAAGCATAGATTTTATAGAGTTTTTTATACAATTTCTAGGCCCAGATCCCAGTTAATGTCTGGATATGATTGATAGGATTTTTTAGGTAGTAACCACACTTATATATATCTCAATCTATTGAATTGGTGATATTTCTTGGGGGTTTGACTCTTTCTTGAATTTGATTCTCTACAAAGACATTGGGGCTCTAGACACCGGGGCTAGCTAGAGCTTTGTTTCCATTTTCATGTTATTTAATTTTCCACTTGCTAATCTATATTATGCTAATTCTTAATTATTTTCTTACTTTTTACTTGTATTCTTGGTTGTATGTGGGTTTTTTGGATTTTTTGGGTGCTTTTATATTGTTTCTTTTGGACTGCATGTTTGTAAATTTTGCATTAGATCTTATTAATTTCATTTGGATATCTAAAGGATTAAAAAAAATGTGATGAGGATTTCATTTCCAAACAATTGAAGATTAATGATCGCTTTCCCTACCTTGTCATAGTTTTCATTGAATTGAAAATGTGCATTATTGAGTCTTTGCAT
Organism: Pinus tabuliformis; assembly: GCA_031772625.1. Taxonomy (NCBI): domain Eukaryota; kingdom Viridiplantae; phylum Streptophyta; class Pinopsida; order Pinales; family Pinaceae; genus Pinus; species Pinus tabuliformis. The sequence continues at coordinate 66,592,321 of CM062813.1, read as the reverse complement.
GCTTGGAAATTTCACCTACACATACTATCAAACTTCACTCTATTACCCTGACACTTGACAAAAACCATTAAAAGTAACATTAATGAAACAGGATCAAATATTTTTCTTTGATATCACATTCATTTTAGTTTAGTATTTTAGGGCCTTGGACTATATTAGAGAGTATAGTTTCCAAGACCATAGAACTTGAAACTATAAGCCAAGTTAAGGAGTGGAAATCCACTTGTCCCCAACCTCTTGTTGAGAAATGTCACCTCTTATAGGGTCAAGCATGAGACCATACTAGGACCCTTGAAGTGATATCCCTACTTCATTAGTTTTAGTGTCATGGTCTGCTTGTGTATGAGGGTTTCCTTTAGGAATCTTTAGGCTTAGTTACCCTACCCACACATGTGGATCTAACCCATGAATCTAATGCCAAATCATTTGATTGTAGGTGGTAACATTAGTGGAATTTATTTAGGGATCCTACATGGGTGATTGCAAATGGGTTGTTCTTATAGAACCTAGGATAGACATCTTTAGAACTCACTTAGATCCCTCAAGGATGTCCACCTGTAGTAAAGGGTACTTGTGCAAAGCATTAAGAAATTGATAAGGAGTTTGTTGTAACCGTATCTCATACCTTCCAATTTGTCTTGGGAAATTATCAAATAATATCTAATTAACAGAAGGCCCCTTGAGCCACTTGGTTTTCTTGTTGTTGTTTTTAAATTCATTAGGAGTATGTTATTTGGTCAAGGTCTTGTTGGCCATTGGTGTTTCTATCATTTTAGTGTAAAACATTTTTTCACTATGGCTGAGATTATTCCATGTTTTTCTTGTTGATAGTAGGTACTTCCTCCTATAGTGGAGGGTCCTAGACTTACTCACTATGGAGCTAGACCTAGACTTACTTATATTCAAGGGCACTGTTATTGGCTCTTAATGAGTGGAATAGATAATTCTAGAATTGGTACATAAGATTCCACCACTTCACTCTAATCCTTCCTTGACTCATCCCTTTGTTCCCATCCTTTCAGTTTAGAGTGTAGATTTGACTAGAAACCCTTAGTTGTTTCATGCTCCTTACCGCAATTCCCTTGTAACTAGTGTTTACTAAATGGATGAATTGATTATGTCAACACTTAATGTCACTAGTCATGCCCATGTTCCAACTTCCATATCATCCACTAGTACCACAAGTCCCATGCATATTATCCACATAACCTCTATTTTCTGTCATTGGGAGATCAATATGGTCATTTAAATGTTTTCATTCTCTAGTGCATACAATGTAGCCTCTTTACAATGTTGACACAATTCCCTCCATTCACATTTGGTTTATTTTCTAGTACACCCATGAGTAGCATATTGATGTCCATCGAAGAATTGAACCCAATATCCTCATATAATTCCAACGACACATCCCTTAGTATTGGTAGTCAGTACCATGTTCATCTACACCCAACATTGGGCTCCCTTTGGGATGGAACTCTCATAGTAGGTTGATTTCACTCCATAACAGTGTTGGAGACACCAATGTTTTTGAACTCTTTCCTAATCCTTGAGGAAATAAAGCTATAAGAGGGTCATTTTTTCTAGGGAGCACTCATGTTCTTCGAAATGTCCAGGAGATTGAGGGAAGTTCTCTAAAAAATATGTTTTATGCTTGAGATGCCAATATTTATGGTATCCTTTTTGGTCCAGGTGGTTTCCCTCTTGGAGCATCCTTCTTGAAAGTAACCAAACTTTCAAGGGTCCCTTTTCCACTAGGGGGCACCCCTTGGGGGTAATAATTCTTACACTACTTATATGGGTCCTAAAATTAATTCCATCTAGGAATCCATCTTCTTAAAGAGGCTCATCAATTATTAGAAACCAACACATGGGTGTATCACAACATCCATCTTGGTCATAGGGGGCACAACCTCCTCCCCATAACTCTTTCAACTCACCTTATTGGTGATGCATTGTTTTAGTCATTGAAATATACCATCAAGCACAATCCCAAATGGCCTATTATGTCAGCTAAGTTATCTACTAATATCCCAAAAATTTGATGGTAAACCTAGTGCATATGCCATTGTTCATATAACATCATATTTTCTATGGTGTTCATCCAAATATATCATGGATGATAACATTCATCTAGGGATTTTCTAAATGACTCTTACTGTCAACCTACAAAATGGTACATAGACCTTAGTAGCTCTATGTACAATAACTTTTTTTTCTTTGGAACACGGATTTGTTATCTGTTATTAGTTGCATGTTAGGTATGATATAGGAATTGATATCCTGAACAATTTCTATCAGGATACTTCCACCCACATCTCATATCATATCCATTAGTGGAGGTGGTGACAAACCTTATTTCATACAAAGTTTCCTAATTAAGTATTCAACAAGTGGTTCACTATTAATTCTCTCTTGCCTATGATTATTAAATATGTCTCTAAGGTAGGATCCAAACTAAAGATAAATTGATCATGCATGCCCATCAACTAGACCTGACTTGTTCTCAAGTAGGCACATTATATAAAATTATCCCAATTACTCCCTGTTTTTCAAATGATCTAGCATGACCAAAACCTAGATCACATGCCCATGGTGTGGTTATTTCCATGGCCATAGGGAACATATACTAGTTAGCTACATAGAATGGCCAATTCAATATTTCTTCTAACATTTTCACTATTGTGTCTTCCACTAAAAGTCCTAGTGCATCCACTCAAACCTCCAAGGTGAACTTAATGTAATCCACACCCTAGAAGTATCCTCAACAACTTGGAGGTAAAAAGAAGAAAGATAAATAGAAGAAACATTTGAATAATGATCAAAGGGAACCTCAAAACCAAGATAATGCAGAGGTTAGAATGAAAGAGAAGGAGAAGAATAATTGTTTTCCTTGTAAAATTTGCAAGAAATACCATCCTACTTATGGTTGCCCCTGGATAGATAAAATTCATAGGTTTTTCTCCTAGTAGAAAGCTTCTCATTAAAATATCATTTTGACTAATCCATTTCTATCCGAACACACAAATATTATTGCAAACCCTTCAACTACTTAGCAAGGGGGGAGTGGAGGTGAATGTTATTGGTAGGGTAAATAGATCAAACTCTAATCTCATTAGTTTCAACCCCACTTCACATTTTTTTTCTTTCCCCTCGGAATGCCTTATAAATTATGACACATGTTTTTAGTAGGAATATCCATAAGATGATTTTGGATGAAGGAGCATTGAATTGTATCATGTTATTGAAGTATTAGCATGCTCTTGCTGCACCTACATTGTCACAATATCAAACTGCATTGAAAGCCTTTGATGGGCATACCTTGCAAACCCAAAGCATATTTCCTACTTTACCTACTGTGTTAGGGTGTATTGTGGTTTTGATTAAGGGAAAATTCAATGATTCCCCGTTAGATTATAATTTGATACTTGTGTCAAAATAGTTTTATGCAAGGTTGTTATTTCACCAATCTTCAAGGTCTTAAATTTTCCTCACGAAGAGAATATTGTCATAATAGAATAGCTGACATAATGCAAGCCTAACTTGAAAATTAATGATATCTAATACACAACATTCATATGGGATTCCCCTAGTAGTATGGAGATTTTTTTGTGTAGGAATGTTCAATATTGCTTATCGATGGGTAGATTTCCACTTCCTCCACCTAACCCATCTCTTTTTACTACCACTATTAACATGATCTCTTCTATCACTAGTGGATCCCTTGGACGTCTTGATCCTTGGGTGGTACCTACATAAGACATATATCATGGGAGCATAATTCCACATATTATCAAATTTATTACCTCTTTGGAAACCTTGCCAACATCTTCTAACATTGATTAAAAAATTCATCCTAATATGAAATATGATCAAGCTATTTTTCCCGCACAAGTTGTCACTCCATCAATTTCACATGAATCCCTTGATATTGAGTTGCCTTCAAATAAGACTATCTTGGAGGCCATGGATTCAAATGATTAGATAATGGAAAATGCAACTCATGATTCCTCTACTCTCCTATATTTGGAATAGTGGAGCTTGGAAAATAAAATATTGAATTGGGCCAGGGGGCATTTCCTAGGTCATCCAAAGAAGTGCCATCCTTAGACTGAGTCAAGTCTAGGACTTCTAGTAGTAAAATTTCTAATGGATTGTCCACTCCAAACCCCCTTGTTGACAAGTATATTGCACCTCCATTTTCTCTTGATTTCTATTATTAAGGAGATGAATTATCTTATGAGACCACTCATCCTTTATGTCCTCGGGTAGTTCCTAGTAATAATATGTTTCTAGGCTCTCACTCGACTCTCAACCTTTAAGAATGTGGAAATTCAACTTGATGTGGAATGGCCCCAACATTATGTTAATATGTTGTGAACAATGTCCCATGAGTTCATACATGTCAATAGGAGTCCTTGGCCTATTCCCAATGCTAGCCACTAAATGGTGTAATTTATCTTATTGCATCATGATTTGTATATATGTATATACTGCATGATGTCTTTCTATTTTTTTGCATGTATGATTTGAACTATCTTATTTCTTATCATACTTCGTGTTTGGTTTGCATATTTATATTCCCCCTTTGATCTATATACGATATGCTAATGGAGCCACTCATAGTACTTGGAACATTTATTTTATCGATTGGGTGATATTTTCATCCACTGGCCCAACTTGTGAGTTTAGGGGGCATAGTTCTTGGCCCCACTACCAACAACCTTATAGTATATAGTGTTGTCATTGAAATCTTAGTCAAGGATATTTCTCCCAACATCTATTAGTTGGTGCTTAGGTTGTCCTCTTAACTTGTGGTATCTCAGTTGAATCACATTTACCAAGTTAAGAATCATATATTACTTGTTTGATATTTAAACATACATTTCCTTGAGATATAGTTTGACTACATTATTTTTAAACTTGTCCCTAGAAGGTTTACTACATTGGTTGATTCATTGCCTAATTATGTGTTGGAATCTATCACATTCAAACATAAGTAAACAAGCATGCATGTGTATAATCATGTGGGCATTTTTGGACAATCATTGCAAAAACCGTAAGTAGACATTGAAATCTATCAAGGAAAAAAAATTGAAATGGTTTTATTGTTAATTTTCCTTCGTTTTAACTCCATATATCACCCATTTTGACCAATTAATATCACCCTATCATGGATTTTTCATAAAAAATCACTAAAAGAGACCTACAACGTAACTTGCTAATATTATATATTTATTCCAATGTTTTAGAATGGTCATGCGACTTAACTAGAGGTTTTATGCTACTAATGAAGGTTTTCAATAGATCTGATAACCTCTACGGGTTCTTGTAACTGACCTCCAGGTTTGTGATGGTTCTACCAAATATGGAAAAAAAGGGTGACATGGGTTTTCATCTATGCACCACCAATATGCTTTAATGTCCATCGGATCATATTAGAGGTTGTTACACAATGTGTTGGTTGTTGGTCAAATTCGCATTAAAAAAACCCAAATTTGGGGATGGGAACACAATCATTGGGCTTGCACAAATTGATTTTCTAAATCATGCACAAGGAATCAATTTTAAATTAAATGAGTTGGATCACTACCATGAATACCCTGATTTGGTTTGATTCATGGTGTATATTTTTTTTTTGTGTCTCACTTCTCATATTGATATTTTATATTCTTGTTGTATATTTTTCATCACATTGGTATCTAATATATGTATTTATGGCCTAATGTTGGTTGTGTTGTAGGTATGCAATAGCATTTGTGTTGATATTGTTTCGCACAAGTCTGTATGCTAATGTTGTGTGTGTTGCAAGTATACAAAAATAGATTCATTCCCTTGTCCAAAATAGAATATAAATTCATATGACCAGTTTGTGTATGATCTCATGAAATTGAACCTTATAAATGTCTCTCTTTTCCATAAAATAGTATATATGTTTCACTTCCTTGCGCAGTTTTTTTTGTTACAACAAAATTCATTGAATTTTCCAGCTTTACCTTAGAGTTTTAGAGTGTGAAGAGCACATGTTTATGGATATGTTAGGCATTTCCAACGAAGTAGTTTCTCATCAAAGTAACTCTTACATCATTTCGCTTCTTATATATCCAAAATTGTGAAAATTCAATACAATCATATAAATAAAAAGGATGTCAAAATAAATAAGAATTTGAAAGCATTTAATAAAATGTGGGAAGTATAAGGAAAAATCGTCAGGACTATGGATGCTCATTGGCAAAGGATGAATTCTTATATTACACTAAGGGACCTTTGCTAGGGCTATGGATGCTCACATAAAGTGAAGCAATGCCGGTTTAAAGAGAGAAGAGGAACAAATTCTTGCAACTTGTTTTGTTGATATTAAGGTTTGGACTTAAAAATTCTAATTCATAATCAAGTAATGCCATTAATAATAAATGAACTCCATATTTTAGCTCTTGGGACAACATTGGATGATAATGAATAACTTATCATTATCTCAAATATCATGCATTCCATTACATACTTATAATTATTTCTAAAATCAGGTTTGGAGCTTATCATGACCAACATCATTTTCTAGAGATAATTGGTTCTTTTTAATGTGTTTCCATTTGTTTCTACATGTAAAATAACACCCCCCTCCCCCCGATTTATTTCCAAAATAAAAGGGACCCTATTTAAATTCTGATGTTTGGTTTGTTTATTTCCTCATGCAAGTGTTAATATCATGTTTTTTATAATTTTATTATGAAAACTCTTAAGTTTCTTTAATTTTGTATAGTTTCATGTTGATTTTTGGAAATTCGTGCTTTCTCCCTACTAATATTCCCATATGGAATATGCCTTATCCATTTGAGTGATATTTCATTTCTTCTTTGGATGCCCGGATAGGTGGAATACCTTCATCAATTTTTAATTGAATCTTACTCGCCATTAATTTGCATTTTTTATATTTTATTTGGAATCTATTCAATATATCTATCCATCTGAGCTAGCCTTAAGCTTAGAACATTTAACCACTCCACTCCCCATATGCCTAGATATCCAACCATATGAGCTCATGCAATGATCAATAAGATCTACTCCTTCTACCCCCCCGAATGACTAGATTTCTTGTCAAAATATTTTAATCAATAATTAAGTTAAGGTATTAAACACAATTTGTCAACAAGTAGTAATGAATTCTCCCATCTTGGCTCTTGCTTGAAAAAAATAATTCGTGCCACACACCCTTGATGATCGGATCCCCTTTTAATCTTGCTTAATCAATGGACTAGATTAATTATGGAAGTTAATCATATTTAAGAAATAATTAAGGTAAAATATAGCATTTGGTTTATTCCAATTGATATTACTCATTACATCCACCAAACCCCATATGCTTGGATAACATAATTAAAAAGCGATTAAAGGTGAAAAAATGTTAGCAAGCAAATTTTAACTATGATACCTTAGCAAGTTGATTCAATTAAAACAAAATTTTCCCGAATTTTACTTATGTTGGTTAGTATCCTGGACAAATTTCTTAGTTTCTTGATTTCTTACATTTGTTAAATATGTGTGTGTAAATAAAATGAGATCAAACCTAAAGGACACCAAACATTTCCTCTAAACAAAATGTGTGTGAGAGAGAGAGAGAGAGAGAGAGAGAGAGAGAGAGAGAGAGAGAGAGAGAGAGAGATCTATTGAAAATTGGAGCAGAATTGATTCTGTCTAATGAAAACCCAACTGATGGCCAATTAGTAAATCCTCAACAACGACTTTAAAAATGATACTTTTAATTTAGGAGATCGATTTCATCCATTCAATGTATTTTCTATACAAAAAGGTATTTTATTTTAAATTTTTAGTATATAGTTTCGATTAAAACATTAAACAATATTTTTTTGTCATAAAAACCCTTACTCTATATATATGACTCTCTTCGATGAGGAGGGGATCGGTCGGATGAATTTGTATTGAAGGAAACCAATATTATATATAATTTATTTTGATCGATTTCAAAGACCTAAGAAGCTTTTCATAAATTCTATTTTTTTCAACAAAATCATGTATGTGATATATTATTATATGCATGAGTGATTTTAGGTTAATACGAAATTAGCATTGGATGAAGTGTTTCCTTTTCATGAATTTTTGTAAACTCATTTTAATTTTATAATTAAAAAAATATTTTTCCTCATTAATTTGTTTAAGTTCAATTAGTTTTGTGACTTAAATAAATTATCTTTCTATCTCATGTTCATGCTTCAAATTGAGTTGTGTTATCACTAGTGACATAGAATTGTTTTATTTGTTTTATAATATAATTTAGAATTAGTAAGTAAAATACGAAAAAATAGCAAAACTCATATTTCTTTGATGTTCTTTCATCAAAGTATATTTCTTTAGGTGGCCTAGTTGAGCCCACATAGTAGTCACAAGGACGACTACTTCAAAAAAATTTAGTTCTTTAGGAAACCTGCATTTGGGTGGTTCTTTCTCTCCTCATTGGTAAAAACGATCCCTATAAACACGAAAATTGTTAGGTCCCTATAATACTAGTGTAAACCCTTATTTTTATTAGTACAACCCCATTATTATATTGTTGTTCCGATGTAGTCCCCATATTGTTATTATTGTGCCCCATAGAAGCCCACTATTGTTATTATTGTGCCCTTACATTATTATTGTTATGTCAGCTATGATTATATTATGACCCCTTAGAGTCCTATATATAGAAAGGAGGTCTTGTGATTTGTATCATCTAAGAATTGTTCATTTGTGTAATGTAAAGGAGGTTTCCCCCTCAAAGAGGTTTATTTCTAATGAATTGATCTATATTTTCTATCTTTTTGTGAGCTATTTTCATAACATTTGGTATCAGAGCTTTGGATTCTAGGGTTTTCGCTGTTCCAAATAGGTCATCGTGGCTTTTTCTCTATAACTTTTTTTTTGTGATGTTTTAGAAGCTAAAAAGAAAACCCATTTGAGACGAAATCTCGCAAAACCTCAGGTCTAAATTTTAGAGCTTGTCTCCCTATATTTTTGGAGATATGATCTGAGGAAGTTATAGTTTTTGCAAGCTCCATAATTTCATCTAAAATAGGTCATCGTGTAATTTTCGCTATAACATTTGCACTACAAATTTTCAGAAGCTAAAACAAAAACCCATTTGAGAAGACATCGGTATGAACCTTGGATCCGAATTTCAGATCTTTTCTTGCTATATTTTCGGATATATGATCTGTAGAAGTTAGGGTTTTTGCAGACTCCTGAATTACATCTTAAACAGGTGACCTCTGGAAAATCATCATATCGTTCTCTCGAAGCATCAGATTGAAATTTCGTAAGAAGTTACAGAAAGAGGAAAGGCTGTAGTTGTTTGTGTGTATTTTTCAAATCTGAAGTTCAAAACAGCGACACATAGCACGTCATACAAGTTCGCTATTCTAAAAGGGTGTATAATCAGGTCATCTTGGGAGATTGTGCATAACTCTTTCTTGGAGAATCCAATTTCAATCAGACAAGTGGCATTGGAAAGAGGACGCAGAGGAATACTGCAGGTCGCAATTTCATAACCGGAAGATGCAAAATTACATAGTTACAGTCGTTTCAAGATCGAGCTCCTAAAATCAAGAAAAAACGAGATGAGGAAGTTTGATGGAAAGGATCTAGTAAATTGGATACTACAGATGGAGCAATATTCTAATCTACATGGTGTACCACTATTACAAAAGGTATGTATTGTATCTTCATATTTAGAACCAGATCAATTTTTATGGTATAAAGGGCTTTTTTATCGTAAACAACTTGTTACGTGGTCAATTTTCACAGAGGAAATGATAGCACATTATGAGGATACAAAGAGAAACACCTTCTTTAGAGCAACACCACAAAAATTGGAAGAAAAAAGAAAAAAGTTCTTTGTTACAAAGTGGAAAGCAAAATTATGGCAACAAGGAATTCTACCCCTCACAACTATACAGATGGAAGTGTTGTTTCTCCTAGCCTTCCACAACCTACAAGGGTTACACCACAACAATTGGAAGAAAAAAGAGAAAAAGCGCATTTTTACAATTGCGATAACAAATACATTAAAGGTCATAAGTGTTATGAGAAGAAATTATTTTACATTGATTGTGGAGAGGAGGAAGAAAAGGATCAAGAAACATCAAAAGAAGAGTATATACACTAGAAACCAACCCTAGAGAAAGAAGAAATGAATCTGATCATATCTTGTAAAGCATTGGAAATAATTACCACTCTTAAAACTCTCAAGATAGAAGGACATATCAAGAAGAAAAAGGTTCAAGAAATGAAAGATCACATCAAAAAAGAAGAAATGAATCTGACCATATCTTGTAATGCATTGGATGGAATTACCACTCCTGAAACTATCAATATAGAAGCACATATCAAGAAGAAAAATGTTCAAGAATTGAAAGATCACATCGAGTCTCAAGAAATCAATCCGACCCTATCGTGTAATGCATTGAAGAAATTGCCACTCCTCAAAATATCAAGATAGAAGGACATATCTAGAAGAAAAAGGTAAGAGTGTTGATTGATTCGGGTAGTACCCATAATTTTATTGATTATAAGATAGCCAAGGAATTGAATTGCTTCCTATATCTAGCACCGGAGTGTCAAGTGATGGTTGCAAGTGGAGGAACCATAAATTTCTCTAGAAAGTTCCATAATATCAAGCTATCCATGGGAGAATATGTATTGAATAGCCCAATGCTTTCCATTCCAATGGGTGGTGTTGATGTTTTACTAGGAGTCCAATGGATGGTGCTAATGTTTTACAAGGAGTCCAATGGCTACAATGTTTGGGTACAATAGTTTTTAATTTTCAAGAACTTTTCTTGAAATTTTTTTGGGAAGGAAAGGATGTTGAATTGAGGGGTATCGAAGGAAAGCCTAGAAAGATAATCAACTCTAACAGCATGAAAAAGCTTCTAAATAAAGAACAATGGGGTGTAATTGCATAATTATGTTCACTAGAGGATCCCACATCGAAATCATGTATTTCTCCAGATCTCCAAAACGTTTTGGACAATCATTCCAAGGTATTTGAGACTCTCAAAGGCCTCCCACCTATTCATGATCATGATCATTCTATTCATTTGATTCCATGAAGTGTTCCTCCAAACATAAGGCCTTACATATATCCATATTTCCAAAGTAGTGGGAACTCATTCAAAAGTTGCAGAAGATCCTAGTTCAAACAGTATTGCGAGAACTTGACAAGGAAGGAAAAATCATATTGGAACCTGAAGTAGTCACAAAACCAAGAAATTGAAAGCTACGAAATAGATCAATTTCAGAGTATCTCATCAAGTGGGAGAACTTACCCGCTGAAGATTCCACATGGGAGAACAAGAATTTATACAGAAGCATCAAGAACTACTCAAGCATTGGGGACAACATGTTTTGAAGGGGAGGGGCATGTTAGGTCCCTTGTGCCCTTACATGATTATTATTATGTTGGCTCTGATTATATTATGACCCCTTAGACTCCTATATAGAAAGGAGTTCTTGTCATTTGTATCATCTAATAATTGTTCATTTGTGTAATGTAAAGGAGGTTGCCCCCTCGAAGAGGTTTATTTCTAATGCATTGATCTATATTTTCTATCTTTTTGTGAGCTGGTTTCATAACAAAAATAGTGGAAGTCAAACATAGATAGATTTAGTAATAGGTATTTAGGATAATTAGGCTAGAGTAATAGTAGTAGTAGCAGTAGTAGCAGTAGTAGTATGTTGGATATTTATTGTAGGTTATTGTAGGCTAGTTTAGGTTATGACAACCAGACTATATGCCAGAGAGTGCCACCACACCAAACAAGTAAGGGTATAATTTGGGCCATGATTAGGTGGTAACTCCTTGTTATAGGATAGAATTTCCCACCTCTCAACATTTCGAAAAAATCATCAATAAGTTCTTCAACTATTGGTTTGAAATAATATTCACAATAAGGAGGATAAAGTATAATTATATTTTCCTAGCTTTTAGAACTCTAGGGGGATCTACTTCTTCTATCATACTTCCTCTTTTTATTCCATTAGGAGGTCTTTTGAATGGAATCTTACTATGGACATGATGGCCATAGGATCTGTTAGGGTCCTAAAATTTATAGGATCAAACGATGATTGAATTATTTCTTTTAGTGTTTCATATTGTAAAAAATATTTCATACTGCAAACAATTTCCAAAAAAAGATATATAAATGAAAATAAAAAATGAAAAGAGGATATAAATAGAAAAAATAGAAACAAAAAAAGAAATTATAAATTGAACCCCACAAAAGAAAATGTGAAAGCGATGCCAATTGAAGTGCCACTGATAGTCCAATAATTTGGTAGAGAATAAAATCATGAAATTGTGTGCAACTTGTTTAAAATGCCCCAATACTTCCATTTGTTTGAAACATACAGTTTAATCACATTCAAGCAAATTTCAATTTATGTCAATTAGATTAGAGTGAATAACTTAGCCAAACAATGTAATCTTGGCTAAGATTAGATAGGTAGAATAGGTAAATAAATTAATCCAAAAGTATAATCTGGATTAATTTTATTGGTAAGATATTCATAGTCCTTTAAAAAATGGAAAAATAAATAGGGTTCACACTTTTAAATGCACCCTAATTAGGTTTAGTTAGATAACTTTAGGGAAAAAAATGAAATTCATGTTATGGAGAGTTATTTGTAATATTGCAACTTGTCCAAATTTCAACCATATTGTAAAAAGATGTGTACAACAAATAATGTGGGACTATCAACACTAAACACCGCACAGTTCACCTCCCCCGATCACGAACCTACTTTAATCCAATGATTCTTAATCCTTTTCCAACCCCCCCCATGATTCTCTTTAACGACGAGGGGGGGGGTCTGAAAAGAGGTTTCCTCGCAACTACGTGTCTTCCCCTCCTGATTTCATACCCCCCCTTTAATACCAGAAATAACCATGACCCCCCTCTTAAAGCAGTTTCCTTCATCCCACTGTAACCCGCCTTCCTGGTTATTTCACCCTCCTCTTCTACTCATCTGCCATTCCCCTAGTGCCATGTATCCCTCTGCCTATCACTTCCCCCCAACGGCCCCACACCTCCACCCGCCTATCCTGAGCTGCCACGTCAATGACCATTACACCAATTCTGTTGCAACCCCCTCTCATTGCCTCTGCCCCATTGTTGAGTAAATGTAGCTCCCGAACAATTGTTTATCCAACTGTCTCACTCTAGTTAATGAACCTATAAATCCTTTATTTTTCCCACAATCACATCCCTTTCTCATTTTCCTACTGTTACATTTCTCCGCACTCTGAGTTCTTTCCTGTTAGCGATTGTTTACAGAGGAACTTCCTCATATATTTTCCCGCAAAATTAGTAGTGAACCTCTGTAATTCCATCTGTCATCCTCTACATTCACATTTTTTTGCCATGATGGCCTCCAAAACTACCACTGTGATAAACCCCATGCTCACTCCCCCTGTGGATTTAGACCACATCGCCCTAGCTGACCGAGATTAAAAAATTACCGAGACATAGTGTGAATTCGGCCTCTTCAAATTATGTTGCTCATTTCGTGACACTTACCTTGACAAATCTGACGAGATCAACCTCTGGCAGTCTAGACTACTCTTGTTCATTTTCGCCCAGTCTTACTATTTCCCCGAATTCTTCCTCAAGTGTAATGCCTCTTATCTCTCAAGTAAGAGGGCTATCATCTCCCTCAGTGGTGAAATCCTTTTCACCATTACCTTTGAATGTATAAACCAAATGTTGTAGGTCCCCTATAGTGACTCCTCCCTTTTCCGTTGAGGCTCTTAAGAAATCTATCAAAAACTCACCTTCCACCAAAGAGCCAAGATTTTTGAAGTCTTCCTACCAAAAGATTCTCAACTCCCCAAGAAGAATCCCCCTTATCCCTCTTCTATTTCCCCCCAAAGAACCAGAAAGATGATCTCTATCTTGTCCTACCTCCTTGGTTACTTTTCAGATGAATGGATAGATGAGCTTGTTTAGGTTTTCTATCCACCCTTTCTACAGAAGAAGGACTATCAGTGACCTTTGACTACGATCACTTCCTAGTAGATGTAATTCATGAACAATTGCTTCAATTTTTAACTAAATGAATGTTCAGATATTCTTCCATTACTATGTACATGTTCTTTTTTTTTCTTTTTTTCTTTTTTGTGGAAAAGCATGTGAACAATTTTGAAACCAACGTTTTAGACTAGCTTAGTGAGTCCATCATCTGGGCAATGGGATTTGTATTTTGAGAAGAGAGAGCGCGAAATTATGGAGCTTATTAATAGTTAATTGAAAAATTTTTGTTGTCTTCTTTTGTTGTCGGCTTACAAATGACTAACTGATTAATAATTATTTATTTATTTATTTATATAAGTATTTATTTATTTATTTATTTTAATTAACTAATTAATTTATTTATATATTTTATTTTATTTTATTTAGGTTTTTATTTTATTTATTTATTTTATTTTTTAATTTGAAATTTATGTTATATATTTAAGTTCTTTGTTATCTATTAAATGTTTTACTAGAATGTATATAATTTTAAAGTAAAGGATTTTTTATGTTAACTTATTAAATTTTACTTAAAGGAGAGTTAGATAGGGTGCTAGCTATGATAGGTTATATTTATTTATTGTTAATTAAATAACTTTATTTTATTATTATTATTATTATTATTATTATTATTATTTTAATAAATGATGTTTGTAAATCTGTGTTTATTGCTTTTTTATTTTATTTAATAAGGGTTTCTAGGTGTTACTTAATTTTAGTCCGTCGTCTCTATTCATGTTGTTGGAGGATTTTTCGATTTCAATTGCCTCTTTCACCCTTGTTTTTAAATAATGGTCTTCCTTGTGAACTAATTTTGCTTGTTCCATGCAAATATAGTGTGAGGAAGAACATGCATGCTTTGCCAAACCTGATTTTTCCGACCTGTTTCTTGAAATATCATTAATGTGTTCTTTTAACCTTATGCCAAAGGATCTCCTTGTTTCACCTATGTATACTTTGCCACATGTGCAGGGAACCAAGTATATTCCTTTGTTATTTTTTGGGTCTATTAGGTCTTTAGCAGAATCTAGCATGTTTTTGATGGTGTTAGGGGGTGTGAAGGCAACCACGATGTTATGATTGGTGAGAATTCTGGCAATTTTTTCTATGGTTCCTTTTATATAGGGTAAGGAGATTCTAGGGTTTTCAAGAGTTTTTCTTTTTTGGGTATTGGTTGTGGATTATTTAATTATTTTTTGGATAATGTTTTTATGATAGCCATTGTTTATAAAGACCTTGTAGAGATGGTTAAGTTCTTCTTCTAAATGTTCAGGGTCAGAGATTCTAGAAGCTCTGGTAGCTAGGGTTTTGATGACACCGACGGAGAGCCTCAGTTCATTATTTTTTGGACCTCCATGATCAGAGAACAATCACAGGAATTCAGTTTTACAGAGTTTATTGATCAGTTTGTGTATCCAGCAACTTTTTTTCTGAGTGGCCAGTAGATTCCAAGAATCAATGAGGATATTCAAAAAGTGTTACAGCTCAGTGAACAGGTGAAGACAAGTGATTGGTATCTATACCAGTCATTTACAGAAATCAGAGTTTTTGGCACAAAACTACCACAATATAAGCTTCCCAAGTACCTTCCAATCAGGATATTTTCCTTGGAGTTGATCTGGATTTAAACAAAAATGCAAAAAATTATAGATATAACCATAAATACAAAGATGAAGTAGAAATACCACTTCACTTCATTAATATCAAATGCTGAACTATGCTTACAAATAGAATGGAAATAAGACTATCTCCAGTGATGGTAGCTTATCTCTAAGAAGAGATGTGGCAGATATATGCCTATGAAATTTGTTACAATGAGGCTGAAAGGCCTATTTATTGTTGAGAAACAATGGAAAACCCTAAACATCCAAAAACCTAACCCTAGGAGATGAAGTGCCAAACTATGGGCCCCATTTGGGTAAATTGGTACACCAACATCCCAGAGTTGTAACTTCGGCATACGATCTTTGTTTGACGTGCACAATACCTCGTTATAAAGATCTATCCGAGGACTATAAATTTTGAGTGAGAAACATTATTTTATGACATGCTGGTCCCGGTTTTCTCAGAAAACATCATTTAGGGCCTCAAAACGGCTCTAGAAGTTCAGGACCCGAAAAACTGCCAAAAATAGTAAATTGTGCTTCAAATAAGGAAATTGAAAAACTGAAAGAAGCAATAGTGGGGGTCCAAGTGGAATAGTCAGGTGGCCACCAATATCCACCTAGATCATTCCTCCCTGCTTAGGAAGCAATGGTCCCCATTGCGATGAGTTGCTCCATGAGATGTGGAAACTTCTGCTGAACTTGGTCCCTGGTGAGCCACTTGCCTTGGTGAAGGAGTTGGCCTTCTTTGACAACTCGATATAGTTGGATCCTTTGTTGTTGGCTGTTATTGATATGCATGTCCATGATCCAATCAGTTGTGGCTTGTTCCATGCAATCTGGATTTAACTCTGTAGGTGTGAGTTGTTCTACAATGTCTTGTGTGTCTAGCAATGGTGGGAAGTATGGTCAAAGGCAGTCCACATTGAACAGTGGGTGCATGCCAAGGAATGGATGAATTTTGAGCTCAAATGCATTGTCTCCCACAACCTTGGTAATGGTGTAAGGACCATATCGGAGTGGTATGATTTTCCGATAGGCTCCGTAAGGCGTTCCTTTTGCAAATGCAACGAAACTTTGTCACCCACCTGAAACTTGTGTAGCACCCAATGTTGATCATGTCGTTGTTTGTACTTGGCATTTGATTTCTCCAGAATGTCATGGACCTACTGGCGGATATGTTAGATGTGCTCAATGAAGTTGTTGGCCTTATCGGTTTCAGACTGGACATGAGACGAATCTTCCTCAGTAGCTGCAAATGGCATGGCCACATCAATGGGACATAATGGCTAGAATCCCAAGCCCACCTGAAAAGGGTTGCGGCCAGTTGAGCTATGGAGAGCCCGGTTATAGTTGTACTGGACATAGGGGAGGCTGTCATCCCATGTGCATGGATGCTTTGAGTTGTACATGTGCAGAATGTGTACGATCATCCTATTGATGACCTCTATCTAGCCATCAATTTGGGGATGGAAAGTTGTGGACTTAGTGAGCTTGGTGTCCAGCATCAACCAGAGACTGGACCAAAATGTACTGAGGAACCTATTGTCCCGATCTGAGATGATAGGCTATGGGATCCCAAAGTGTACCCACACTCGTTCAAAGAATATTTTAGCAATGGCTTCTGTTGTGATGTTCTTCTTGCAAGCCACCATAATGGCCATCTTCGAGAATCTTTCGATGGCCACTAAAACACAATCATTGTAATGTTTAGTAGAAGGAAGGCATGACATGTAATCCATGGAGATGGATTCCAAAGGCTGATTAGGGGTAGGCAACAAAGTATAGAGGACTTGCTTCTTGATGGTCGATTTGGCAATGGCGCAGGCAGTGCACAATCTGATGTTCTTCCTAACATCTTATAGAAGGTTCAGCCAATAGAAATACTTCTGCAGTACTACCACTATTTTCTCGACCCTAAAATTCCCAGCGGCCCGACCGTAGTGCACTTCCTAAATCATCTTGCCACGCTCGCTTGAAGGAACACAAAGGTCTCGTATGTGGAATAACAAGGCATCCTAGAGGTGAAAATCTGGAACTTGTTGACCCTCCAAGAGCGTCTGGTATGTGTGGCTAAATTCAGGGTCGCTTTTTTAGAGAAGTGGCCAATCAGAAGTCTCGTGCCCACAAGAGTTGAGCACGGTGGTTAACACCATGATCGGTGGTCGGCTGAGGTAATCTGAAACATTATTGGTGCTTCCCCTCTTATACTTGATATTCAAATGGAACTATTGCAGGTACGTGGAACACTTCCGATGGTGATCATTCTGCAACTTCCCTTGCATCTGTATGAACTAGAGGGGCTAGTGGTCTGTGTGAATGATCGTTTCCTTACCCCAAAATGTAATGCTTCCATTTTTGGCATACCAGCACAATGGAATACATCTCTTTGTCATAAGTGGGATACTTTTGTACTGTGTCTGAAAGTGTCTCATTGTGATATGACACTAGATGACCCTATTGAGTAAGGACTGTCCCAATAGCATAGTTAGAGGCATCTGTCTCAATCTCAAATGGTTTTTGCAAGTCTGGTAATGTGAGCACTAGTTCAGAGCAGAGGCGATGCTTCAACTCTATGAATGCCTTATGTTGAGATTCAGACCAAAAGAATTTTTCTTTCGTTCCTCCCTTGGTGATGTGAACCAAGGGCCAAGTGATATGAGAGAATCCCAACACGAACCTGCGGTAGAAATTGGCAAGACCGAGAAAGCTGCAAAGCTCTATCAGATTGGTTGGAGCTAGCCAACCCCAAATGACCTGGATCTTGGCTAGATCCACATACACCCCCCGTTCATCAATAATGTATCCCAAATACTGAACCTGGGTCATGCCAAAAGTGCATTTCTCCAAATTGGCACATATCTTGTGTTGCTGTAATGTTTGGAGAACTTGTCGGATGTGGTGGAGGTGCTCTTCCCAAATATGGTTGAAGATCAAGATGTCATCCAAGTATACCACTACAAATGAGTTGGTGAATGGTCGCAAGATGTCATCCATCAGCCTCATGAAGGTTGCAGGAGCATTCTTCAACCCGAAAGTCATAACCAACCATTCAAAAAGGCCCTCCTTGGCTTTGAAGGTAGTCTTCCACACATCAGAGGGTTCGATTGGTACCTAGTGATATCCTAGCTTCAAGTTGATCTTTCTGAAATATTTTTCCCCCTTTAGTTGGTCCAGAAGGTCACCAATCCATGGGATCAGGTACCTATTCCAAACAGTGATCTTGTTCAGCGCCCGATAGTCAATACAGAGTCTCCAAGTCCCATCCTTCTTTTGTACCAACACGATCGGACTCCCACAAGGCAATGAACTTAGCCAGATGTGACCTTTCTATAGCAGATCCTGAATTTGCCTCTTGATTTCATCATTCTCTAGAAAAGAGCACTGACAGTTTGGTCCATTAGGCAGTGGTGCACCTAGGGTCAAATCGATGGAGTGCCTGACCTGACAGTGCAGAGGCACCCTTGTGGGGGATGTGAAGATGTCCTCGTACTCCTCCATGACCTTGTCCATCTGTTGTTGTTGTGCGGAGGGGCCCTGTCTAGAGGTCGTGGCCACCATCTTCTTCTTTCCCTGAGGGCATATCATCAGGAAAACAAATTTCCTGGTTTTGGAAATGAGCTTACTGCATTGTTTTGTAGTAACCAAAGAGATGGTGGTAGGCGATGCTACCTCCAGTGTCTTGTACAACTTATTTCCCAAAGTAACAATAATAGCACGAGACCTTGACTCATACATAGCATGTCGCTTCCATAAGTATGGTTGGCCTAATAATACATCACAAACATCAAGGGGAGAAACGTCACATAATACCTCATTCGTGAAGGGTTTGATGCTGTATGGAAGGCGACACTGCTAGCTCACAGAAAGATCTCATCCTTGGTGAAGCCACCCTATGGTGTACATTGTGGATGTGTTGTGGTCGGTAATCCCAACCACTTCACGAGCTCTACCGAAATGAGGTTCTTTTGGCTCCCACTTTCGACAATGAACTATAGCGGGGAACCCTTTACCCACATCTGGGATTGGAAGAGGCGCTCCTACTCCTTTGGACCTTCGAGTTCCTCCTTCTAGATCTTCGGGTGGAAATGGTGACATTGGGCTCTCCATCGATAACCTACTTACCTTTCTCATTCCCCTTGTCAGGTTCTGACTCAGATTCAAAACATGCATCTGATTCTAAATCCTGCTTGGCTCAACACTCACTTTTGTTGTGAGTGGAGCTCTTATGGAACTCACACCACTTTCTTGTGTCCTTCTTTAGCTTCGCGGCATTGTTCTTAGCTTGCTGCTTAGGCGGGTTGTCCTGGGCCAGCCTGCCTTGGCTTTATCCCTTGTTCTATGGTTGGGGGGCACCTTTCCCTTGCTTCGTATTCACAGATACAAAGTCTTACTTCTTCTTTTTAAACTTTGCTTGATCTTGATGGCATATCGGTATGTCATGCCGAGCGAGGAGATGTCCAGGAATTCCATCTCATCCCCAATGTACCTATGCAAGTAGCCATGGTACTTGAGAACCAAATGCTTCTCAGAATCCTTGATACCCAACTTTTTGTGAAGGGTATGAAAAAAATTGGTAAACGCCGACACATTTTGGTCCCTTCCCTATCGCAGCATTGTCCACTTTATGTATTTATCCTCATAGCTTCCGATATGGTAGTATTGCTCCTTTATGGCATCTCGGAACGAGTTCCAAGTGGGTGTGGCTGAAAATAGTGAGTTTTTACTTTCATCCTTCTGTTCACAGTAGGTTTCTCACCAGTCCTTGACGTGGGGGGTTTCTTTGAGAAGTGAAAAAGTGATCTTTTCCTCGCTGGAAAAATCATGAACGGAAAAATATCCTTCTAGCAGATTTAACTATTTATCTATGGCGTCTGCATCTATCTAACCCTCAAATATGGGAATTAAAGTTAACTTGTACCTTAAAGGATGTGGTGCTTCCAGAGTAAATGTCGGAAGTAGATGCGTCGCCCTTGGGTAGCCGCTGAAGGATCTGGGCAAAGTTGTCCATCATCGCGTTCCTTTGTCACTCGAGGGCTTCTTCAAGCAAGATTTTGATAGGATCCCCTGCCCCCTTGTCTTTCTTTTCATCCGCCATGGGAGGCCATTGGGATTTGCAAGACTGGTCTTGCAAAGGTTCGAACAATTCAAGCCCTAACTTCTTATATCCCGACCTCGTTGGGGACATGCAAAGAAAAACAAAGAAAGAGTAGACCGCTCTAATACCACTAATCTGAATTTAAACAAGAACGCAACAAATTACAGATATAACCATAATTACAAAGATGCAATATACGTAACACTTCACTTCATTAATATCAAATGCTTAGATATGCTTACAAACATAATGGAAATAAGGCTAGCTCGGGCGATGGCAGCTTATCTCTGAGAAGAGATGTGGCAGCTACATGCCTCTAAAATGTGTTACAATGAGGCTCAAATGCCTATTTATCGTTGAGAAACAATGGAAAACCCTAAACATCCAAAAACCTAACACTAGGAGATGAAGCGCCAAATTATGGGCCCCATTTGTGTAAATTGGTACATCAACTTCTCAGAGTCATAACTTTGGCATACGATCTTCGTTTTATGCGGACAATACCTCGTTAGAAAGATCTATCCAAGGAATACAACTTTCGAGTAAGAAACATTGGTTTATGCCCCATGTTTCTCCCAGTTTTCCCAAACAACGTCATTTAGGGCCTCAAAATGGCTCCAGAAGTTTAGGACCTGAAAAATTGCCAAAAATAGTAAATTGTGCTTCAAATAAGGAAACTGAAAAAATGAAAGAAACAATAGTGGGGGTCCAAGTGGAATAGTCGGGTGGCCACCAATATCCACCTAGAATAGAAGTACATCAAGAAGCTAATCCACTCAGATAACATCCATTTTGTGGCAGTTAAGAAGAAGTCTCAATTTAGAATCAAGACACATATAGGACCTTTTATCTGTAATAGTAGAGCAACAGGAGAGGAAGTAGACCTCCTGCTGAAACAAATGAATTTCCCTCTTAGATTTACATGGTCCTATGACCCCTTTGGGTAAATTCTAAGCTAAGAGTGGAACAAAAGGAAAATCCCTATTTGCATACCCAAAGACCAGAAATAGAGAAGTGCATGAACCAACAGCATTGGGTAGAGAACACATTGCAGGGGGGCGAATAGTAGGTTCTTTCCAAGACTACCTCAGAGGCTCCTATACCAAAAGAAAATATTGAGAAGAGACCAAGAGAGGAGGAATCTCCTTCAGTCATAGAAGTCTCATCCAAAGAATTCAAGATATATAAAAAGAAGATTAAGACTGGCTCTAAGATAGAATTCCCACGACTAGAGGAAACACAGGGTAACATTATATTCTCTAGCCTTCAAACCTTTAAGTTTGACAGCAGTACCACCGATTCTCCATCATCCTCGACTACTAAAGAGATTCCAGCTACAATACCTCACACACTAGAGTCATCTACAGAACATAGACAACTGGATATTTTCCAAAGATATAAAGAGATTAAACAGAGGAATGAAGCCATTCATGATAACATATTTTCTCAATTCTGGAAGCAGTCTTCTCAATCTAGCATAGGCTCATCTTACCCTATGACACAGAGAAGGGAAAAATGCATATGAAATTCTTACAGGCACATGTTCCACAACCAAAATCAACAGCTGACTTCAAGCAGACTACCTTGGAGTTTGAGTCAAAGGATGTTCATCCTTTGGATCAAATGGACATGCACAAGAAGACAGGAGAAATGGTCTACTCAACCTTTCCACAAACTGCCTCACTGCTTCCAAACTACAACTTTCTTTGAACAATGTTCAATCTCAGCTTAAGCTGGAAAAAGTTTCCTCTCTTGCTAAGGACAACATAGTTAAATATTTGGAGGAAATGGTGATTAAAGAAAGTTTTGATCCTGGTAATTCAAAGGCCATGGAAGAAATTATTAAGAAGAAGACTTCTGACATAGCAGCTCTGAAGAAGCAATTGAAGCTTCCTGCGACTGAAGATCCCCTAGCAAAGGAGTTATAAGAGACATAGTTGATCTATCCTGATGATGAGCCAGGGTGGATGGCTCGAAAAATCGATTCAAATAATTATGGATGCGATGATTTCGGAAGAAAACTCTACACAGAGATAGATTTATAGAAAGAAGAAATGTTGAAGCTACTGGTGGAGAAAAGTGCACAAATCAAGGAAATGGAGGCAAAGATGGACAATATGATCAAAGAGAAGGAGCTAAGTTCACAACTTGCAATGGTTCCTCTTGATGCAATACCAATTGCATCCCTACTTCAAATAGGTATCCCTACATCATCTACAACAATAAGAACATCTTCCTCTCCAGTACCTCTTTCTTCAATTGCAGATGATTCAATTAAGTTAGCCTAATCCCTGGAGAACATGTCTATACAGGGAGAAGAAATAAAGAAACTAAGACAAGATTTGAAGACCCTATAGGAGCAGAGCAATAGATATGAGAATATTCTCGTGACAGAGATGCAAAAACCCAAGACATTGTCCTAGAGATTACAGCAGATGGAGAAAGACACTGCCATGGGTAATACCTTGGCTCGGGTCAAAGAAAATGTTTGGAAATGAATCAATGAATATATGATAGATATGATAGATATTTGGCCTTCAATACAAATCATATTTGAGCAACAGGAACTGATTGAAAGATCTAATGAATCCATTGAAGAAGTCAGAAAATAGTTGGGTGAAAAACCCAGTGAAGTTACTGAGCTCATCAAATTCCTCAACTCTAAAAACAAAGAGGAATTAGAAGAACGGGAGATTGAAGATAGAACATAAACAATAGTGGAGGTCAAAAAGGTGTTGACTAAGAGAAATTTGGTGAGGCAACTTGAGGAAAAGTGTCAGACTCTAGACACTAGTGTACAAAGATTCTTCAAAAAGATGGAAGCCCTCTACAAGAAGGGACTTCCTAATTTATTGGTAATAAATAATAACCTCAGTACATGGTCCGATTAAAGTGAGAAATTAATGATCAAGGCTAAAAACAATTCCAAAGTTACAGGTGGAAGAATCAGCATGACAGGAAAAGAATTCTTGGAAGCATTGGCATATGACCTGGACATTCAGTATGAAATTAAACACTTATTCATTTCCAAGCCAACATTTGCTAAATATACTGAAGTGGACATGGTTTACAGGAAGTTACTGAAGACTTCTATCCCAAGTGAGCAATGGTGGGATAAATTATGTGAATTACAGGAGTAAGTAGAAGATTTTTTTTGTACATCTCAGCATCAACAACACAACACAATTCAAAGGGCCAGACAGTGAACGATTCCACGAATTTAGTTCCGGCACTTCAGACAACTCAAATTTTCCTAAATTTTTGTAATAAGATAGATAGATTTAGTTTACTAATTCCTAAATACATCCTATTCATTTTTGTAATAAGTTAGATAGATTCAGTTTAGGAATTCCTAAATACATACATCCTAGTAAATATCTTATAAATAATTTTCTTTTAGAAGTATCATGGGTTGATTACTGCGTGAATTTTTTCATTCTAGAATGTTATTTTACTATTTTTATTTGATTGGATGATCAATAATAAAAAGTACATTCTCCATAGGATTCATGTGTTAGACTATCTGGTGATGTGCTTCTCTCACTATTAATGTTTTACTAATTTATTTCCATGCTTATGCTTTCTGAAATCTGAATTATTTTACAAAAAATTGATGAACATAATTTGTTGAAAAATACACACTGCTTCTGGCTATAGGTAATTTCTATGTTTTCTTTTGATATCATGTTAAGGAATTCTTAATTTCTCTTTAACTTCTATTGAACTTATATCTTCTTTTCCATTCCAATTCACTTAAATATAAAGGATCCATTTAGCTTAGCTACCCTGCCCTGTGGAACTCCTTTCTAAAAGCTGAAACAAACCCCTTTGAACTGTAGACTCTTTAGCCCAATGGAAGGTTCAGGCCCTTAATCAACCAATCAATTTAAAACAAAACTCTGAACAATCAAAAGTAGCCTAAGATCTAATACAACAAAGTTAAATCTCACAGAGAGAGCCCTCTCTGAAGCTAGCAAGGCTAGATCCCAGCTTCCAAAATAGGTTTGTGGTTACCTTTGTGATTTTATTCTGCAACCTCAGAAAATTACAGAGTGTTAACATAGTGTTGACCATATTGGGGACGAAAAAAAATACTTCATTTCATTTTCATAAGGTTAATTTCCTTAGTTTATAAAATTTTATTAGAGGTTGTTCTTCACTTTTAAGATCTGGCTCCAAAAAGAATTCATACCAGATTTAATCCTGATCCAGAACCACCTGAAATTTTAGACGATCCTAAAAGGATACTAAGGAAAATAAGTTTAGCTGAAAGTCAAGGAAGTAACAACCCCCTTTCTAGGGAAAATTCCCTTCCTGAAACCCTCGATACCATACAATATATTCAGTTTGACTTACCATTTGAACACAGTTTATTGAGGACCAAATATGAAAGTTTTATTGATCAAAAAGTAATTGATGAATCTCTTATGCATCCCTACACACCTGTAGAATCATCTGTTGAGCCTAATTTGAATTAGCAAGCCCTCCAAAACTTTGACAAATTGCATGATCTTGTATCAGCACTTGATCAAGTTGTGCATCAAGATTATATTCAACAATCAATTGAACTATCTTCTCTTACTATTGCAACATCAGCTCTCTCTTCCCAATCTGTTCATCCAACATCAATTTCCCCCACCCATTCTGTAATTTCTACTACCCATCCAATAGTATCACAAATAGTAAGCCAACCTATTCTCACAAATCCTATATCTACACCTCCCTTAAGACCACACATTTTTCAACCCATCATTGCTTCTCGTTATGTCCCCCCTTGCTTTTACCTTTCCAGTTGCATGATATGCCCCAAGACTAACAAACCAAGATTCCCCAATTCGATAACATTGGTGCTATTAATGCACAACAACACATAGATAAAATGAACGACTTTTCAATCTTCATGAAGTAGATGAGAATGATGTAAAACTTAGGCTTTTTACCCAAAGCTTAGGTGGAGAGGTAAGAAAATTGCTCAAAAACTTAGCAACAAGTAGTATATATGACCTTGCTAATTTCACCATTCTTTCCTAAATAGGTGGGAAACCAAAAATATTCCTCTACAAATCATTAATTAATACAAAAACCTTAAGAGAGGACCTAATGAAACATTAGAAGAGTATTGTGACATGTTTAATAAGGTTTACAATGAAATTTCGGCTGCCATTGAACCTCCCCCGAGCTTGGCCTAATACATTTCCCAGAAGGATTCAATGTTGACATGACTTATTAACTTAGAGAAAGAGATCCCACTACCTTAGAGGAAATGAAAGGTAATGCACTCAAAGTTGAGGCAAATTTATTAGCCAAAAAATCTAAATTAAAATTTGAGAAAAGGGTGACAATCAAAGAGGAACCATCATCTTCTTCTACCACTAATTATAAAATAGACAGTCTACTTAGAACTGTGGAGAAAATGATGGATAGAATAAGCATAACTGATAGGGCTCCTCCTAGAGAAAACCAAACTAGTCAAATTAGAAATCCAAACTTTAGAAGAAACCAACCCCAGATCAAACAAAGAGACCCAAAAGGTCCAAACCAGCAAGTAAGACCTCATTTCCAAGAAAACTACACAGATGAGGAGGTAGAGATAGTTGATGATATAGATGATACTCAAATAAATTTAATGGGAGTAAATGATAATGATTCTACTTTTCTTACTCAAGAAGAACAAGACCTTTTTTTACTATCCCAGGATGAAATAGAGCCTAAATAATCCAAAGAGTATAAAAAAGGTTTTGAAAATGCAATTATGGAAGCGCTACAGAGTATTTTGTGATGACTCGTACACTTCCCTATGACATAGCCCGAAGTTCCCGAAACATGACCATTATACAGTATACTCATCCAGGGTATACATCTCATATCCCTCCTAAGACTTTGATTGGAAAATGCCATGAGCTTTCCCTGAAGAAATAGCTCTTAAAACCCTAAAATGAGAGTGATCACTGTTATGAGGCTTAAAATAGTGATGGTATCCTATTGCACTATACTTTACCAGTGATGGCATTACTCTATTCCCTTGCATACATGTGATGATCCCAAAAAAGTAATTTTCCCAAAGAGGATGAGAAGCTTCCAGAACGACGAGCTCGAGGTTGTTTAAGATAGATGATGTCGAATCCTCTCAACTTGGCCTCTTTGTCTTATCCCTATGAGCTACCTCCTTGATATGAGGGCCTAATACTATCTTCGGAGAGGACCTAACTCCCTTTCCTAGCCTATAAATTCATCCTCTCCCATTCCCAAATGGTTGGTTTATGTCTATTTGCACCCTTATGCTAAGCTTCTTCCTAGAGGCTATTCATTTGACTTGGAGAAGGAGTGCTTGGAGATTTCTTGGCTTGGACTTGGATTACCACTCAAGGAGAGCCTTTCAACATCAAGGCTTTGGTTGTAAGCTTCCCTTTATTTCCTAATAATATACAATTGTTGGTTCATCTTCCCAAAATGTATATGTTAATGTATCATTTAGCTTGACATTCCTTGATCAACTAAGTAGGTTGTTATTGGATTTGCTATTGGTTTTGGCATGGTTTGTTGTCTCTTGATCACTTGTGTAGGTACATAAACACTAATAGAAGCAGGAACAAGTTCATGAAACAAGAGGTTCGAGGCCCTTAACAAAGGAGATCAGAATAGCACCAGAATAAGGCAGACCATATCTTTCATTCTTCTTTCCAATTGTAACCTACAAATATGTCTAGTTGATTGTCACTTTAGTTGCCAAACCCACTCATTGGGCTAGAGGGATCGTCTTTGTCTGCATAGAGGATTAACCTTGTCAACGAAATGGCGACTCCACTTAGGAGCTTATGATCCTTTCCTTCCATTTATTCACCTTATCTTTTGACGAGTTTGATCAACCATTCATTCTTAGACTTAATTTCTTGTCTATAGTCAGTCTCACTTTCTGGGAAATGCTTGAAGGTTGTTGATTTGAACTATTCTTGAAGATTTTGTGTTTTTTCTTTGTTTTTCTCTTCCATTGTGTTTTTAACCCTAATAGTCGTGATGACATCACGGATTTTTTTATTACAGTAGCAATGATCGCTAATTTTCTCTTAACCGGTGTGATAATTGCATAAGTTAAAGAAATTTAGGGTTTGTCTTCTTATTTTCAGTTCTTTTTTCCTTCTCTCAATGATTTACCTGTGTGATTTGAGTTGATTATTTTCTTTCCTAATTGCAATCACCTCTTAACTTGGTTGAAGTGTGTTTCGAGTTTGATTAGCCTTTTAGGGTTTCTAGGTCTTCTAGGGCATCCTTCATCTGCTCACTGGTCTTCTCATCAGAGATCAATTACCTGCGTTAAAGAGTATTTTGTGTGTTTGGACATATTTTGCAAATCATTTTTGGTTCTTGTGTCTTAAGTTATTTTCATTAGTGTTGAATTGAGTAGGTACTGTGAAAGTCACTTGAGTTCCATTTGACAAACAATAGATTACAAATTGATTGTCTCATTTGAATCGAAAGGAGATGTTTTCTTTGAGTTTGTGTTTCAAAAAGCAAAAGTGTTTATCTTTTCATAGTTTTCGAAGCATTTTTTTTTGTTGCATTCCAATCATTAATGTGAAAGAGATTTTCATGTTTGTTGGATTGCTTCCATTCTCTTTTACTTTTTGCATTAGATTACATTAATTTCACTAGAGTGAAAAGAAAAAAAATCATCATTATATCTTAAGGTAGTGTTAGTTTAAGGTTTGTTCTAGCATTGAATTTTCTTGTGATATGAAAGATTGGATTTCATGTTTGGCATTTAGCATTTGAAATTGTTGTTAATGTACCTTTTCTTGTTTGTTGCATGATTTGGGTGATCTTGTTCCCTACATATATAGCTTTCATCGAATTGAAAGATTTCATTTCATAATTTAGTTCCATTTTAGGAACAGGTAACATCGTTAAGGCCTTGAAAACGAAACATAATTCCAAGATCAACTTTAAAATCTATCAATTAATATAATTATCATTTGAAACATTAACGTTCATACTTAGTGATCTAGGCTAGAGATGTGTTTCAATGTCTATAAAACTTAGCATTTGTCATTTGCTTTTGCACTAGATAGCGCTAGCACGGACTTGCGCTCCCCGTACCATCATGTATATAAAGGGAGACCCTCATATCTTGAAAACCTTTATCCATAGGAAGTCAACCTTTCCACCCTGTAAATGTGATACACCGAACATAACATTCAGGGAGATTGCCTTCACATATGTCAAGTCCTTGGTAAATTTATTTGCTGAGGTGTATATTCTATTTCACGATTACTTGGTACTCCTTTTACCTAGAGTCACCGAGTAGTCATTTCGATCTTTTTTTACTCTCTAAATTTGAAAAGATCATCAAGAAACTTCTCCTTTCAAGCTTGCTAAAAAATAGAAAGCGACTAGACTCACCTTTTTTGTCCTTTTCTCAACTCTTAAGATATCAAAAGGAAAAGTTTTTGTTTCTAAAAATAACTTCCCACGATAAACATGTTGAACCCAAGCAGTTTCTTCTTGGACCAATATTGAGTAATTCCCTGTTAATTTAAAGATTGTTAAAAATCCCTCAATGAATCTCCTTTCCTTTTTTGCTTTTGAGAGGAAGTCATCGTGGCTGAACCATTGAGTTCATCTCATAGTTCCCCTTAGTTATCTAATACTAAAGGGTCCTCCCAAGGAGTTCATCTAGAGCTTCCTCAGTCACTTGAGGATTAAGGTTTTGAACTTGGGATTATTCCAAGTATCCAACCTTTGTCTTCTCATCCATCTCCATCAGATTCCTGGTCACCTCAAGAATCTGATACTAATACCTTTATAATCCTATTCAAACCCTTGAGAGTCTGCAGACTCTTGAGACTCCACAGAGGCTTGTTATCTATTCGTCGAATCCGTTATTCGATTCTATTGCAATATCTCCTTAGTGTCCTTACAGTCCTTACGATCGGCCTAATATTCCTTTGGAGTTATCCCCTTACACATCTCAGGTTCCTCGTCACCAGTTGTTTCCATCTATGGACTCAGAAGGTGAAATCCCAACCTCTTCTTCAAGTAATTTGGAAGTTTCCATTACCCATACTCCTCATGTTGATGATGAGCAAGGATATGAATTTCCTCTAGAAGGCTTTCCTTATACATGAAGAGTCTCGTCTCTCACCTTTCCTAAAACTAGTGGACCCATGTTGCCACTTGGTTATACAACCTTAGCTCAGTTAGTTTCAGGTACTCCTAGTGCTTCGTCATTGTATCAAAATCCCATTTGGTCTTGTTGATGCCTCGAAAATCGCTGCAACAACATTGGGGGATAACCACCCGGTCCGGACCTAAAAAGCAGCTCCTTTTCCGTTTGGTGTGGTGGCTCCGACTGTTCAACTAGGTCCAGTTACCTTCTCCCTATTGCTATTGGTTTATAATGTATCTTTAACTACCAATAGACAGGGACATCAGATCACTTCTTCTTGCTGATCAGGCAAGAGAAGGACCCTTAAGCTGATTTGGGTTCAAACAAGCCACAACTAAAGTTTTGCCTCTTTGAGGAGAGGACTTAAAAGAATGTAGAATTTACTCTAAATGCAAGCTTATTCTATGATGCAAGCAAAAGAAATTAATCTAAATCCTATTTTAATTAGGCAGATATAGATCTAACCCAACTAAGAGCAAGATAATTAAAGTATTGGGATTTAGATATGTCTTGTTTATAATGAATATCAAGTTAATGAAGTAGTTCAATTAACTGATATTATGGATATCAAAACACATCCTATTGAGACCTTTTAACTGAAATAATAAACCAACAACACTCAGGAAGTAGTTCACATAAATGATATTGATTATCAAATCAGCAAATCCAATAACTAAACAATAATATGTGGAAATAGTTCACAACATATTACCACTTAATAAATCAGTTTTATTAAGGCAAATTTATGAGTAAATAGTTACTCAGAAATCAGAAATTAATCCATAAGAACAGAGATACATGATAACAACATTGAGACAAACTACCCATATTGACAATAATGCACAAACATGAATAAAATGACACATTCCTGTTACCATAAAAATGAAACTGATATTTAAAACAGTAGTATTAAAAATACCAATTTATTGCATCCATTTCTCTGATCTTGGTCTCCAACAGTCCTTTACAATTGCTTGAACTTCTGCCTTCAAAGCTAAAGCCACAATAGTGAAAACTCTGCCCCTCATACATAATTCAAGATACAAAGGAAAAATCCTCAATAATCCCCAGATCTGAGATTTTCTCTCCTCTCTCCTACAACTTTAAATTCCTATTACAGTAGTGCTTTTTAGAAGTCTAGCATTGCAGAGGAGAGCAACCCTTATTCCATTTTACAATCTGTTATTTATAATATTTGTGTAGGAATTTTGGAGAGGAGAGTTTGTTCAAGAGAAATCTGCTAAATCCAATTTTACTTGCTCAAAATTCTGATCTTCAATTGCTGGAGCATTCTCATTGACTGAGATCTTTTTCTCCATATTCTTTCCACTGTTTTCCTGCAAAAAGAAATCAAAATAAATTAAAATGCAACAATAAAATCAATCATGGCATTGCTGGCATTTAAATCAAATCCAATCAAATTCTATAAAATATAAATTCTCTTTTGATGCCTTGGATGATTTAATTGGTCAAGAATATCATTGACGAGTGAATCTGCAATTAGAAGAGGCCTGGACCAATGAAAATAAAACTCAGAAAAATGATTTTGTTTTCAAAATTCGGAGCTTGATCTTCTGCCTGATTTTTGACCCAATAAATGACCAAATCTGTCAATGAAATCTCCTCAGAAATATTCTCCTTGATTTTCTCTTTCCAATGAGCCATCCTGGGCCTCATTTGGCCAAGTAAAACTCATTCTATGGGCTTCCAAAGTTGATGAGTCAAATTTGGCATGAATCTGGAAATTCTGTTGCTGGGCTAAAAATCAGAATTTGAATTTAAATCTAATCCTAAATTAGTTTCTAATTTAATTGTTAATCATTAATCTAGGTAACTAATATCTAATTAACTATTTATAAACAAATTTAATCTAATTAAAAACTAATTCTAAATAATATTTAAATCTAAATTAATCAAATTAATTAAATATCATAAATTAATTAATCTGATTAATTTAAAATTTATTAATTAATTAATATATATTAACTAATTTAAAATATTAAAAAATTAATTTAATATCTTATATTATATATTTAAACTAATATACCTACCTTATATTTACTCACCTTTCCTCACTTCACTCATACGTGAGTGATTTAAAAAAACAAATATCAAAACGTTTTAATGAGACTTAGGTTAAAGAATGATGTCTTATCGCATCGGCAAATCGGGGAATGGAGGTGTTGGCCCTTTTAATACAATGCGAAATCCCGATGCGATATATATCGCATCGGGGGTGGCTTATGAGATTTAAAATATGTTGCGAATAAACTTGTGACCCGATATCGCATGGGGGGTGGCTTATGGCTTTTAAAATATGTTGTGAACCAAATTTGCGATGCGATAAAAAAGTCCTGACGTGATTAATTTTATTTTATATATTAAATTTTAATTTAATTAAATTAATTATATTTTATATAATAATTAATTTAATTATTTTGAAATTTAATATATAAAATTAATGTTTTATTTTGATTTTATTTTAATGAAATTTAGTTATGAAATTAACTAAACTACAGCCACTTGGAAAATAAATGAGAAATAAACTACAGCCACTTGAATGTTTGGATTTTCGAGATCAATAATTGATTTAGACATCGGAGTGACTTTCTTAAAATCTCGATAATTAATGATTTGGCTGCATAACTAAAAATGGAAAAATGTTAGTAAAAACACGCTATGGGTTAATATTTAAAATGAATGAGTTATTGAACTAATTTATTTACAAAATGCAATATTGTACATTTTATGCAATTTCAACCCAGGCTACATAAATAATCAGACTTTCAAAAGAGTGCCATTTTCAAACCAGTTGACCAAATGAGGCGAAACAAGCATCAATGAGAAGCTTTATAAAAAATCGATTCTATCAAAGCAATCAAAACAAGAATCTAAAGAAAACGAAAAATTAACAAAAGCGTAGGGCAATCAACTAAATAAAAATTCAAAAGGTGCTTAGCCAATTTTTTTTATAGAAAGGGTCCCCATTATTTGAAGTGAACACATCAATAATGGGGGGGTTGTGTTTTTACCACAACAATGGTGACACGCGGGAGAAGAACCAGTTATCTCTGTTATGAATGAGATTTTCCTAAAATTAAAGCAAACATAATTAAAGAAGAGAAAATTATGCTTGAAATGCTTGACTAAGTTTATTAATCTGAATAAAAACAAGAATTATCTAATTGTATTTTTTCTCAAAATTTCTCATGAATTAAAATATTTCAAAACTCTATATCAATCTTTAATTAGTTGTAGAGATAAAGCAAGTGTCACTTTACAGCTTAGCTTTTAAAATATACTCCTTTGTCATAGGTAGAGCCACTGCTGCCAGCAAACATCTATAGTTTCGACAGGGTTACCTTTTAATCATGAATGATTCAGAATCCCATCTGTTTAAGAATTATTGATCTAGAGATAAATCCATTTATATATGTTTATTTTTTTTTATTTTTTTATTTTTGTTATAAATCTTAAAAGCCATTGTCCTGGTTTGGTGGCCAGATAGTTGACAATGCCACTCACTGGCTATAATCGGACTGAACAAGCTGGCTCGTGATGAGACCCCTTGTCTTATAATTGTTTGCAATCATAAGCCATTACCCTGATTTGTTTAGCAGTGTTGGTAATGTCAGTCTATTTTTCCCCTATGATCATGGTAAGCAGGCTCACGATGAGACCTCTTATCTTTTAAGTTTAAATATATTTCTAGATTATACTCTAGAAAAATAAGACTTTTTGGGACAGGGAGAATCATCGACTCCTTAAGAGTTAAGAATGACAATTTCAGAGTTAAAGGTGCTTTGTTGTAAAGTGTCTTTACTTGGTTAAAAATAACTTTTCTTGACTGATAATAAAACTTTGAAAGATCTTAATAAAATTTTGAAATCTCAAAATGATTACAATTTGATGAATTTTTTTTTTTTAGATTTTATGATACTTTGCCAACTTCTCTTGATTGGTAATCTCTTCCTTAAGTATGTTTACCTCTATAATAAGAAAATCAAACTTCATTAAGAGATTTAAGAAAAAGCTAATAGATGACTATTAACAATTTTTCTCCACGTATCCTGACCATTATTAGGTAACAAATAGGCCTTTCATATAAATAATGACAAATTCACCAAAATCAAAATTGAAATCCAAAGGAAAAGAATTCTTATGCTAAAAATGAGAAAAGAAATCAGCGAACAAAAATAAAAACAAAGAAATCTCTAAAAATGGAAAGGAAAATCCAAGTTTCGCAAGATAAACTCAAACAAGAATGTTTATACGAATGTCTCCAACAATATGAAGAAAAAGAAAATAAGCATGTAATCATTCCTTCTTATGTTGAGATTTAGAAAAACATACCTTGCAGAGTTGTGAATGCTTTAGGCTTTTAGATAACAGTGATCGTAAAATTCAGGCACAATGAATAATTTCTGTTTGATATGAGTCTTCTTGTTCCCATGCATCATCTTAATCATTTTCTAAAAGAAAAGAATGCTTAAAGAAACATATTAAAGGTTCAGAAACTTCCTGGTGTAGCTGTTTCGTTGAAGATTATCGTTGCTTATTGAAATAAAGCCAGAAGAAGAGTATGGACTTTGAAAATATGATTCGGCAGAAGATTGAAAAATTTTGTGAAGAGCTACAAAACAGAGTTTTATATCAGCATAATTTAAAAACAAAAAATGAAACTAGAGTGATGAAATGGAAATTAATGAAAGTGGGTACATGAATCTTACCATTGGATCATTGCTTTTGATCTTACCTGAAAGTGATCAGTTTCTCCAAAATGGCTGACTTCTTATTTTAATTAATATTAAAAACATGAAGAAGTCATACTAACCAAAATCATATAACCCCAAAATCATTATTTATTTTATTTAAACTAAAGCAAGTAGTAAAAATGGAATGTTTAGTGCTCAAGGGAATTGAAATCAAAAGAAATGCATCAGAAATGAAAATGAGAATTTGCAGTAATGACTGTTTCTCAAAATATTATTAGTTTTATATAAACTCCATGATTTTATAAATTGTCCAGAATCAAGACCAAATCTACGATAATAAAATTTAAATATGAAGATAGAGAGGTCTTGAATTCCATTTTTAATTATGGAATTATATATTTAAACTAAAATGTATGAGAAATTGAAATAATTTGAATATGCTGCAAATTGGTCATTAACTGCTTTCTTACCATAGTGGTTACCCAAGCTCGCTTTTAAAATAACACATTGCCGTATCGGATGATTTACATAACATGTTTCTTCACCATGCTTCAAACTTAATCTGCAAAACTTCACCTTTATTGCTATGCCATATATCGATTAAATGTTAATGGCTCAAAGGCATGCATTGGAAGCTATCGCATCGGAGATTGCAATGGCAAATTGCTGATAAGAACATGTGCAATGAAATGAAGCGATCACATCATTAAAGAAACATTATATCGGGGATCAGAAAATATTTACATTGTGCTTCCCGTATCGCAAAACGCACATTGTAGATTCAAAGAAGTGACGTGAGCATAATAAATGTGATGAAATGATTGCACTATCGGTGATGCGATGGATCTCGTAGCTTAATCGGCAATCGGCAAACTTTAGGTACCCGATGTAACACAATATATTTTTTTGCGATGCCGATATGCGATGAATGACGTGGCTAATCGGCGATCACGATCGGAAATCTTAAGCACACGATATAACAATTCTCAATATGCCGATATGTGATGAAGGATGGACCTGATAATTTTATGATGAAAATTTGATAACATTTCGGATCCAAGATATCGGTCCTTTTAAAGTTATGCTCCTACCATTATTCCGATTGAACGGACGCGATATTTTAATGAATTTGATTTGAATTTCAATATCAGGTCCAGAATTATGTGTTTATCGCAATATCGGTAAAGTCGATTATCGGAGATCGGCGATTCATGTTCATGGAAGTATACTTCACTTGGAAAGCTCCGATATGCGAAATGCAATATGGCATATGAGTAAGATAATACATCAGAGGTCTTTGATGAACAATTTGTTATCAAAAGAAATACTAAGAACTTCTTCCGATGAAATCTTGTGATGCGAATGGTCTTATGATATTTCTTGAAATTTCAATTGGGTTTTCTAATGAATGAAAGCAAAGCTAAAAAATGCTTAAATTCTAATGCATCACAAATAAAATTTCCCTGAGCCTGTTGCAAATTTGAAATGGGTTTACTGCTTATTTTATGTTTTGAAAAGAAATAAAAACCTGCAAATAAAACAGAACATGAATAAAAAATAAACTAAGGAAAAGATGAATTAATAATGGATGAGAATAAAGTTGTAAATGCATACCTGAAAGGAATTTGTCTGTAAATTTTACCTGATAAATCTTCAAATTCTTCCTTTGATTAAAATCATCTCATTATTTATTCTAAATCT
The DNA here is from genome assembly GCA_031772625.1 of Pinus tabuliformis. Lineage (NCBI taxonomy): Eukaryota > Viridiplantae > Streptophyta > Pinopsida > Pinales > Pinaceae > Pinus > Pinus tabuliformis. The sequence goes on along the minus strand of CM062813.1, from coordinate 66,555,983 downwards.
AAGTGTGCAATCAGCCTAAATGAAATCAATCATTCATGTTCATGGAATATAAAATTTACCAGAAATGAATATGAAACTATGCTTCCCCTTTGAAGTGAAACAACAATTTATTACCTCTGTTCATTCCGAATTAATCTTGAGAAAAATCTGTATTGTTATAGTGACTGTTCAATAATGCCTTTAGTAAATAAAGATGATGCATTTTACAGCATCAGATAATAAACTAAAGATTAGAATGAGATTAAGCCACTAATTGTAGAAAAATATCAAAACAGATTTGAATGTGTGCACTTGGCAAAATGGACATCCTTAAAATCAGCTTTTAGCAAACTCCGAGGAAGATAATATGAACTTCATATGATTACCGTGAAAGGTTAGACTGACTAATAATGATGGAATTAGAATTAAGCTTATCATAGACAGTCATACATTTCATGGGATAATGGGGTCATGAAGCTTTTATATCCTCAAATCCTTACCATATAAATTTCAAAAGAAAATCTTAGAAGGAAATCCTGAAATGAAGAAAAGTGGCTTTGAGGCAATCGATACCAAGTGCAACTTTAATTGAATTTAATCAAGACATTATTCGAAATAGGCAGAGTAGAGGTATTGCTGTAAGAAATTTAAAAGAAAGCAAGAATTAAAATTTTCTGATAGGGAAAAATGTTTTCACTGAACATGTATGAGAATGGCTGATTGCTTTGTTTTATTTTTAATCTACAAAACTGCTAAAAATAAATTATCTATACAAAACAAACTAACTAAATTAATTCTACTCCTATTATAACCATATACATGAAAATGACTAGGTATAGTCATATTTCCAGTGTAGCCATTTTCTCATTTTTATTCCCGCGTTTATGTACAGTTCAAATGTTAGTAATAAAAATACAGATTTGACTAAACTAAGGAAAATAAATATGAAATCAGAATGTACAGTTATTGTTAGGAACTTAATTAAAATCTCTCTCTCCTGAAATTTCCTTTCCAATTGACTACCTATTGGATCATAAAAATCTGGATGGATCTCTATTAAAGATTGAGAAATGTTCAAAGGAAGAGATAACAGGCCAGATTGTGAAGATGAACTTTTAGATTCTTTGACCTGAAAAAATTTGTTAGTGTTATGTATAAATGTTAAATCATTGACAATTTTACTTGAAGGAAAAATTTCCAAACAATTTTCAAATGAGTCAATGAAAAATGGATGGAAGCCTTTCAAATAAAATGGCAATTTATTAATTGAATTGAATTGCTGGCCAGATTGCAAAAATACATTCTCTTGTTGACATTGCCTTTGAAAAGATAGAAGCTTTTGATGAAACATTAGCATTGATATAAATTGGAATATTAATATCTTTCGATGCTGATGATTATAATATGAAACTTCAATTTCCCAACAAGGCAATTCATCAATTGAGTGTTTGATAATAAAGTGTTCAATATGCCAGCGGAAAGTGTGAAAAAATTGAAAAATAAAATCAAAAAATAAATCTAAATTTAAACAAAATAAGTGTGAAAGAAAAACTAAAATGCAATCACTATTTGTACAACTAATGTTACAGCACAATTGGGATTGTTTTGAAATGATTTCATTTTCACAAGGATTGGCCAAAATTATGGAATTTGAGTAATTTTGAATTCCAACTTGTGAATTAGAAAACAAATTATGATTATAAGTAGGAATGAGAGCTTGATCATGATATGAATCATAAATTGGAATGTTTTCTTGAATGGTGAAATCATGAAGATAATTTGCTGCTCTAAAATGAGGATTAGTTGGGATAATTTCTAAATTGAAGCGTTCCTCATCCTCAGATGTTATTTGAATTTTATCATGAGGATTCTCTTGAGAAAAATTGAAATCAACATCCTCAATATTAGAGTAATCATCATAAATGACCTCACAAGATTGCCTGGAATTCCCTTTGATTTCATCCAATATACCAAAACAAGGAGGAACAAAAATCTCATGTTCATGAGTGGCAAAAGAATGATCATTAATTGCTTCTCTATCTTGATAAAAACTTAATGGTAATTTATTTAAATAATCCTCTTTAATTTCTGAAATATCATTAATACCAGGAGGAAAAATATTACCATTTTTGAAAATATCAGGATAAAGGGAAAAATGTGAACCTGAAATAATGCATTTAAAACTGTCTCTGTTTGAGAGCTCTTGTGCATTATGCTCATTGTAAATTTCAGATTGCAGATCATTCCTTTGCGTGCATATGCTTTCTTGAAGAACGCTGCTTTGCTTCTCTGATTTTGGCATTTGCTCATCATGGAGAAATTCAGAAATTTGTACAGCAGTTTGCATTTTATTTACTTTGATTGCTGCTTGTACTTGCTGATTTGCGATTTGATTTTCCGAATTTACTTCAAAGTAGATTTCAGATTTCAAGGCGGCTTTTTCCCCAAAATTGCTATTGTTGTCTTCTTGCATTTGAATGGAAATATTTTCCAAGCTTTGTGAAACCACTTCATCACAATTTATTTGCACATCCAAATTGGGATTCTCATTTATATTGCAATGGGATGGAACAAAGCTTGAATTAATCTCATATGGATTGGGAATGGTTGGAAGAGAACAAATATATTCAAACCAATCTAATGATTCTTCTTCCGGAGGTTTATCTTCGTCCTTAAATCTTAAATAATTCAAGTGAAATCGAATATAAAAATCATTAACAGACTCATTTTCAAACCTTCGTAGATATTCAATTTCTTCACATACCTGTTCATAATCGTAGCCGTCAAATTTACAAATGAAAATTGTAACAAATTGATCCCAGCTGTGTATTGAGACAACTGGAAGAGTTCTACACCAGTTTCTGGCTTTTGCCGCAAATGTGAGAGTAAAAATTCTGCATAAGATGCCTTCATCAATTCCTTGAAAATCATAATTTGAAATGTTTTGAATAGATTGAAAAACATGGTTAAAAGCAGAAGAATTTCTCTTACCATTGAATTTTACCTGAGACAAGAGTCTTACCACTTCGGGTGGAGTGTTGGAAGATGCACGTCCATGGATACAACTCCAAATTGGAAGTTTAAGAGGAGCCATCACAATAAATAAAATATTAAAATTGAAAAGACTCCAATAGACAAATTGCTCATGCCCTCTTTCTAGCGCCAAAAATGTTGATGCCTCGAAAATCGCTGCAACAACATTGGGGGATAACCACCCGGTCCGGACCTTAAAAGCAGCTCCTTTTCCGTTTGGTGTGGTGGTTCCGACTGTTCAACTAGGTCCAGTTACCTTCTCCCTATTGCTATTGGTTTATAATGTATCTTTAACTACCAATAGACAGGGACATCAGATCACTTCTTCTTGCTGATCAGGCAAGAGAAGGACCCTTAAGCTGATTTGGGTTCAGCCAAGCCATAACTAAAGTTTTTCCTCTTTGAGGAGAGGACTTAAAAGAATGTAGAATTTACTCTAAATGCAAGCTTATTCTATGATGCAAGCAAAAGAAATTAATCTAAATCCTATCTTAATTAGGCAGATATAAATCTAACCCAACTAAGAGCAAGATAATTAAAGTATTGGGATTTAGATATGTCTTGTTTATAATGAATATCAAGTTAATGAAGTAGTTCAATTAACTGATATTATGGATATCAAAACACATCCTATTGAGACCTTTTAACTGAAATAATAAACCAACAACACTCAGGAAGTAGTTCACATAAATGATATTGATTATCAAATCAGCAAATCCAATAACTAAACAATAATATGTGGAAATAGTTCACAACATATTACCACTTAATAAATCAGTTTTATTAAGGCAGATTTATGAGTAAATAGTTACTCAGAAATCAGAAATTAATCCATAAGAACAGAGATACATGATAACAACATTGAGACAAACTACCCATATTGACAATAATGCACAAACATGAATAAAATGACACATTTCTGTTACCATAAAAATGAAACTGATATTTAAAACAGTAGTATTAAAAATACCAATTTATTGCATCCATTTCTCTGATCTTGGTCTCCAACAGTCCTTTACAATTGCTTGAACTTCTGCCTTCAAAGCTAAAGCCACAATAGTGAAAACTCTGCCCCTCATACATAATTCAAGATACAAAGGAAAAATCCTCAATAATCCCCAGATCTGAGATTTTCTCTCCTCTCTCCTACAACTTTAAATTCCTATTACAATAGTGCTTTTTAAAAGTCTAGCATTGCAGAGGAGAGCAGCCCTTATTCCATTTTACATCTGTTATTTATAATATTTGTGTAGGAATTTTGGAGAGGAGAGTTTGTTAAAGAGAAATCTGCTAAATCCAATTTTACTTGTTGAAAATTCTGATCTTCAATTGCTGGAGCATTCTCATTGACTGAGATCTTTTTCTCCATATTCTTTCTACTGTTTTCCTGCAAAAAGAAATCAAAATAAATTAAAATGCAACAATAAAATCAATCATGGCATTGTTGGCATTTAAATCAAATCCAATCAAATTCTATAAAATATAAATTCTCTTTTGATGCCTTGGATGATTTAATTGGCCAAGAATATCATTGACGAGTGAATTTGCAATTAGAAGAGGCCTGGACCAATGAAAATAAAACTCAGAAAAATGATTTTGTTTTCAAAATTCGGAGCTTGATCTTCTGCCTGATTTTTGACCCAATAAATGACCAAATCTGTCAATGAAATCTCCTCAGAAATATTCTCCTTGATTTTCTCTTTCTAATGAGCCATCCTGGGCCTCATTTGGCCAAGTAAAACTCATTCTATGGGCTTCCAAAGTTGATGAGTCAAATTTGGCATGAATCTGGAAATTCTGTTGTTGGGCTAAAAATCAGAATTTGAATTTAAATCTAATCCTAAATTAGTTTCTAATTTAATTGTTAATCATTAATCTAAGTAACTAATATCTAATTAACTATTTATAAACAAATTTAATCTAATTAAATACTAATTCTAAATAATATTTAAATCTAAATTAATCAAATTAATTAAATATCATAAATTAATTAATCTGATTAAATTAAAATTTATTAATTAATTAATATATATTAACTAATTTAAAATATTAAAAAATTAATTTAATATCTTATATTATATATTTAAACTAATATACCTACCTTATATTTACTCACCTTTCCTCACTTCACTCATACGTGAGTGATTTAAAAAAACAAATATCAAAACGTTTTAATGAGACTTAGGTTAAAGAATGATGTCTTATCGCATCGGCAAATCGGGGAATGGAGGGGTCGGCCCTTTTAATACAATGCGAAATCCCGATGCGATCGGGGGTGGCTTATGAGATTTAAAATATGTTGCGAATAAACTTGTGACTCGATATCGCATCGGGGGGTGGCTTATGGCTTTTAAAATATGTTGTGAACCAAACTTGCGATGCGATAAAAAAGTCCCAACGCGATTAATTTTTTTTTTATATATATTAATTTTATATATTAAATTTTAATTTAATTAATTTAATTATATTTTATATAATAATTAATTTAATTATTTTGAAATTTAATATATAAAATTAATGTTTTATTTTGATTTTATTTTAATGAAATTTAGTTATGAAATTAACTAAACTATAGCCACTTAGAAAATAAATGAGAAATAAACTACAGCCACTTGAATGTTTGGATTTTCGAGATCAATAATTGATTTAGACATCGGAGTGACTTTCTTAAAATCTCGATAATTAATGATTTGGCTGCATAACTAAAAATGGAAAAATGTTAGTAAAAACACGCTATGGGTTAATATTTAAAATGAATGAGTTATTGAACTAATTTATTTACAAAATGCAATATTGTACATTTTATGCAATTTCAACCCAGGCTACATAAATAATCAGACTTTCAAAAGAGTGCCATTTTCAAACCAGTTGACCAAATGAGGCAAAAAAGCATCAATGAGAAGCTTTATAAAAAATCGATTCTATCAAAGCAATCAAAACAAGAATCTAAAGAAAATGAAAAATTAACAAAAGCATAGGGCAATCAACTAAATAAAAATTCAAAAGGTGCTTAGCCAAATTTTTTTATAGAAAGGGTCCCCATTATTTGAAGTGAACACATCAATAATGGGGGGGTTGTGTTTTTACCACAAAAGGTCTTTAAATTCCATGCCTACACCCGGGCTATTCATTCAAAACGCGACCTCTCAAACTTCTATACAAACTGTGGTCACATTAGTTCCAGTTCAACCTACGATTTCATCACATCCTGTCTCGTCATTTCGACTGACCCTTCTGGTACAAGCAATTGTTTCAAGTCATGTTTTAGTTAGTTCTTCCACCCCTTTGTCAAGTGGACAGAATGTTCCACCACCTGGGGGGCAAGATCCGAATACTCCTCTTGTGTCAGGTGAAACCAATGTGAGTGGATTACAAACTCACATGGTTGGAGTAAATAAACCTTATTACGGTGGTATTCCTAACCCTGTTGGTCCATCTGGGTTAGATAACATCCTATATCATCAACCTTATATGGCTCATTTTCCACTACAATAGGCTTATGTCCCATATGGTTCGCAAGCCTTGGTTAATCCGTCCCACATTCCTCAAGCAAGAGCTTATGTCCAGCCTGGTCAATCCACTATTCCTGGTGCATATGGTCAGATTCAATTCAAGAATTATCAATACCCGCAAGGTATATCCCAAGGAACTGTCCAGTAGCCCTTGCAGTAGAAGGGAAAATCTTTGCAGCCACAAGGGAAACCTTTGCAGAAGCAAGGTAAACCTTTGTAGCAGCAAGGGTAGATGTTGCAGCAATAAGGGAAACTATTACAGCAGTAGGGGCAACCGTTGTCGTAGTCTCAGTAGCCTTTACAGCAACAAACTCAGTTTGTTCAGTAGTCTACTCAAACTTTGTACTTGCAAGGCCAACCTTTGCAACAACGAGGTCAACCTTTACAACAGCAAAGTCAACCTTTGCAGCAATAAGGTCAACCTTCGTAGCAGCAAGCTTTATATGTGTATCAACAAGGTCAGCCTTTCCAAGCCCAATGTCAAACCCTGCAGCAGCAGGGTCAATCTCCTTTTGTCTAGGGTCAATAGGTTCAACAACCTTACAACCCATATGTCACGTACAATTCTTATCAACGGCCTATGCTAGGATAATATCAAACCTACCTTGGACCAACTCCACTTTATGGTCAAGGTAACCCTTAGTGGGGAAAGATGAGGTCCCGTATGGGCAAAATCCTCCACTGTGGGGGGGAATCCTTACCAGCAAGGATGGAAGCCGTAGTTTGGGTCTACTCAAAGACCCTATATGTCGTTAAACACAAAATTTCCTTTCTTGGCTACGTTGGAGCTGTCCAATGTTTGGAGGCTCACGAATGATCCTATTCTTCATTCGCCTTATTAGACTCTAATTCCAACTAAAATTCCAATCTATTGTCCCAAATTCGAGGGAAAGTCTAAGGAGGACCCACAAGCCCATGTGATGACATATCACCTATGGTGCTCGTCCAATTCGTATGTCAATGATTCTATCAGTCTTCAACTCTTTCAAAAATCTCTCACAGGTGCTACCGCAAAATGGTATATCGAGTTGCCTCGAGGTACCTATGTTGACTTCAACTCTCTAGATATGGCCTTTCTCACCCACTTCTAATTACTAGTTCGATATGAAACTCACACTCATTTTCTTACATTCATCAAGAAAGACATCACGATACTCATTTTCAATCATATCCATGAATGGAGATGTCAGCATTGCCTCATCAAATTTGATATTGTTGATGAGTTGTTGACCGAATGGTTCACAAAATCATTAGTTAACAAGATTTCTAAGGATATAGCTATGGGTGGATGTGTTACTGAAGAGCAAGCTATTTCCTGTGCGCAGTATTTAGACTTAGTCCATTCACAATATGGCACATTGTATGAGATGTTTCCTCATGCTCTGAGACCATCATTAGATTTGAAAACATCAAAGTCTCCTCATGCACCAAATGTTGATGGTGTGATTGGTTTGGTGTCTCAGACTTCCATGAAAGCTTCTTTGAAGCAAAAATCTGTTTCAAGCACTGATTCCAATAATCCCTCGAAAAATTCATCCAGTCTTGGTAAAACCTCTGAGGTACATGATGTTCAATCTACCACAAGAGATAAGGCCTCTAAAGGTAAGAAAAAGGGTAAAGGTAAAGCCAAATTCGATGCCCCAAAAAAGGACCCACCCAAGTCATATGTTGATGATTCTTCTAAGAGAAAGTAGAAATATCCTTGCCTCATGTGAGGAAGATCATTACACCAAGGATTGGCCCCGACATTCTGAATTTAACTTCTTGTTGAAAGGAACTCCAGTTGTTTTAAAAGAGCCTTTTCCATCTTAGCAGACGCAGTTGGTAGACCAAACACAGTCCTCTGCCTCCTCTGGTTCCCAAGTTTTCATGATGCAATGTTCATCACCTATCTCGATCGCTACTCAAACAAAGGACTATCAAACCACGCATAAGAAGACAATGGAGAAATAAGTCACCAATATCCCTTCTACTTATACTCTATCTAGTTCTAGTTTGCTCCATATTAAGCGCCCTAATAGTGAGTCCATAATCTGACTACTTCCCAAGGGTGTACTTTGGAAGTCATCTTATAATCCGATGCTAGAGCTGCACAACACTACAATATTGTTGAGGATTTAACTCAAGTACCTTCAGCAATGTTTGCCTTGGAGGTTCTCTAAGCCTGTCCAATGCAGTGGAAGTCACTAATGTTTGCTATAGGTGTTATTGATCCTTTCGATTCAAGTCTCATTACCTTTGATCTTGAAAACCACATTCCTTGTCTTCCACGTCATATTGCTTTTCTGATACAGGTTCTTATCAAAGGAAAGACGATCCATCAGACTGTTATTGATGAAGGTGCATCTACCTGCATCATGTAAGTTTCGTGTTGGAAGTCTATTGGCTCTCCTTCTCTTAACTAATCCTAGAACACCTTGGAAGCCTTTGATGGCAGAGGTTCACGTCCATACAGTATTCTCACTAACTTTCTGATTACATTAGAAGGAAAGATTGTTGAATTAAAAGTAGAAGTTGTAGTTGCGAATCTCAAATACAACCTTATTCTCAGGAAAATATGGACCCACACTATGATTTCTGTGGTTTCTTCTCTGTTTTGGGTGCTTTGTTTTCCTCACAGAGGAAAAATTGTCACTGTCGACCAGCTGTGTTTATTCTCTTCTGGTTCATCAAAAGACAATGTCCCTTATGTGGGAAATACTAACATTCCTTATGAGAGTGTGGGGAAATATCTCTTCAAAGACTCTTCTTTAATGGGTACTTTTACTCTCCCACCTCCAAATGTTTCTTCAATCAATATGATCTGGGTTTCTATGGATCCTTGGATTATTCAAACTCTGGATCAGATTGATTCATTTGGCATTCTATGCCTTTAATTCCATTGGAGAAAAATTATCAAGAAATTTTCTTAGCTTCGATGGTCGCTTCAGAAAGTCATACTGTTTTCAGTATGAACCTAAACACTTCTATGCCAACTCCTTGGCTTGGTTCTTGGGATTCTCTAAATCCTTTGGATGAGACATTCCCCACTGATGAGAGTATCGTTGAGGTCATGTCTTTGGACGAAACTCCTTGGAATGGTCTCCATCATCGTTCTTCATTTCTTCCTAGCCTTGGTAAGATGCATTCTTGTCTTGAAGTGTTTGTTTCTCATTGCCCAATGTCTCCCTTTCAGACACCTATCCTAGTGCATGAAGTCCTATCGGAGGGTAATATGGGGAACATCACTGCTACTATGCCTCTTGACATTTCCATTAAACCTAGAATTGTCGATAACATTCATATTGGGGTTTCCTATTCTCCAGATGAGATATGGGTTTACACTCAACTTTTTAAATAATTTTGAGACATCTTTGCTTGGTCATACGAGGAAATGTCTGGTGTTGGTGCACTAAGATGTCTTTTTTACAGGAAATATTAATTCCTACATTTTTGTCAACCCAAGGCAAGTCTTTTTATTTCAAGAGTGTCAGCACTATATATGCAGTGAATTCAGAGGTTAACTAATAAGAAATCGTTGCAATTGCTAATGACTATCTTTTCAAACTCAATCCAAACAATTTTGAAAGAAATAACTCTAAAAGAAACTCATAACATACTTTGCAATTCTACTTAACCTATCATAAAAACAAATGAATTTGAATACAACTATAACGAATCACACTTGGCAGCATTAAATGAAATTGAAACTAACTCACTCAACTATTAAAGAGACTACGGAAATTGAACAACAAATGATAATATAACAGCAAATTCCAATTGAACAGCAACTGATAATTGAACAACAAATAACTATATTGTGGAAAGCGATCAATTCTATCTCTGAAATATATGATAACATTACTTGGACTGAATCAGTGATCTAACGATGGAATTACATAACCAATCTAACCATAAGAATTACTTATATATAACGCACGGCTAAATCTGAATCTCGAATGAATAGCAAAAGAAAATCAAATCAACAATCCTCACGATAATCAACATGATATTAACTTAAGATTAATAAACAGTAAAGAATAAAATAGAAAAGGTTGTAGCACAGATGAAGCAATAGATCTTATCTTGATTAGGCCCAGAGTCGCCAGAAGTCTCCACTATGAGATACTTAGAATATAATTATGATTTAAACACAGTCTTCTTCATTAATATGGATAACAGAGTTATAGCATCACCATAGTAATAGTATTATATGTCCAAAAGAATAATTATGAATTGTGTATTTCTAAACTAGTCATGCAGTTTGCCTTTTGGCCTTATATATAACAATTAGAAAAGTAAATAGATAAAAGTGAATCCTCAAGATCAGGAGATCCTAAGGATTTCGCAATACTCGATCTAATTTCATCATAAAATAGCATCAGTCTGCCCAGTCTTCCATTGTCTTACTTTGCCTCAGACATTGTCTTTTCTCTTTATGAGATGTTGTTGTTTTGTCGATTGAAGAACTATCATCCAATTCGTGTATTATGCACATAAAGATAGTAAAAATTAGTTTTTCCTGCTTAGATTCGTCTAATTTGTTATTGATTAATTTTACCCAACTTTAATTGTTATTTCTTCTACTTTTATCCATAAACAAAGATAATCATGTGAGGATGAGTGCTAAATAAATCTATTACCAAGGAGAAAACATACCTTTTTCTTGACCCAACATACTCCCCAGCTTACCTTGTTGCATGTCCTCATGTAATTAAATGGTTTAGGTGCAGCTAGGTTAGGGAATAGGCAGGGTATACCTCCTCCTTATAAACTCTGAAGCCATTTTTATTCTTAAGTATAGCGAAAGCCTGGTTTACCTCTTGATCCTTCAAGTTGTAGTCACTGCGATACTTATCTGGAGGATACCATATGATTGGAGTTCTATATTGACATCCTATCCATTCAGGCCCCATGGCTAAGACCATTTTACCGTATTTATGGAAATTAGAGAAGGCAGCTTGAAAGTTCCAGTATCCAAATGGTTCTCGGTTTCTAACAGTATTGCTGGAGACATCCCACCTTTGTCTGGCTGTAGACAAGGCTTCATCCTTGATCTCTTAGAAGTACTATTTCCAGCTTGTATAATATTTATGTGGAATGGCCCTAATTGGCCTACAACACCAGCTCGCTTCATAAATTTCTTGTGCCTGACAGAGAGATGTAGGGGCTTTTTAGGTTCCCCCCTTACCCATAGGTCGATTCCATATTCACACTTTCTAAAATTATTGTGAGCCTTGGCCCACTTGAGTTGGTTAGTAGCAAAAGAAAGAAATGCCTTGAATCGGACATCCCCTATAAAGGGGCCAGGGTTGTTGTCTCTGTCATCTCGCAAAAAGAAATTATGCATGTAAAGTTCACAGAGAAGGTGTTGTACCTGCTCGTTCTGCTCTCTATAGCACTTGAAAAATTCTGGGGTAGTTTTGATTTCCACGGACGTTCCAGCCTTAACAACTTTTATTTTCAGCAGGAGGTACCTTTCTAGGAGGAATAACACATAGTTTGTAGCAGGAGCTTTGCATGATAGGGTGTCTGAATAAAGAGAGTAGACAGTTTCCAACAGCTCTTTAGCCTTTTTTAATTTTTCCTGTGATTTCTCAACCTTTTTTTGTTCAGCCTTGTACTCAGCAAAGGTCTCATCCTCAGTAGCTATGAGTGCCTCAAACTTCTTCCTTAATTATTGATGTATACGAAGGGACACTACTTCTTCTTTGTGCTGAGTTAATTACTGTTGAACCTTTAGTATTTCATTCTGCATCCTCCTAATAAATGGATCCCTTTCTAAGGGAATGTAAGTAGGTGTCTCCTCTGTTTGGGCTTCATTATCTTGCCTCTCCATAGGCTCGGTTTCGACAGTAGCCTCGGTTGTTTCTCAAATTATGAAAAAACCATCTGGAATGCTTTCTTTAGCATCAGTCTGGACGAAAATGTTCACAGTATGGTAGTCTGTTTGGGCCTCCTGTGGGAAGACACAGGGATCCTCATTCTGCATTTTAGTGTCCTCTACAAGACATGGCTCTGTCTGAGTTTCCTTTGAACAGACCAAAAGATTCTCAGTTTGGGTTGCAACATCTTTTCTAGAACAATGATTTGGTTGTGTTGCTGTGGTATCCATTTCTACTTTCAATTTTCTAGCTCTGATTGCTTCTTTTAACCACTATCTAAGCTGCCCAATTATTCTCTTTTGTTTTCTATACTTTTTAAGAATTTTTATGACCCTGTCCTTGTAGGACTTCTTTATTCTGGGACTTCCACCCGACGCTGGTGCAACTACATTTTCCTCTAGTTCATGCTCAGGTGGTATTGTGTCAGCATCAGGGAGGGTTTCAATTGGCACTGTATCTCCTGATGGAGCTTCAACTTCTTGCTCTTCTTTGTCATGAATTTTCCTCTTAGGAGACCCCAATAAAATGTTGTCTCTAGAGTAGTTATCATTTTCCGGGTTTGCTTTTGGGTAGGCCTCATCCTCAGGGGGCCTAAAAAATATAGTATTACCTAGTTGATTTCCATATTCCAAGGTTTTGTCTGCAGGATTTTCTTCAACTGAAGAGTCCACTGGACCAGTATCGGCTATCTGATTTTCTTCTCTAGTAGCTTCCTCTTCATGCACCTTGGCTTCAAGGGGTTTTTCCATAAAAGGGACTGGTTCCCTCCGTTCTTCCAAGAAATCAGTAAATGGAAGGGTTTGATCACAACCAGGGCTGTTGGTAGAGGCACCCTAGTTGGGAGTACAATTCTTTCCTTCAATATTCTCTGATTGTTCTCTTCCCTCACCAAACATCCCCATGTTTTCCAATACCCAGGCCACCTCTTCCTCATAGTCTTGCAAAGGGACATTTTTCGGACTTAGAGGTGGTGTGTGAGATGGTTCGACCTCATTTATTTGAATTGGGGTATGACATTGGGACTTCATCAGCACAAAGTGCCTATGTTTGGCTAGGTTCAAGGGCACAGAGGAATTATTTTGTTTCAGTGTCCTTCATGGACCTGTGCTTCTTGGCCCTTGTTGTTCTGTTTCTCAGTTTTCTGGAGGTGGGCCCAGAGTAGGATTTACAATATTGTCCCACGTTAGTTGCAACTGGGCCAGTTCATGCATGATAATCAATTTGATCATTCCATGATGACTGATGAGTGTGTGTGGATCCTTAGCTTTCCCAACTCGATGAGCGACATCATGCAATAAGGAATTTAAATAAAACAGAAAATTAACTGAAATTTTTTGTTTTAGAATGGCTAACAATTTGAGTTGGCAAGGCTTAACCACATCCTAATGACCGTCACATGTGATGTACCATTGCACAATGACTACCAATTCCTGCCATGGTTGTCCTAACGATGAAGGGTGAATCCATTTCCGTATTCGCACCAATTGTTCGCTTGGGTCCTGAAACACTGCGACCACATTGTGCAGAAGGATGTGCTTATCTATCCACTTTGTTCCCTCAATAGTACTCCAGTGACTTCAGCTATTATCGCTTCAGAGAACATTATGTCCCTACCTCTTACTGTGGTGTTTCCATTATGCAAGTTTTGTAGGAATTCAAGTGTCATTTCTTTGTGAAATCCCTACAATTTATTCAGATATTGCAACCAGTCAGCACACTCAAGAATTGCATGAGCCTGGTTCGATACAATGAGCATTGTGGATTCATTTCGGATAGCTCTACCTCCCATGAATGTTGTTTTCCTGTGACTATTTCACTCGTATGGACTTCTATTGCACTCTCACAGTTTATAATAGCATCAAAGAACGTTAAAGCACACAGGAAAATGACGTTTTTTTGGGAATTAACAACATATACAGTCAAGTCATTTGTCTCGTCAGCCATATTTGATGCAGGCTCATAATCAATCCACATGCCATCCATAATGGTCATCATCTTTTCTCCAGTCAGAAATAATTTGATAATTATTACGCATACACAATCATCATGCAATCCTTTACCTGGAAATAAAATTAATAATTATCACTCAATTATCCATAACTGTCACACATGTTGTTCACACATAGACCATCCCCCCTCCAATGAGAAAATGGCGTCCACGTCGGCCAAGCATTTGAAAAGTAATAGAATGAATTGGTAATTCATAAATGCAGGAAACCAATCCAAAAAAGCGGTGTGATTTATGACAAAGAAATTAAAGCAATACATGTATCAGAGGTAAAATGGCCAAAAAATAAAAAAACAAATATTTAGATTATTATGTCAAAGATTTTCACGTTAAGCAGTATCAGTAACAAATGCATAATTGGTGGTAAGTATTAATGACTGTCATAATGTGATTGGACAAATATAATATAATGAATATATAACATAAGTTACCATGCATGTTGGCTTGTAAGAGTGTTGTTCACATGGGAAATTTCCTTAGAAATGAATCCACAGGTGGTAATAGAATAGAGAGCATTTGAAAATGTAAGATAATACTCCAATACCACAAGCAGAGCCACTACTACCAGCAGGCATTCATAGCCTTGACAGGGTTGCTTTTTAACCCCACAAATGAGCTAGAGTCCTCCTTTTAGCATGTAGATGATTCTTTCTTTTCTTGCCATAAAGAGACCACTATGCTAGCATGGTGACCAAATAATCATAGTGCCATTCACCAGGATATATCAAAGTGATCAGGTTGACTCATGATGAGAACCCCTGTCCTTCTGACAATTTTAATTATCAAGAAGGTCATTACCTTGGTTTGGTGGCCAACATGGAATGTCACCTATTACATCCTTATGATCATGGTAGGATGGATCGTGATGAGACCCCCTATCCTCTTTTTGTTGTGTTTTCATATTTTGTTATTTTCATATTTTGATGCTTTTATTGTAAAAAGAGGGAGGCTCATTTACTCCTTAAGAGTCAGGGATGGTGTAAGAAGTAATAAAAATTCCAATGAAAGTTTATACTTTTACCCCCATCTCATCATTTCAAAGGGATTTATCCATTTGAAAGTGTGAAAAATAAGCCAACATGGTTTTTAAAATAATGAATCATTGTATGATGTGTCCAAAGAAAAGATGTTCAGCCAGTCATTATAGAGATGCTCCATACCAGCTTTTAAATAAAGATAACAATAAAAAGGCTTCATAGATCATAATGGTATTCACATTACTGTTATTTCTTTATGTTAGGCACAAATCCACTCAAATGGTGTTTATTCAAAACATAAAAGAAAAAAGAAAGATGGCACAATGAATGACAATGAAACAATAAAAGAAATCACATTTCTTCCTATAAAAATAAAGAAAAAATGTTATTCAATCGATTGAACGATCATCATTCAATCGATTGAACAACAAAATCGAAAATAAAATAAAACTATTGTTCAATTGATTGAATAGCAATCGTCCAATCGATTGAAAAGAAAAATCGAAAAAACTAAAAAGTGTTGTTCAATCGATTGAACAATAATCGTTCAATCCTTTGAATAGAAAAAATCGAAAAGAAAACAACGCGAAAGTGTTGTTCAATCGATTATCGTTCAATCGTTTGAACAACAAATACTAGAAAAAATAAAACAACGCGAATGTGTTGTTCAATCGATTGAACAACAAAAATGAAAAAAAGGAAAGTGTTGTTCAATCAATTGAACAACAATCATTTGAACAACAAAAATGAAAAAAAGGAAAGTGTTGTTCAATCAATTGAACAACAATCATTTAATCGTTTGAAAAAAAAAAACGAAAAGAAAAAACGTGATAGTACTGTTCAATCGATTGAACAACAATCATTCAATCGTTTGAACAACAAAAATAAAAAAATCTCAAAAGTGTTGTTCAATTGATTGAACAAAAATCGTTTAATCATTTGAACAACAAATATCGAAAAAAACAAAACACGATAATGTTGTTCAATCAATTGAACTACAATCATTCAATCGTTTGAACAACAAATCCAAAATGCACAAGTGTTGTTCAATCGATTAAACAACAATCGTTCATATGTTTGAACAACAAAATCAAAACTCAGAAGTGATGTTCAATCGATAGAACAAAAAGAGTCAAGGGATCTCTACTTGAATGGTTCATGAGGCACAATACTTGCTAAGGTTTTGCAAATGGGGTAGCAAGCTAAGTGGGCTTGATTGTGGGGAAAAACTCCACAGTTAAGCGCGCTTGAGCCAGAGGAGTTCTAGGATGGGTGACCTCCTGGGAAGTCCTGGTTACCGGGTGCAAGCCCCGGAAGTGATGGTTGATGCTATGTGATTCGTTCTCCACATTTCACTAGTTTCAATCCCACTTCTTCACCCCTGTGAGCATCACCCGATGCAATGAGTGCTAAGTGAACTATTCAAAAATCATGAGAAATTAGTCAGTTACGACTACCTCTCATGGAAATGGTCATACGTGAATGATCTTACTTAACGCAGTTGAATCCCAAAAATGATATCTAATATAATGCACTGCGTAAAACCCCCATACTTAAATTCAAAAAGAGTCAAGGGATCTCTACTTGAATGGTTCATGAGGCACAATACTTGCTAAGGTTTTGCAAATGGGGTAGCAAGCTAAGTGGGCTTGATTGTGGGGAAAAACTCCACAGTTAAGCGCGCTTGAGCCAGAGGAGTTCTGGGATGGGTGACCTCCTGGGAAGTCTTGGTTACCGGGTGCAAGCCCCGAAAGTGATGGTTGATGCTATGTGATTCGTTCTCCACATTTCACTAGTTTCAATCCCACTTCTTCACCCCTGTGAGCATCACCCGATGCAATGAGTGCTAAGTGAACTATTCAAAAATCATGAGAAATTAGTCAGTTACGACTACCTCTCATGGAAATGGTCATACGTGAATGATCTTACTTAACGCAGTTGAATCCCAAAAATGATATCTAGAACAACAATCGTTCAATTGTTTGAACAACAAAAATGAAAAAAAAAAAACATGAAAGTGTTGTTTAATGAATTGAACAACAATCGTTCAATCATTTGAACATCAAATCAAAACACAAAAGTGTTGTTCAATCGATTGGATAATAATCATTCAATTGTTTGAACAACAAGAATACAAAATGTGCTATTCAATTGATTGAACAACAACCGTTCAATTAATTGAATAAAACTTACCAAAAACAAAAACAAAAAAAATCTCATATTTACATAGCGATGCCTACTGAATTGCAATCAATCAAAGGAACATATACATTATTTACAATTTAAAGAAAATCACATTTTTACGAAAGAAAAGTTGTCGGGTCTGTTAGTGTCGGTCTTGAGCCCTCCATCGGTGATCAAAAGCTCTTTGCATATGCATAGGTAGGTGTCTCATCAGTGTCAGTTTTGCATCCCGTTAGGCATGCCATAAAACTGATGGAGGAGCTGGTCCTTGTCCCCTTCTTGGCTTTGCTGGATCAGGTCATGTCAGGTATTAAGCTTGTGTCATACTTGTTTTGTTTTGTCTTGAAGTCCCAAATCTTAGGTCTAGGGTTTTGGTCAAAAATCACTGCAAGGTCATGAGTCAAAGGTCCATGAGTGCCCAGCAAGCCAGAAGGAGGTATGTACATATGTTCCATTGATATTTTTCATCAGGTACAGATCATTTATACCTTGGATTTAAAAACCCTGTTTTTCAACCCAAGGTCATGTAATATTTGTAAAAAATAAGGAAAATTTCAAAAGTCTTCAAAATGCCGGCAATAACCCTGGTCTCCTCGCCAGAGTCCATCAGATGGTCAACCTGCAAAAAGAATGAAGTTAAAGCGCCTCAAAAGCTAAATTCAGGACAAAGCAACTCAAAAAGCAGTGTTAAAAGTGAATGTCAAAATAGAACATTAGAGAGTGGGTTTTGTAAATTAATTTTTTCAAATTGAACCTACAAGAGGTAAATTTCCCTCTAAACATCTTCATTATGCCTCTATGAGCTAGCAAAGAAGAGCAAGAGGGTGGAAAGAGAGAAAGAGGGCGAATTGCAGAAAAATTAAGGAGATTTCTGGTGCGCGACCACTCGGGCAGTGTGCGCGACCACCTGGGCGGTGTGCGACCACTCGGCGCCTCCTCCACAGTTCA
The DNA here is from genome assembly GCA_031772625.1 of Pinus tabuliformis. Lineage (NCBI taxonomy): Eukaryota > Viridiplantae > Streptophyta > Pinopsida > Pinales > Pinaceae > Pinus > Pinus tabuliformis. The sequence goes on along the minus strand of CM062813.1, from coordinate 66,537,478 downwards.
AATTCCTAACGTGCGCGACCACTCGGGGTGTGCGCGACCACTCGGAGCCTGCGCGCGACCACTCGGGCTCCCACTCACAGAACCTTCCTAAATCCACTCAGATCGCGTTTTGGTTTGCTAATTGCTCGAGGTAGGCCTCTCTAATGTATTGAATGTTTGAAACATGGATGATGAGCTTGTGTTCATGCATTTTTACCATCAAAAATATGAAGAGAAATAGGTTTAGTGATTGTTTGTTCATGTAGGCAATTTTGCTAAGGTTGGTGTTTGCTTTCAAGGTTTTTAATTCCTCTTTATTCCCTCCATTACTCCTATTAGATTTACAATTGTCATAATGTGTCTCTATCTCATCACATTTGCAATGAATATCAATTCCCCATTCCCTATACCTAAAACCCTAATCCCTCTCATATGCATCCCTTAAACCCTAATTCCTCTATGTAAAATCTGTCCCAAAACCCTAATTCCTTCCCCACAGCAATATTATAAAAATATATATATATATATATATATAAAACACAGCAAGAATCAAAATAGTGATGTGTAAAAGGAAAGAGCAATTGCAATGGTAAAAATAATAAAACAAAAAAGACAAAAAACAGAGGAAAAGATTACTATGTATAGCCAAGCCATTGCAAGAAAAAAAGAAACTTATTGCTGTGCATAGTCCTCACAAATACAGTGAAAAGAAGGCTGTGTTATTCAAAGCAAAAACAAAGCAAATACAGCTGTACATATTTATTAAAGGACATGCTGCTCTGAAATACTGTTTGCAAAAGAATGTTGCTGTGTCTCCAAAACCAAACCCTAAGGCATCCTTTTCCCTTCTATCCCCCTAATACCCTTGATGCAATGCATCTCCTTTCTCTTTTCAATTTGTTAAGTAAAGCCTTCCTCCCCTTATGACAAATGTAAATTAATTCCTTATTTCCCCTTAGCATCAAAAGTACATCAATCCCTTGGAAAAACAGAGTATGCCTAATAATGTACAGTCAAAAGACAAAATCTAAGAGCTATCTGTTGATGCTAGTAATCAGTGCTGCCCCATCTCCTGTATTACATGCTATCCCTTACCCCTTGTTGAAAAATGTATTGTCCTTTCCCTTGGTGACCCTATTACATGTCTTCCCTAATAAAGATATTTATTTGCAAATGATTTCCCGATGATGAGAGATGAGATAACATGTTTGACATTTTGTGAATTATTCCTTAAAAGTTCCCTGTTTTTATATATTTTCCCATTCCTTATGAAAAAGTCCCTCCCCTAACATTTCCCTCATGATTTTTTCCCCTTGAAAACAGCATACTTCTCAGCATTTTGCAGGCAGGGCAGCAGTCAACTTTGTCTATTTTCTCCATCTTTCTCAATAACACCATGTCAACCACTGAAACTAATGAGCAAGGTGATGACCGGTCTTCTTCTACGGAGGTTGAGGCACAGCAGAGGCCTCGTAGGGGTGGCAAAGGTGGTCATCATAGGAGAGAAGAGCCCACATCTTTAGCAGAATTACAGGCTTGCCCATTGGCCGTGACTTGTTTCCAGTACATGTCATGTTTCCAGTTTTGTGAGAGGCTTGCCCAGATTCAGCACCACAGGGAATTGGCCCGGCTATTTGTTTTGCGCCTTCATGATGGGCAGGTTACTCTTGCAGGGGTGAATTTTGTGTTTTCTCCTGAGATGATTTCAGAGGCTACCGGGATACCCAATGTGGGTGAGGTGTGGCTAAAGCGCAAATGGCTGGATTTTGTTTATTTTGAGCCATATGTCAGGCCAGCATTCGTACATCACTTGTCAGGGAACTTTCCTTTCAGATTCCTCCGAGAGGAGTATGCTCCGATCATGCGGCTTATCATGCATTACTTCACATGTGAGGGAAGGTTTTCACAGGTCTTTGCTTGTCACATTCGCCTGTTGATGCACTTTACCCGAGTGAGGATGATGAACATCCCGGTTTACTTCTTCCAGGATATTCAGAGGATGGTGTCCGTGTTTCAGAGGCAGTCCCTAGTTCAACAGCACAGGAGTTTGTGCCATCATGGTCTCATCCAGCTCATTGTTTCCCATCAGTTGAGTCAGCAGGGCATTCCATGGGCAGACTTCATTTCTCATGAGTTCTTTACAGTGCCACCACAGCCACAACCAGAGCCAGAGGCCATTCATGAGGCGGGAGGTCCATCACACCAGCCCGAGATTATTGTTCCGAGACATGTTGCTTCCCCACCGTAGCTTACATATCAGAGGGGTCATAGGACCTTATTTGCAGCAGCTCGACGAGTATTTTCTCCACAGCAGGTGGAAGGGGTCTCATCATCTTCTTCAGATCAGCGAGTGTTATCTCCACACCAGGTGGAAGGGGCCTCGCATTCTTCATCAGCAGAGGCAGTACGGGAAGGCAAGCAGCCCATGGTTGAGGATGAGAGAGCTGGCGATACACATCATGATTTCATTGACCTTGACGCTCACTCTCCTTCTTCAGATTTTTATGAGCTTATCAGACAGAGAGAGGAGGAGAACCTCGTGTTGCAGCAGAAGCTCGAAATGGCTCAATGGACCATCACTTATCTGGAGCAGCGCAACAGACAATTAGAGGCGGAGAAAGAACTTGATGAGCTATGGAGGATCCGCGGTAATCGAGGTTTGAACCGTAGGAGGCCCGGGGACCCATTGCCTGCTGACCGGGAGTCTTTGCTCATTCAGGCAAATGCTCGCTTGGAGAAACTGTTGGAGAAAGCCAACCAAGACAAAAGGCTGCTACGGAACATGAAAACTCATTATTGGGCGAGAATGCATGTTTGCAAGGCAAAAATGAAGATACTCCAAAGGAAGTTGTCCGAGGCCCGCAAGAGGAGGAAGAAGACCAACCCGCTCCGTATCTTGGCTGAGGCCTCTCTTACTCACCATGATACTCATTAGCCTCCTCCTGGCAGCAAACTCAAGAAATTTTGAGAGTTTTGAGGCATTTTTGGCATTTTTGAGAATTTTACAGGTTTTGGCCATTGGAGTGGTCTCACCCCGCGCGCGACCACTCGTGGGGATAGCTCAGAACGGGGAAAACTCTACATTTTTGGAATTTTCATGCAAAAATACACTTGCCTATGGATGGAATTCAAATTTTATGGAGATTTGGACTTCCAAAAGCTCAAAATACATGCAAATTTTGACTTTCTGCCCCTTTTTTGAGTTGCAGAAAGCTGCCTTGGGAGAAATGACTTTTGAGGGGTCAAATCAACTCCAAATTCAGAAATTCCAGTGGGGTTGGAAAGTAGACTCATAGACCTTTCCAACAAGCTATATTGCCCCTGATTTGGACACCAGGAAGGCCCTCAAACACAGCTTCCAATGTGCGCGACCACTCCAAGGGAGGGGCGCGACCACTCAGGGAAATTTCACCATTTTGACTATTTCGGCCTACAAAACACTGTTTTTACTTTGGTTGACTCTTAATGCATGTAAATGATGGATTGTTGGGTAATTTTCATGGCAGATGGATACATTTACTCTCCTTTAACACTTCTAGAAGTTTCCTTGATGTAAATAGTGAATATTAAATGCATGGATGGGTTACCTAAGTTTTAGAGGCAAGTTGTTTTGACTGCCTATTATCTAGTGCTCAGTTTAGAATTAGTTGAAATAGCTCCTAGGAAGCTGAGCTCGACCCCTAGAGGTGGGGAAAGGAGTTAGATGATCTATATTATGCCTTCTCTTGCTCATTTTCATGGTTGGACTCTTGAGGGAGAAGCTCTATTGTATATTTTACTTGTATCTCTGCAATTTGAGGAAAAGGAAGGCCAGGGTTTTGCAGACATCATTGTGGATTCTTGTGGATTATTGTGTTGATGGTGTGTTTCCTACTTGTCATTGTAAGTGTGTTTATGTGTTCCATCTCTTATTCTATTGCTGCTAATTAAACAAAAGAAGTGATAAAGTTTGAATTCATGCATGCCATGCTCAGCTTTCAATTTTGTTTAATATTTATGTTTTCCACTGTCTAAAGAGGATTCAAAGTCATTGTTTGCCCTCTTTAGCTCCCTCTCTTTCTTCCTTGATCATCCATCTCAGCTTAAGGCATCAGCACAAACTCCTTCCTTGCCCCAAAGACCCACCTGCAAAAACTGAGCTCAATCCCCACACCCTGAATTGCACTCCCTCCAATTGCCACCAAAAACCCCAAAAACTTTAAATCAACCCTCCTTATCAGTTTAATAGCCTAATATATTTGATCCTAATTGGTCAGCTCACCCCATTGAGAAAATACCTTGAGTCTGACCGGAGAGAGCCTTCTCCTTCCTCGTAGGGCTAGCTACGAGGTGTAATGGTTTGATGTAGCCTTGAGATTTGTCTATCTCAGCCTAGGTGAAATTTCAAGCGCTAACAGGGTCATCACTTCCTGCAACTAAAATTTGCATGGAGGGGTCCTCACGTACCTTCTCGCAGAAAGACTCCTTGGTGAGTGGTTTCTGGTAGACACACCTGACACCCATTCACCTTGAAAGAATGGCTAGCCCCATCAATGGTAGTCAAAGTGAGAGTACCATTGTGATGGTCTTCTTGAATTTCATAAGGGTCGAGCCATCTTGTTTGCAACTTGCCCGAAAAATCCTGGAATCTGGAGTCATAGAGGAGTGCCTAATCCCCTTTTTGAAACATCTTTTTTTTTATAAGGTTGTCACGCCACTTGTCCCTTTGTTGCTGAATAATTGCAGTGTGTTGCAGAGCAAGCAGTCGAACCTTGTCTAGTTCGTTGATTTGTTGAAGGCGCTTGGTTTGGGTTTCTGTTAAATCCCGTCCCACTTCCTGATCCATTCTTAGATTCTTTATTTCGAATTCAGTGAGAAAAACAGGTTCTTTTCCGAACACGAGTTGGTACGAAGAGTATCCAATAGTATTCCTCCAAGTTGTGTGATTGACCCACAAGGCCTCTGGCAGTCTAACGGCCCAGTCTCACCAATGTGTTGAGACTATCTTGGTCAAAATTGCTTCAATGACCTTATTGGTGCTTTTGACCTACCCGTTCGCCTCTGAGTGATATGGGGAAGTGATACTGTGTGTAATGTGATGATTTCTGAGAGTGGCTATAATCTTCTACCCTACAAACTTCCCTCCCCCATCTATTATCACTTCCCACAGTAAACCATACCGTGTGAATAGCCCAAAGAGGAATTTAATCATGGCTTCCTCTGTAGTTGTTGGTAAATGTATTGTTTCCACCCATTTCGTCACATAATTTGTGGCAACCAGTATGTAGGCTTTCTGATTCGATGGAAAATGGAATTGGCCAAAAAATTTCAATGCCAATCATTCGAAGGGTTCTATGACTAGTTGGGGTTGCAGCATCATTTCATCAGATTGCCCAGGTCGACCCATCCTTTGGAAGTTATCACAAGCCTAGGCATATTTCTTAGCATCTTTAAAAATAGTGGGCCAATAATAGCCCATTTGTAGTACCTTATGCCCTGTCCTTCGATCTGTGAAGTGTCCCCTATAGGGCTCGTCATGGCAAGCCTTCAAGATGTCATAAATCTCATCCTCACGAATGCATCTGCGTATACACATATCGAACCCTGTGTGAAAAGGATATTTGCCAATTCAAGAGAATCGGGTGTTGCTCTGAATGATCTGTTTCCTTTCCCTTGCTATCAAATGCCTAGGCAGCTTCCCCACTGCCAGATAATTTGCCACATCTGTGTATATTGGCATCTTGACTACTATGGAAAACAAATTCTTTTTGGAAATTGGTCATCCTCTACCAGTGGATCATTTATCTTTGGGACTTGGGACAGAAAATCAACAACTGGATTTTCCTTCCTCGAACGATCTTTGATAATGATGTCAAACTCCTACAAGAGCAGTAGCCAAAAAGTCACTCGACCATTTGTGATAGGTTTTTTAGCTAAATACCGAATGGCAGAGTGATCAGTATACAAAAAAACTTGGTAGGAAGTTATATATTGTCTAAATTTGTTTATGGCATAAACGACAGCTAAGAATTCTTTTTCTGTTGCTGTATAATTGAGCTCTACAACAGTAAGATTTTTGATAATATAATATATAGCATATGGTTTTTTTTCCTCCTCTTGGTCGAGGACAGTGCCTATAGATGCATCTGATGCATTCGTGGATATGTGAACAGGCAGCTCCCAGTTTGGTCCTCATAATACTAGTGTCGTCGATACTAGTTTCTTTAAACTTGTAAAAGTTGTGTCACATTTGTCAGACCACTTGAAATCAACATTTCCAGTTAAAGCATATAAAGGCACAACAATTTGTGAATTTTTTTAATAAGCTTGCGATAATAGCCTGCATATCCCAGGAAGCTACGTACCTCTGTCTGAGTACAGGGTGTAGGTAGTAAAAGAAATACCTATATTTTTGTTGGATCTACCTGTTGGGCAGTGGATCCCCCAATAGCGGGTTTTTGGGGCTTGAAGCCCAAGTTTTGGGACAATGTAATGTAAAGACCCCGCAAAATGTGGGTGCGGAGCGCAAGAGTCTAGGGTAGTCTACCCTAAAATATTGTAGTTTAATATAGAATGTGTCGTCCTACCCATAGTCCACGGACCATGGGAATGTATAAATAGAGTGAGGCTCTAAGTGTAGAAGGCAATTTTTTGATGGTTTTGATCTTAAGTGTTATAGGTTTATGAATGCAGAAGTTGCTCTGAGTTTGTAAGTCTGAGTCGTGTTTGGTAGTAGTAAGGGTAGGCTCTGCAGCTATGTGCGAAGAGGCTTGGGAGAGTTTGCAGTTGTGTGCGTAGACCCTTGCAGCTGAGTGTGTAGGGTGGAATTGGATTGTACTGGAACAGAAGATTAATAAAATATAAGTGTTTCTGAAATATTGTGAATCTAATCACAGATCTGAGTGTTTGTTCTTTTGTTATGGTTTTATGCATCTCTTTAAGGTTTATGTTTGCGTGCCCTAGTTATAAATATTGAATGATTGATTAAGACTACTGAATTAAGTCAGATCTATAATAATAACATACTAAGGGTAAGGGATCTAGACAACACCTCTTCATGCTTGGTAAAAAGGCTATGCAAAGGTCAGATAGCTGCGCAGAGCAACCCAAAAACATAGGATCGGGTCGCGAACCTCCTAGACCTCATCAAGACATCCCTAGGGTGCAGAAACCTAGTTCCATCACCCTCCCATACTACCTCAGGTGAGACTTCAGTCCGCACTCCGCGGACTATTGCTGAAAGGGTGGTAGTGTGGGATTTGTTTGGCTAAAACACTTCTGAACCTAGGTCAGGCCCCTATAAGCCAACAAATGGTTCCATTGCCGGGACCGAGATCTGCCTAAGGGATGTCTGATGTCAGAACACTAGAACCCTATGAAAAAGGAAATTGAAGAGTGGTTAGATGTGAAGCTTCACGATTTTGTGGTACAGGAAAATAAACTCCGCAGATATTTGAGAAGAGGTGGCTGGATCGCTACGTATATACGGAAATCCATGAGATCTTCTTCGCGACCTTCTCTTCAGAGCTGTATTATTGGATCGCAAATCTAGCTGATAGCCAAGGAAGGTACAATCTCAATCAACCGATAGTGTGGACTCCAGAGCTAGTGCACAAACTAGAGGCATCGGAAGATAAGATCGCACGGGCCATGGACCACTGGCTCGACCGAATAATAAGAGGGATTATCACTGAGTTCGCAATAGACATAACCACGAGCTATAGCAAAGCAGAGTGGCGTTTTCTCAAGGGACCGTGAGGTAGGTACATCAAATCCCTGAATACCTGGATTAATATGTTGTTATGTGAAAAGTGGGTTATGCGAATACATTAATGAGTGGAAGGACTCGAAGTGGAAAGATCTACAAAGGGATTGAAGGGTTAGGGAACAATCCTTTAATTTCACCTTCGCGAGAGAGTGTGGAAGAGCATGCTCGGGTTTCTCCGTGAAGTGCAGTCAGTTTGATAAAGCAACGCATTCCACGGTTATCACCTCCACTTATGCCATCACCCACTTCACCTTCTTCGCCTCCATCATCAACCACCCCACTTCCACCCAACCCACAGTTCAGCATGGAGAGCACAATCAAGCTACCCATATTCAAAGGAGTAGGGAATGAGGATCCAGATCATTTTTGGTTCATAGTAAGAGCAGTATGGGAAGCACACGGGGTTATGGATGACAACATCAAGAAGGTCACATTGGTGACCACGTTGCAGGATCGTGCGCTGACATGGTATATCAAGCACCCAAACAATTACCCAAATGCAGGAATAACAGAAATCCAGACTGCGCTGAACAGATAGTTTAGCCGACCGAAGTCAGAGACTCAATCAGTCATTGGGTTTAAAGCGATCGTGATGCTGCTAGGCAAAACCCCCTGGGATCTGGATTAGAGACTGAAGAATATGATCCGTGAGGCTAATATGATGCTAACGGATGCGCAACATCGCACGTGGTTTGTGGCGTCTTTGAAACCACACTTGAGGAAGGCACTGTCACAGCAGAAGCTTTCAACCCAGGCAGAAGCATTGGAAATGGCGATAAGGTTGCATGAAACCCCGATACAGGATCCTGGGTTGGGAGTCCAACAGATCCACACACAAGTACAAAAACTATGCTTGGAGATGCAGATTTTGAAGCAAGATAGGGCGCCCCGGCCATAAGCGTGCAAAGAAGTGTGGAGCATAAAATGTAAAGTATAGGGCCACGATAAGGATCACTATCTAGTATTCGTGAACTATTTGGCAGGGGGGACCAATGTTGTTGAGACCAGAGGCACGAGCAGGGCCAAGTGCGGTGCCCGCGCTCTAGTGCGCGATCTATTAGGTGGGAGGAAACCACACGATGGAAAACTGTCAACTGTTACAGAAGTATACACAGACCCCCCCAGCAATTGTTTTGTAATTTTTGTAGATCGGTGGGCCACGATCAGCATACTTGTCAAAGCTATGAGTTAATGATGGAGCGGACCCCAACATATAGAATGCAGATGGAAACGTGAGGCCTTGATCCAACCGCAAGGATGGCGCGCAGGGGATTTCAAGGGCAAGGTTGAGGACAAGGAGGGATGGGGCCAGGAAGGGGCCACAGATAGCTAATCTGTTACAACTGCAGAGGACCAAGGCACTATGCTCACGATTGTACCAACCCAACAAGAATATCTTGTTCGTATCATGAAATGGTAGATTGTCCTACGCTAATCGCTCATATGCACGAGAAAGCGGTACTACAGCCTACTCTGACCCAACACATCCAAATGATGAGGTCTGAACCTCGCAAAGAAGACCCCAACATAAACATGGTGCTCAGAAGCAATGTGACTACAGGGGAAGATAAGAGGAAGCAACCTAAAGAAGATACCTGGGTTCGCAAGGCTCCTACAAAGGAACCTAAATTTGACTCAGAACGCGCGAAGGAGACGTTTATGGAAGATAAGAAGAGCTTCGCAGAGGCCTCTACTTCAGGTAGTAAGGATCAACCAGAGACAAGAATGGATACTTCTATGCTAACTACCTTTCTAGAGACATGCATGAAGCTGTTGCGTGACGATAAGGCAGTCAAAGGACTATAAGAGTTGATCACTAGGTGCGAAGGGTCGGGTGAACCACGCATAGTCCAGAAATTGGGAAAGCATGCACTGCGCACTGGGAGGGAAATGAGACTAACGACGCAGATTGGCGAGTATGAGATGGATCAGGTAATCTTGGACTTGGGTTCATATGCGAATTTGTTACCAAAGCAAACATGGGAATGCATGGGCAAGCCTTCATTACAGTGGTCTCCTATTCAATTACAGATGGCGAACCAACAAAAGATCTTGCCCATGGGGAGATTGCAAGGAGTAACAGTGGATATCGAAGGCACGAGCATGCAGATGGAATTTGAGGTAATAGAGATTGTTGATGACAACAACCCTTACCCCGCATTGCTAGGAATAGACTGGGCCATGGATATGAATGTAGTCATCAACTTGAAGTGGAAGATGATTTTCGAGAAAAATTCCCTACATGTGGTAGTTCCTCTAGATCCAGCCAAAGGAGCATGCTACACTGAACCTATGCGTGACGATGACAACGACGATGAACTAGACTGCATTTACCAGATAACGGCGCAAGACCAGGATCGGGTGAACCCGACAACGAACAGGAGAATCTCATGGGAGCGTGAAAGTTCCTGCACTTCGGATTCAGATGAAGAAATAGAGCGTTGGCAGAACCAGTTGCATGAAGTAACAACATTGAATTGCAACATGATGGTTAGATCACTGCGACACGTGACAACCGAAGCAAGGGAACTGCCAACCGATGATGGGGCAACCATTGTGGAAGAATCCTTAGAAAAATTTGAAAATGCAGTATCGGAACAGCAACAGCGTAGTGCGCTAGAAGGGGTGTTATGCAAAACGGCTGCATGATGGGGCCATACACCTCAAAATACTATTGGAAATGAGCATCAATGGAGAAGGCAGATGCGCTTACGAGTTGGAAGTCCCTAGTGACGAACGCGAGCCAGGCAACCAAGATGAGGCTGTTTGCGTGGCCACCTGTGTTGACAGGTGTAGACGTGTGTTGTGTAAACACTTCCCAGACTAAGGATCAAAAATTAGAACCTGATGCAGCAGCAGGGAAGACAGTTCACTCCATAAGTAGTCCATGACAGAACGTTCAAAAATCTATGTGGAGCAATGAACAGAGTTCACAAGATGAGATGAACCAACTGCGACCTGCACATACCAACGATTTGATGGGCCTATACGACCATAAGCAAAAAGAGGAGCGTGGAGATGACCCCATCATTGACAATAAGATATGAAACTAGGAGGACGGAGAGGAATGCCCAGACTATAGCTCCCATAGTTGGGACAGGATGTGAGGACCTGGGTAAAGGGATTAGGAAGTTACAGGAAGCCATTCGGCGAGGGAGCTTGAAACTTTGTGAACTCGATGAAGAATGGGCACGGATGAGGAAGAAAATGGTGACATTGGACGGAGAAATCTACAAACTGGAAATGAGAATCGCACAAGCGAGCCGCAGCATGATGGGACCAAGTCTAGCCGGCCCTACTTCGACATTGGAAAAAGTCGCAAACCTTACTAAACAAGGGAATGTACCATACAAAGAAGAACGTGATGCACTACTGGACACAAGGGTATTTGAAGGGTGCACGCAGCCCAGGCCAATAGGAAAATTTAAACCCCACACCGGGGGTGCGACCACCTGAATATCTATAGGAAGCATAGTCTCAGTGCTCCAAGCATTTGGAAGACGACACGGGAGTAAAAAGGAGTCTGTATGGGAGTTGTGCAACCCAAACGTGGTGCGTAAGATTAGTATGAAGCACAGATCGCATTTGCATACAAGGGACTGCGCTGCCATGCGGATGGGATGGAAAGTGACCGTTGGAGACACCGTTCATGACAAGATGTTCAATTTAAGGCACCGAGGAGCGGACGACAGGCAATTAAGACATGGGGTCAGAACTAGATTTGAAAGGATCTACCACCAAAATCACATTAGTGAGCTAAGAATGGGGGGAACGGTCGAATTTGAATTCAAAGAGGCCTATAAATCATAGGTGGCCTGTCTCCAAACAACCCTTGGAATTTTTAACTTGTGGCGTTATCAAGCGAGCATGAACTTGATGAACTTGGAGGTTGTAAAAGCAAGTCTGTCGTTTGAAGAATTGCCAAAGGATACATAGGAGTCCCTGATCAGAATAATGACAACAACCAGGGGAGCCACCCAGAGTTCTACGTTGTCAGTAGGTGATGCACCAGAAATCCCTAAGTCACCCCGGACGTCGAGGCCCAAAAAGGACCCACAAGCAGCAGGACCAGTCCATATGTCTCCACGAAATCCACGGTTCGGCAAACTGTTGATGGAAGAGAAGTGCAAAACGGTTAATATTAAGAGCGATGATGAGGAAGAGGATCCTCTAACCTTTGTCGAAGAAATGGAACCAGAGGAAGAGATAGAAATAGACATCTAGCCAGTATGCACCACAACAAAGCTACCCAAGTATGTCCCTTTGTAGAAGGGGAGGGTAAAGGTCCCTAAAGATTTGGACACCATTAAGAGCACACTCAACACCTCGTTCCTCCCCGAGGGGGTTTTGTTTGAAGGTACGGCTATGGGTCGCGTGCCCACTATGAAGTTTGAAGACTGGGACCTCACAGATAGCGAGAAGTTTCCTCATTTGGAAACTAGCCAGCTAATGGAACAAAGCACGGAGGGGGAAGTTACAACACTACAACCACGGACATGGTTGTGCGGGGTGGAGGAGACTAGGCTACTCCACCTCCTATCAATTCCACACTTCCATCGGGCCCCAATCACAATTTTTTTTATTAGGCAATTGCTTTGCCTGGTGCACGATGGGTACTTATGGCTAGAGGAGCCCATTGTCATCACAGTGGAGTTCATTCATAGGATTTCTTGGCTTCCTTGTTCAGGAAGGGACCCCGCGGAAATTGCCAGCACAAGTGGGGACTTGGCACTTGCGGAGGCTATGAAAAAGAAATATAAGTTGGAGAAAAACCAAAGGGCATACGTTATTACTAGTATTCAATACAAAGGGGTCCACATCGCTACCCAGTTGTTGGCAGGAAAGGTGATGAGAAAATGTCGGGGCAATGAGGTACCAGTAATGGTCATCGCGCTGGCCAAGCAATGCGTAGAAGGCGTACATTTCAACTGGGCACAGTTCCTCTGCAACGAGTTTCTGACGAACTGTAGGGAGGCCCAAGAACAGGGTAATACCTTCCACTACGTGTGGTTTCTCTTATCCATCTTGTTGGTTACAGGTGAATTGCCTAAGGATAGTCAGTTTCCTCCCATTGACCAAGACTGGCCAGAGACAGCAAAATACATGTCGCTATGGGCAACAAAGGATGCTACTTGAATCAGAAAAACCAAGATATTTTGGGTACTAATGGAGGCAAGCATACGACTTTGGATGAACAAACGGCCATGCCTATCTGCTCGGTAGACGATAGTCTGAAGAACTTTGTAGACTTTAAAGTGGATATGCACAATGTATATATCAGGGCACGAAGGGATCCAGAGCAGAAGTGGACCACACTCCCCTTCATCGCCATCGATGATGCTATTTTCACGGTGCTCGATACTTGGCCACCATAATGGCATGCACTAGACATGGTAGTACATGACGAAATAAAGATTCAGAAACAAAAGCCTACTGCCAAGTGGCTAGCACAACAGAAATGGAACAAAACACTAGTTGCGGAAGTATGGGCATCTCGGGAGGCAGCGAAGGCCACCGCAGAAAATGTTGTAGTAGTAGGGGCCACTATGACAGAGGAAGAAGGACGCCTGGGACATAACCATAAAATAGGGGACAGATGGAACGAGGGAAGGCATGGACCCAAGCACCACCTCTACACAATCGAAATGGCCGCGCGCAACAGAGCAAACTGGGCCACGAAGAAGACTAAGGCTTCCAAGTTGGAGGGGGAGCCTATTAAAATTACTGAGGGTGACCTATATGACATTGGCAACACAGTTCATGAAGCCACAAAGGAGGTGCTCCAAGAGGCAATGACAAAGCAACAAAATGTGTTAGGGGTGCTCAGGATGCAAATCCAGGAACTTCAGGTGCAGCCCCCATAGTAGCGAATGATAGCCGCCTACGGGGCCACGAGTACATCAACAACCGAGTAGTTACTGTGGGCCAAAATGGATAATACCCTCGCGCTGCCAAAATGGGCACTGACAGCGGAAAATGCGGAGGACAAAGCTGCGGTAGGCCAGCTCAAGGGACTTGGACTAAACTTGGCCGCCCTTCTGCGAGAGATATTATACCAGCTGTAGGATGGAGCAACGAAAGAGCTTCGCGCTAAGGAAGGACGTGTAGTACAGATGCTCAGTGAACAGTGAATCAATATTGAATAGCTGAGCCTCCAACACAGTGAAGTGGTAGCACAGACTCAGCAGTTGGAGAAAATCGGCGAGGAAGCATGTCACCGTGTCCCCGAACTCAAGATTGCAGCAGACTTACCAGTAGGTATACGGATCCACAAATTGGCCATTGGATTCCACGAGGCGAAGGAGGAAGAAATGAGGATCCAATTGGACCTCAACTTGTATATCGCAGAGCTGAGGCGCAGCCCTCTACACCACCGAAGGTGAGAGAACAATGGCTCCATGCCATTCAATTAGGGTTGGAAGCAATAGTGTGCGCCATACAGGAGTGCACCAACTTGTTAGATTAGTCACTTGTCATGCTCACTTCACTACAAGAAGACCCAATGTTATAGCAGTTAGAGACAGAAGTGCAGGAGTTGCAGTATGCCTATGATAATGTATGGGGGCCTGCACAGATAGCTTCCCTTACTCAGTGATTGGACAAGATGAGGGAGGCCGATGCTCTCAAGTTACAAGTGGATGTCGCGTGTCAGAAAGAAGCAGTGCTTAAAGAACACATCTAGCCTTGGCTCGAGGAATCATTCATGGTCACCGCCAAGATTGAGGGAAAGATAGCGCAGATGCAGGGCATATATGCACTGAGAGAAGAAATTGAACCTAACAATGAAGGATCGGAGACACGTGCACAATGGGTACAGTAGATAGTGAAAGAATGTGTTGCGGACGTAAGCGAAGTGCAGAAGTTGCTGGATGACCTCTATGCGAAGATCAACGCACCAGCCGAGTGACTCGAGACGAGTCATGATGATTGTGTTGGGGGCCTTTTCGGCAACAAACCCCCCAATAATGGGTTTTTGGGGCTTGAAGCCCAAGTTTTGGGACAATGTAATGTAAAGACCTCGCAAAATGTGAGCGTGGAGTGCGAGAGTCTAGGGTAGTCCACCCTAAAATATTGTAGTTTAATATAGAATGTGTCGGCCTACCCATGGTCCGTGGACCATGGGAATGTATAAATAGAGTGAGGCTCTAAGTGTAGAAGGCAGTGTTTTGATGGTTCTGATCTTAAGTGTTATGGGTTTATGAATGCAGAAGTTGCTCTGAGTCTGTAAGTCCAAGTCGTGGTTGGTAGTAGTAAGGGTAGGCTTTGTAGCTTTGTGCACAGAAACCTGGTAGAGTCTGCAGCTGTGTGTGTGGACCCCTGCCGCTGAGTGCGCCGGGTGGAATTGGATTGTACTAGAACAGAAGATTAATAAAAGATAAGTGTTTATGAAATATTGTGCATCTGATTGCAGATCTGTGTGTTTGTTCTCCTGTTATGGTTTTATGCATCTCTTTAAGGTTTATGTTTGCGCGCCCTAGTTATAAATATTGAATGATTAATTAAGACTACTGAATTAAGTCAGATCTATAAAAATAACATACTAAGGGTAAGGGATCTAGACAGTGCCTCTTCGCGCTCGGTACAAGGGCTACGTGAAGGTCAGATAGCTGCACAGAGCAGCGCAAGTGCGTAGGATCTGTTAAATTGGCAACTAGGGCCAAACTCCATGTGGATCAGCTTATTTATGGCAGCTGATATTTTTATTGGATCCCTCTCGTCGAGAGGTGTAGGATTGATCCAAAGATCATCCGATTCCGATAAGTATTTATGGAGATATGAATTTATTTTGTTTATGTAATTATAGTCAAGCCGACCAGCTCTTATGTAGGCTCTAGAAGCCCAATCATCATGTCTATTCAATCATCCGCCTTTAGTATAAATAAGAGAGGATTTGGAGTCATTAATACACACATTCTTCATGTGATCTCCTCTCCACGTCTAGGTTTTTGGTGAAGGAGATACACTAATGAAGAATGCCTTAGCTGCAGTCACAGTCAACGTAATACCCTAATTCAGGAAGATATATATATACGCTGAAATGGCACAGCATGGAAATATATACGCACAACATTCAAGGGATATATATGCGGCTATATGTATAACACAGATACGAAGTTTACGAAAAGGCATCTACACGTTGTCATGAAAATACCTTACTCACAGTTATGTTATGACATTTATACACAGGTCATAAATACGTTGGGACATGAATGCGCAGATACCCTATCCGCAGTAAATAGAGGCACCCTATACGCAGGCCATGGAAACGTATTAGATACAATGATCTTCGAATTAAGTCAAGGCATGAAGCCACTGTCCAGGCATGAAACGACAGAAGAAAATGTTGTAGTTAAGGGATCGCTGAAGCAACCATAAAAACGCACGTAGTCATGGCATTAACAACCCCGTATTGGAAATGCATATGTTGGGCATGAGAATCATATTCACGTTGTTCAGGAAGACTGATATTCCACTCTGTTACCACAGTCAAAGCGTAAGGTATGATCAGGGTGAACTAAACTGATGTATTCGCATTGAGTCCACTGTCAAAGCGTAAGGTATGATCAGGGTGAACTAAACTCAGGTATCCGCATTGAGTCCACAGTCAAAGCGTAAGGTATGATCACTTGTATACATCTCGGATGCCTATGTATCTAACGCAACCTTGGCATGTTATAAACAATGATCAGGACTGCAGAAGTAACAAGGGTTACATCTCGACTTTGTATACGGATTTGTCTAGACATATCACAATGTCCCTAAACTCACACAAAGGAGCAGATCCTTAATCTGGGACTTGACTGTACCTCGATTGGGTATTAGGTGCAGTCACAGTCAAGACTTCAGATAATTGGAGTGTATAGACACAACAGTGACATGAGGTTCGGACAGTCTCGACATTCCAGTGTTGGGCTAATTTCGCATGAATAAGAGCAGTCTTGACATCATACCCCTGTATATTAGAACTTTGGATGGAGATGGAACAGTAAGACAATCATGCCTTAAAGATGACCTCAGTATTACAGAGAAGGATATTCGGACCTGTTATCTAATAAGTCTCGGAATACGTTTATATGCCTCGATGCTATACATAACCACATCAGCTCTCTGTGTAATAATAAGCATAGATATGGTCCTAATCTCATCTCAGCACAATGAGATTCCATGCTAATAGATAAGACAACATGAGGATGCACGAGAGCAGCATTAGAGTCATTGAGGTGCAGATCCATGATGATTGAGAACAACTCAATAATTTTTCGAAGTAGTACTACATAATGAATGGGTAGCATGATAGAATCATGCAGCAATATAATGGGCAGGCATTATGAACAGCATGATGGGCAACATTATGAACAATATGATGGGCAACATAATGAGCAGCATTATGAGCAGCATGATGGGTAGCATAAGTGCATGATGACATGGAGCATGGTCAGCAACATGATATATTGTAGATGGGCTGTGAAATGAATACATGGAGCAGGGGCAACAACATGATGATGATGCACATTAGTTTGAGCAAGATCATGGACATGGATAGCCGCATGATGTAGTATGCAGTGGTGCAACTAGAGAACCAGATGCAGCATGATGATGGGAGATGATCTATGCTTAGATCTAGATAAAGTCAAAGTGTTGACTTCTGTTGTAAATGTACTCTCTCTCTTTCTCTGCTGAACTTTGAAGATAAAAGAAGATTTGATCAAAGGGTTTCCCCACACATTGTGGGGTTTGTCCCTGGCTCGCGCCACATCTTGTGTCCTCTTGTCTTGGCTTGTCTTCTGCGTTTTATATTTATGTTCTATCTGCAGTTTATCGTAATGCTGATGTGATTGCTAACTGTGAAAATTTAAATAAATTGCTCTAGCATAGAACATACCTAATCTTAACATGGTATCGGAGCTGAGGTGAAGACAATGCCCAAGCAAGAGTGAAAGAGCAGTCACCGAAGACAGTTGGGATAAGACAGAAGGATCAATGGGTTCCTCATAATTCACCTATGGTGAAGTCAAAGCAGAGAATGTTATCAGAATGGCGCAGCGGAAGATTCTGATGATCCATCTTAAGATCACTTCATTGGGAAGTTCGGATCTAAGGGTGGAAGGAAAGGCGGATGCCTTGTTGAAATAAGTTTGGCCGTTATGCGAAGGAGTGTCCGAATGGCAGAGACACATCTCTTGATGAAGATAACAATCATTCCTGAGACATCTTCAATGATCAAAAGAATGACTAGTAATGCAGGTCATCAAGGAAATGGTCAACTCTTCCACGAAAGCAAGGAACCCCAAAATCTCTTTTATGTACCTGATCGAACCCAATGTCAATCTCAGAAATGGAAGTCAAAGGTTACAGGGTGGCAATTATCGATGGAAAGGTACGTGTTAAAAAAAAAAAATTAGATCTTTCAAAGATGTTTTTGAGTTTAGGGTTGTATCAAGTTGCAGGAAGTCCACTGGGGACCATGTCCATTGACTCAGCTCCGGAGGTTTGTGAAGTTACATGTCTGAAATGTACCGAAGGAAAATATTATAAGGGGACCATTCCCCTTATGTAGCAGGTTCACAGGTTTGGAACAACCCTAGGAGTTTGAGAGTCAAGATCAAGGAATCTCATGTATACAGGTGGAAGAAAGTCCTCTATGGCTTGAAGAAAAACACCTCGAGCATAGTATGAGAGGATTGATAGCTGTCCAATGCAGCTGAGATTCACTAGGAGTGAAATCGATCCAAACCATTACTCGAAGGTTGTGGATGATGAACCTCTCGTACCGGCACCTATGTCTGACAGGTGCAGACCCTCTCATTTATAGGAGACAGAGGGAGTTGGATTCTGAATGCGGGAAGATAAGCTGCAAGCTTGTGACTACCTCGAGGATCTTAACTTTCAGAAGTTATATGGTAATGATGTCGGACCGATTTGGGAAATGCCTCTGAGTTTCATAAACTCATTCATGTTCTTGGAGAACCTCCGTCCGGACATCTGTGTTGCAGTTAGCATGGTGAGCTCATTCTTGGTTGAGCCTCACTAGATTGGTGCCAAGAATCTTCTAAGATATCTTCAGGGCACAATCTCTCATGAATTGAGATACACTGCTGGAAATATGAAACCACATGATTATTCGAATGATGAGTGGGCAGGCAATATGGAGGATCACTAGAGAACTTCTCAGTGCTATCTACCTCGATATCCTTAAAGAGCAGAGGAAGCAGAAGTCGGTGACTCTGAGCACCACCAAGGCAGAATACATTGCTGATAGTATGGCCTTCTGTGAGGCAGTCTGGTTGCTAAAGCTCTTCAGTGAGCTGTTTGTACATATGATGAATACCATTGTGATTTTCTGTGACAACCAGAGATGGGATTCGATTATTGAGGAATCTCGTATTTGACAATTGCTCCAGCAGATAGACATCAAATACTGCCTTATCTGGGATATGGTAGGTCGATGATCAAGGAGGCTCCATCATGATGTACAGGACAGAGCCCTGAGGAAAGGCCAAATTTGTGATTTTTCTGAACGACTTGGAGTAGTCAAGAGACCTTTGTAAAAGGGTCCTACATGTTGCATACAGTGAGCTCTGGGAGCTTTGGGGGGCTTGTAGTTCTATTGGAGCAACATACGACCACAGGATGACTCACCCTCCCCTGGTGGTGCGCACTGAAACAAGATGATTCGCTCTCTTGTGGGACAAGATGATTCGCTCTCTTGTGTAGCAGGATGATTAGTTCTCCTGTGAAGCCTGGATTGATGTGTTCTCCATGGCGATTGTAGCAGGATTGATGTGTTCTCCAGTGAAGCTTGGATTGATGTGTTCTCCATGGCGATTATAGCAGGATTGATGTGTTCTCCTGTGAAGCCTGGATTGATGTGTTCTCCATGGCGATTGTAGCAGGATTGATGTGTTCTCCTGTGAGGCCTGGATTGATGTGTTCTCCATGGCGATTATAGCAGGATTGATGTGTTCTCCTGTGAGGCCTGGATTGATGTGTTCTCCATGGCGATTGTAGCAGGATTGATGTGTTCTCCTGTGAGGCCTGGATTGATGTGTTCTCCATGGCGATTGTAGCAGGATTGATGTGTTCTCCTGTGAGGACAGGATTGATTAAGTTCTCCTGTCGAGGCTTCCTACCCATGCAGTCTGGGACTCATGGGAAGTACCTCTCATCTGATCAATGAGCAGGGAAATGAAGTTAGGGACCATAGTAATACCGATGGACGCATCGTTGTATCTACCGTACTCCCTATGCTAGGATGTCCTCCATTGATCTGGGATCAATGATACTGGTCTGGGACTAGTGGTAGGAGTTGTACATGCTATGACGCTGACTTCAGGTCAGCTGAGACTAGTCTGGGACCAGTGGTACATACTCTGAGACTGACTTCGTGTCAGTGCAGTACTGGTCTGGGACCAGTGAGAGTGGTACATACTATGACACTGACTTCGGGTCGATTGAGACTGGTCTGGGACCAGTGGTACACTCTCTGAGACTGCAATACTGGTCTGGGACCAGTGGTAGGAGTGGTACTTACTATGAAGCTGAATTTGGGTCAGTCGAGACTGGTCTGGGACTAGTGGTATGCATTTTGAGACTTACTTCAGGTCAGTGGAGAATGATATGACTCATTCTTGATCAATTCTTCTTCTTCATAGTTTAGCGGAGATGAGCAGAGCAGAGCAGAGCCAGCAGCACTGAGCAGCGCTGAGCAGAGCAGAGCCAGCATAGCTAAGCAGACCAGAGCCAGTAGTGCTGAGCAGAGCAGAGCTAGCAGAGCCAACAGCGCTGAGCAGAGCAGAGCTGAGCAGAGTTGGGCAGAACGGTGCAAGGCACTGATGGCAGAGATAGTACAGCCGGACTTATGGATCAATGGATGGAGTTCTCCCTAGTTGAGAGGGAGTGTTAAATTGGCAACTAGGGCCAAACTCCATGTGGGTCGGCTTATTTATGGCAGCTGATATTTTTATTGGATCCCTCTCGTCGAGAGGTGTAGGATTGATCCAAAGATCATCCGATAATTATTTATGGAGATATGAATTTATTTTGTTTATGTAATTATAGTCAAGCTGACCAGCTCTTATGTAAGCTCTAGAAGCCCAATCATCATGTCTATTCAATCATCTGCCTTTAGTATAAATAAGAGAGGATTTGGAGTCATTAATACACACATTCTTCATGTGATCTCCTCTCCACGTCTGGGTTTTTGGTGAAGGAGATACACTAATGAAGAATGCCTTAGTTGCAGTCACAGTCAACGTAATACCCTAATTCAGGAAGATATATATATACACTGAAATGGCACAGCATGGAAATCTATATGCACAGCATTCAAGGGATATATATGCGGCTATATGTATAACGCAGATACGAAGTTTACGAAAAGGCATCTACACGCTGTCATGAAAATACCTTACTCACAGTTATGTTATGACATTTATACACAGGTCATAAATACGTTGGGACATGAATGCGCAGATACCCTATCCGCAGTAAATAGAGGCACCCTATACGCAGGCCATGGAAACGTATTAGATACAATGATCTTCGAATTAATTCAAGGCATGAAACGATAGAAGAAAATGTTGTAGTTAAGGGATCGCTGAAGCAACCATAAAAACGCACGTAGTCATGGCATTAACAACGCCGTATTGGAAATGCATACGTTGGGCATGAGAATCATATTCACTTTGTTCAGGAAGACTGATATTCCGCTCTGTTGCCACAGTCAAAGCGTAAGGTATGATCAGGGTGAACTAAACTGAGGTATCCGCATTGAGTCCGCTGTCAAAGCGTAAGGTATGATCAGGGTGAACTAAACTCAGGTATCCGCATTGAGTCCGCAGTCAAAGCGTAAGGTATGATCACTCGTATACATCTCGGATGCCTGTGTATCTAATGCAACCTCGGCATGTTATAAACAATGATCAGGACTGCAGAAGTAACAAGGGTTACATCTCGACTTTGTATCCGGATTTGTCTAGACATATCACAATGACCCTAAACTCACACAAAGGAGCAGATCCTTAATCTAGGGCTTGACTGCACCTCGATTGGGTATTAGGTGCAGTCACAGTCAAGACTTCAGATAATTGGAGTGTATAGACACAACAGTGACATGAGGTTCGGACAGTCTCGGCATTCCAGTGTTGGGCTAATTTCGCATGAATAAGAGCAGTCTTGACATCATACCCCTGTAGCTATAGAACTTTGGATGGAGATGGAACAGTAAGACAGTCATGCCTTAAAGATGACCTCAGTATTACAGAGAAGGATATTCGGACCTGTTATCTAATAAGTCTCGGAATACGTTTATATGCCTCGATGCTATACATAACCACATCAGCTCTCTGTGTAATAATAAGCATAGATATGGTCCTAATCTCATCTCAGCACAATGAGATTCCATGCTAATAGATAAGACAACATGAGGATGCATGAGAGCAACATTAGAGTCATTGAGGTGCAAATCCATGATGATTGAGAACAACTCAATAATTTTTCGAAGCAGTACTACATAATGAATGGGTAGCATGACAGAATCATTCAGCAATATAATGGGCAGCATTATGAACAGCATGATGGGCAACATTATGAACAATATGATGGGCAGCATAATGAGCAGCATTATGAGCAGCATGATGGGTAGCATAAGTGCATGATGACATGGAGCATGGTCAGCAACATGATATATTGTAGATGGGCTGTGAAATGAATACATGGAGTAGGGGCAGCAGCATGATGATGATGCACATTAGTTTGAGCAAGATCATGGACATGGATAGCCGCATGATGTAGTATGCAGTGGTGCAACTAGAGAACCAGATGCAGCATGATGATGGGAGATGATATATGCTTAGATCCAGATAAAGTCAAAGTGTTGACTTCTGTTGTAAATGTACTCTCTCTCTTTCTCTGCTGAACTTTGAAGATAAAAGAAGATTTGATCAAAGGGTTTCCCCACACATTGTGGGGTTTGTCCCTGGCTCGTGCCACATCTTGTGTCCTCTTGTCTTGGCTTGTCTTCTGCGTTTTATATTTATGTTCTATCTGCAGTTTATCGTAATGCTGATGTGATTGCTAACTGTGAAAATTTAAATAAATTGCTCTAGCATAGAACATACCTAATCTTAACAGGATCAGGTCGCGAACCTCCCATACCTCATCAAGACATCCCTAGGGTGTGGAAACCTGGTTCCAACACCCTCCCATACTACCTCGGGTGAGACTTCAGTCCCCGCTCCACGGAATTTTGCCAAAAGGGCTGGTAGTGCGGGATTTGTTTGGCTAAAACACTTCTGAACCTGGGTCAGGCCCCTATAAGCCAACACTACCTGAATCCCTGCTGCAGAAATATAATGTCCCAAGATTATGCCTTTGTTCATCATCATGTGACACTTGACATTGCTTAAACATAACCTGGTAGCTGTTATCACTCAGGTTGTCCCTTTTGACTCCCAAAGGGATACGGCCGAGGTAACCACGAACCAATCTTTGGACTACAGGTCCTAGCCTACCTGCAGTCAGAGAGGGCTCTCTCTTTAGGTTTTAACTTTGTTTAAGGGATGATTTTAGGCTAGATATGATGCACATGGGTTTTGTTTGAGTTTGGTGGGATGGTTGATGCTTCAGATAGAGTTGGCATGCAAAGGATGAGAAGTTCAGACCATTGGGCATGGAGTCAATGAATGTGAACTGAAGAGTGTGTTTTCTTTGGTAGAAGAGGGGAATATGGAGCAGGATAGCTATGCATGGCACAATGATTAATGCTGGAACAAGGATGAAATGGAGGTCAGGGGATGAGAGGCAGTTAAGGATCTCTCATCCAGCCAAAGAGAGAAAGTTGATGAAGGCTAAATAGGACCAATTAAGGATTCCTAAACAACATTCAGAAATGAGAAGTAGCTTAAACATGATCAATTAAGGATGCATATTCATCACTAATTCAGAGGAAAACATAGAAAAGTTACAAGAATTGAGCACAGAGGGCATGAAAGTCGGTTATGATCTATTCCTTCTTCCTGCAACTTAGATTATGATATATAGATGATACTGATGCATATAAACTAATAAAACAGAGGGAGGAAAGACTTATTGGACCATAAGCAAGCACATGAATTCCACATCAAGCTCTTCAGCCATTGAAAGCACAACCAGCCAGTTCAGATGCAAATATTCCAGCAATCTTTGATTACAGAAGTTCTTAAGCTTATAACGCAAGGCTGGAATGAGAAATACAACCAACCAACCCTTTACACTATCCAGAGGGTGGTATAAATAGAGAAAATATCTACAACAGCAGATCTGATAGAAGATCTGGAGAACTCAATGCTTCTAACCTAACATTTATTGCAAATAAATGAAAGAATTCCTATCTACCAGCTGCGCAGGGACTGCAGCCATAAGAATGAATAAATTATTGGTCTTTTGAGCAATGCGCTGGCACTTCTGCAATAACTGTGCCTTGGGACTTGCTGCGCTGCTCATATGTGTCTTTGTACACTGTCTCTGCAAAATCTGGGCTTTAAACACTTGAATTGCCCCTCTAGGCGGTTCTTCTACTGTAGAGTGGCTTTAATGCTCATAACTGTGATCTGGTGGGATTTGATGGCTTTGAGCTGCTTTATTGACTTTGATGGGGGCCTCTTTAATGTTCTGCTGCTTCGGGCTGCTGATATTTTGATCTGATACTCTTTGCCGCTTCCTCTGATACACTTTGACACTGAATCAAGCTACTTTCTCTCTCTGATACTCTTTAACTGTCTAATCGCCCCTTTATCTGCCAATTTAATGCAAGAATAACTGCTGCAAATGCTTCCGTGGCCTTTGGGATGCTATCGGCGCTTGCCGATCCAAAAACTGCCTTTAATCTGATAAATCACTACAAAAATGATGAAAAGGGGGCTCTGTAGGTACGCCGAAGAGAAAAACCTGTACTGGGTGCGCTTTGGGCAACGAGCGATTCCAAAAATGCCAAGGAAACCATCCTTTCCTTTAAACCATGGGCGGGTGCGGGAACTGCATGAATAACACTGAAATACTGCCTTCTTCTCTTAATACGCAGAACGCATCAAAAACATGATTTTTAACAAAAATGGTGCTTTTAGCGAACATTGTTCAAAACCTTAAATTCTGGACGTTGGATCCAGCGCGGGTCGATCCAACGGCTGGCGCTAAATCGCAATATCGGCATCGGGGCAGACGGGGGGCAGCCACATAAAACCTTCGAAATGCGCGGACCCGAAATCCTCTATAAGACCACTTTTTATTGATATCGGGTCCGGCCCATCGACGAAACTCTTATCGGCGGGACAAACATATGACCCCCGAAACCATCGGACCCGAAATGCTTTTATAGGCCCTCTTTAGTTTATTTCGGGTTTGGCCCATCGGCGAACCCAAATTGGCGGATTTTAATAAAAATGATAAGCGGACCTGAAATCCTTCAAAACTGCATTTTATTGCTTTTCGGGCCCGGTATATGGAACCTACAGTAGCGACTCCTTTCGGACCCGATATTCATTAAGCTCTGCTTTATTGTATTTCGGCTTCGGAATATCGGAACACTCTCATTTCGCTGTACAAAGGGCTCCTTTCGGACCCGAAACTTTTATATGTCGTGCCTTATTATTATTTCGGCTCCGACTAGTCGAAGCAATATATGGGGCGATGCGATAAAAAATGGGCCGTTGATCTGAGGGCCCAAATGGACGGCAGAGATTAAGTCAGCACTTCGGCATCGGCGGGGACATGAGATTTACATATGCGCGATCACCGAAATGGGCGATCGCCGAAATGATGCAGACCGTGGATGAGTGGGGGCGATGGACGGCTGTGATCCAGTTGGCATATTAGCGATCGGCGGCCCATTATAACCCATGCCTTAACCCCGAATATTTGCGATATGCCAATAAGCGATATCGCATCAGCCATTGTTGATCGGACATGAAAAAAATGTTGTTGTTTCAACACAAGACCTCCCTCCCGACTGCGATATTGCATCGGAGGGGGTCCAAAAGACTCTTTTTTACATCAGAGCAATTTATTATAAAAAAAGGCAAGGCAAATGAATTCGGAGGGGTCTCCTTTGGCATGTTAAATGGCTTATAAGGCATCGGAAGGAGTTCGATGGCCCAAAAAGGAGGAATTCATGCCTTGGAAGGATTCCAAAGGCACTTGGGAGGATTTCAAATGGATTTGAGAAGGAATTTAGGCCTTTAAAACGGTTTGTGCCTTGGAAAAGGTAGAAACAAGGCCAAAAGATGGTTTTTTATACATATGAAGGGAAACTATGCAAAGGAATGAGTCCTTATGCATTTGGGAGATGGTTAGAGGGGGTATTGAGGGCTCTTGCTAAGTTTCAGATAAACTTAGAAATTCCCGAGGATGTATATGGTTATCTTTCAACCAGGGGGAGGGGATAAGTATATAGGGGAGTAATATACATAGTTTTAGTAGGGGAAGGGGAAATAGATGGGGAGCTACATAGTAAAGTTAATAGTTAATATGACAATGATGAGAAAAAGTGCTAAGTATGATGTCTTAGGCTATCAAGAGGGAAAATGACTCATAGAAGCAGTATGGACCTTCCTTGAGTGAAGCAGATCTTCACCAAGGCAAATGATATGGAGAATGATGAAACTAAGAGGTATCAAGTAGATCTTGACCTCTTTGGGAGAAGTTAGTGAGTAATTTGGGTAAAGAGGAAGAAGGGGAGTTAAGCATGCCTCGCTTGAAGTCCTCCAACTAAAAAACTACCTCAAACCAAAAATGAATTGCTTACCAAAAATTGGAACACAGCAGTGGCATTGAGACTAGCACACTCTCATGGACACTTCTTTGGCCATCTGTAGCAAATATGGAGCATTGCAGCATGCATAGTACGACATATTTGGCATGTAAAAATGTCGATCATTAAAGATGATTAACCTGCTGCAGCAGGAGGCTAACAGTGGCTCCACTTGGGGATGTCTTTTCCTTGTGAAAAGCCAAGGACAGCAGGTCAGACTGCCTTGTATTCAATTGCTGCTGTATTCTGCAAAATTCCCTTAGCTGGCTTATTGATCCTACCTACCTACCTACCCTAACCGGCACTTACTTTGTTGTTAGGTGAAATGAAATAACCAATGCAGCCACTTAAGCAATAAAAACATGAGTGGGCTTTGCTGCTTGTGCTTGCTGGTGAAACAAACTGATATCTTGCAATCTGATGTGGCTTTGTTAATCTCTGAGAAGATCAGGAAGCTACTGACCTCCTTCGCTTTGTTTAAACACTGTACAAAACTGTCCTGCAACATATATATACAATTGCTAGGCTGAAATAAAGGACTGTACAAAGGTTCAGGATCGCTACCATGCCTTGGAGTCGGGAGATCATCAACATTTTTATATTGAGGCACACAACCCGCTAATGGAGAAGAGCGCTGATCTCTTTCATTATTCTGCCTGCCAATAGATGGGTCATTCAAAACTTGCAAAGGTGGCTGCACTTTATTACATACAGGCTCATTTGGAACCTGACTGATCTGCGCAGGTTGCTCCTCTTCTTCTTCAAATACCTGAGATGGCTGAAAACAAAGCGGCAGGGAAGGGAATCGATTTATTTGCTCAGGTGCTGCTGCCGAGTCTTCCTCAATTTGATATTCGATGGCTCTTCGAGGCTGCAAAAATAGAGGTGATGCATCTGGAACAATATTTTGATCATCCTCCAGGCAGTCAATAACAAGACTTGCTGACAAATGCTTATTAATTGCATGATAGTTCTCCTTAATAAATTGAAAAGATTCAAAACAGAAAGGTAAAGTTCCTTCGCTGATATCAAAATTTTCTGCGCTTTCCTCCTTTACTTCATAGCTGAACTGGGCAAGCTGATCATTACATTCAAGCTCCTGAGCCTGAACTTCGCTTCGTGCCAAAATAGGATCTGATTCCTCTGCAAGGCTGATTTGGTCATTAGGCTCATAAAAATCATCATACTCGTCGTATTTTGGCAAGCAGCTGAAAGAGGAGAAGCTATTATATTCATATAGCATATCCGGAGACCTCTCCTTCACGTATGTCTGTATGAATAGATCATCTGTTCAGTAGCAGGTTTGTTCATGAATGTTACTACTTTCCTCTTGCACAACAGATGTGTTGTGGTGCTCCAAACATTCCACTTTCATTGTGATCAGCTGCATCATTTCCTCTGTCCTTTGTAACACACTATGAAGTCTCTCTTCTTGCTCTGCTTTGCGTTGTTCCTCCCTCCTCTTTAGATTTTCCTCCACGTCCACAGCTACGTCCTGCATCTGTTTCAAAGTGGACAGGCATCTTTCTCTCAAACGAAATTCCATTTCTGGATCAAAAGCTCTTGGATACTACAATAGAGCTAAATCAGGGGGAGGTCTTATATTTAAAGGCATGGACTGATAGACTTGATTGAATCGATTAGAAAATTGCTGAACAGATTCATTTGGAAGCCTTTTTAACTCATCATAGTCTTGAATGAGTGAGAGGAAACTAACTTTGATCATCCATCTATCAAGGAAGAGCTTGGAACACTGTTGAAGGTTTGAGATGCTGGCCTCAGGCAATGCTTTAAACCAACTCCTAACTTCGCCTTGCAAAGAAAGGGAAAACAGTCTAAGACTAACATCTTCATCTTCCACTTCAAATATATTAAGATAATCTTCAAAATCCTGGATATGTTTCTGGGCAGTAATACCATTCTCTCCATCAAATCTAGGGAGATACTCAGGATGATTTGTAGGCAAAGGATTAAGCACAGGAGGCAAAATGAGAGGCTTGTATCTATCAGGAACTTTACGAGGCACGGGAGTATATACAGGAACTATAAGACTGGGATCTATTTTTGGTTCCTCCTTGGCTGTATGATGATCTTCAACAACATTTGAAGACTGCTGCTCTAATGTGCAAGGAGGCTTTTCAACAAGATTTTCCAAAGGAAAATCATAAAAATCTGATATAGAATCGTCTTTAAAATACAATATACACAGCAAAATTTTATGGAGAAAAAACATGACCTCTTGGATAGTAATCTAGGTCAAAAGCCTGATCTGCTCATATATCTCTTTTGGGTTCATTTCTCCAGTGGAGTCTTTATTCTGAGTGGAGTCGCCAGGTGGATGAATTAACCTTGAAGTGCCTGATCTCTGTCCACCGTCACAGATCAGAGCTAAACATGAGAAGCTCTAAAGAAAAGGGACACTTTCTCCAGAAAACAAGGCAAACTGATCAAAATTGGGGGTATACAGTAATAAACAAATGATTTCAGGTCCCCAGTGGAGTCGCCATTATGTTATCACTCAGGTTGTCCCTTTTGACTCCCAAAGGGATACGGCCGAGGTAACCACAAACCAATCTTTGGACTGCAGGTCCTAGCCTACCTGCAGTCAGAGAGGGCTCTCTCTTTAGAATTTAGCTTTGTTTAAGGGATGATTTTGGGCTAGATATGATGCACATGGGTTTTGTTTGAGTTTGGTGGGATGGTTGATGCTTCAGACAGAGTTGGCATGCAAAGGATGAGAAGTTCAGACCATTGGGCATGGAGTCAATGAATGTGAACTGAAGAGTGTGTTTTCTTTGGTAGAAGAGGGGAATATGGAGCAGGATAGCTATGCATGGCACAATGATTAATGCTGGAACAAGGATGAAATGGAGGTCAGGGGATGAGAGGAAGTTAAGGATCTCTCATCCAGCCAAAGAGGGAAAGTGGATGAAGGCTAAATAGGAGCAATTAAGGATTCCTAAACAACATTCAGAAATGAGAAGTAGCTTAAACATGATCAATTAAGGATGCATATTCATCACTAATTCAGAGGAAAACATAGAAAAGTTACAATAATTGAGCACAGAGGGCATGAAAGCCGGTTCTAATCTATTCCTTCTTCCTGCAACTTAGATTATGATATATAGATGATACTGATGCATATAAACTAATAAAACAGAGGGAGGAAAGACTTATTGGACCATAAGCAAGCACATGAATTCCACATCAAGCTCTTAAGCCATTGAAAGCACAACCAGCCAGTTCAGATGCAAATATTCCAGCAATCTTTGATTACAGAAGTTCTTAAGCTTATAGCGCAAGTCTGGAATGAGAAATACAACCAACCAACCCTTTACACTATCCATAGGGTGGTATAAATAGAGAAAATATCTACAAAATATCTACAACAGTAGATCTGATAGAAGATCTGGAGAACTCAATGCTTCTAACCTAACATTTATTGCAAATAAATGAAAGAATGCCTATCTACCAGCTGCGCAGGGACTGCAGCCATAAGAATGAATAAATTATTGGTCTTTTGAGTAATGCGCTGGCACTTCTGCAATAACTGTGCCTTGGGACTTGCTGCACTGCTCATATGTGTCTTTGTACACTGTCTTCGCAAAATCTGGGCTTTAAACACTTGAATTACCCCTCTAGGCAGTTCTGCTGCTGTAGAGTGGCTTTAATGCTCATAACTGTGGTCTAGTGGGTTTTGATGGCTCTGAGCTGCTTTATTGACTTTGATGGGGGCCTCTTTAATGTTCTGCTGCTTCGGGCTGCTGATATTTTGATCTGATACTCTTTGTCACTTCCTCTGATAGACTTTGACACTGAATCAGGCTACTTTCTCTCTCTGATACTCTTTAACTGTCTAATTGCCCCTTTATCTACCAATTTAATGCAAGAATAACTGCTGCAAATGATTTTGTGGCCTTTGGGATGCTATTGGCGCTTGCCGATCCAAAAACTGCCTTTAATCTGATAAATCACTACAAAAATGATGAAAAGGGGGCTCTGTCGGTACGCCGAAGAGAAAACCCTGTACTGGGCGCGCTTTGGGCAACGAGCGATTCCAAAAATGCCAAGGAAACCATCATTTCCTTTAAACCATGGGCAGGCGCGAGCACCGCATGAATAACACTGAAATACTGCCTTCTTCTCTTAATACGCAGAACGCATCAAAAACATGATTTTTAACAAAAATGGTGCTTTTAGCGAACACTGTTCAAAACCTTAAATTCTGGCCGTTGGAT
This sequence comes from Pinus tabuliformis, assembly GCA_031772625.1. NCBI lineage: Eukaryota > Viridiplantae > Streptophyta > Pinopsida > Pinales > Pinaceae > Pinus > Pinus tabuliformis. Next base: position 66,506,730 of record CM062813.1, on the reverse strand, counting down.
CCGGCGCGGGCCGATCCAACGGCTGGTGCTAAATCGCAATATCGGCATCGGGGCAGACCGGGGGGCAGCCACATAAAACCTTCGAAATGCGCGGACCCAAAATCCTCTATAAGCCCACTTTTTATTGATATCGGGTCCGACCCATCGGCGAAACTCTTATCGACGGGACAAACATATGACCCCCGAAACCATCGGACCCGAAATGCTTTTACTGGCCCTCTTTATTTTATTTCGGGTCTGGCCCATCGGCGAACCCAAATCGGCGGATTTTAATAAAAATGATAAGCGGACCCGAAATCCTTCAAAGCTGCATTTTATTGATTTTCGGGCCTGGTATATGGAACCTACAGTAGCGACCCCTTTCGGACCCGATATTCATTAAGCTCTGCTTTATTGTATTTCGGCTCCGGAATATCGGAGCACTCTCATTTCGCTGTACAAAGGGCTCCTTTCGGACCCAAAACTTTTATATGTCGTGCCTTATTATTATTTCGGCTCCGGCCAGTCGGAGCAATATATGGGGCGATGCGATCAAAAACGGGCCGTTGATCTGAGGGCCCAAATGGACGGCAGAGATTAAGTCGGTGCTTCGGCATCGGCGGGGACATGAGATTTACATATGCGTGATCGCCGAAATGGGCGATCGCCGAAATGATACAAACCGTGGATGAGTGGGGGCAATGGACGACTGTGATCCAGTCGACATATCGGCGATCAGCGGCCCATTATAACCCATGCCTTAACCCTGAATATTTGCGATATGCCGATAAGCGATATCGCATCGGCCATTGTTGATCAGACATGCAAAAAATGTTGTTGTTTCAACACAAGACCTCCCTCCCGACTGCGATATTGCATCGGAGGGGGTCCAAAAGACTCTTTTTTACATCGGAGCAATTTATTATAAAAAAAGGCAAGGCAAATGAATTCAGAGGGGTCTCCTTTGGCATGTTAAATGGCTTATAAGGCATCGGAAGGGGTCCGATGGCCCAAAAAGGAGGAATTCATGCCTTGGAAGGATTCCAAAGGCACTTGGGAGGATTTCAAATGGATTTGAGAAGAAATTTAGGCCTTTAAAAGGGTTTGTGCCTTGGAAAAGGTAGAAACAAGGCCAAAAGATGGTTTTTTATACATATGAAGGGAAACTATGCAAAGGAATGAGTCCTTATGCATTTGGGAGATGGTTAGAGGGGGTATTGAGGGCTCTTGCTAAGTTTCAGATAAACTTAGCAATTCCCGAGGATGTATATGGTTATCTTTCAACCAGGGGGAGGGGATAAGTATATAGGGGAGTAATATACATAGTTTTAGTAGGGGAAAGGGAAATAGATGGGGAGCTACATAGTAAAGTTAATAGTCAATATGACAATGATGAGAAAACGTGTTAAGTATGATGTCTTAGGCTATCAAGAGGGAAAATGATTCATAGAAGCAGTATGGACCTTCCTTGAGTGAAGCAGATCTTCACCAAGGCAAATGATATGGAGAATGATGAAACTAAGAGGTATCAAGCAGATCTTGACCTATTTGGGGGAAGTTAGTGAGTAATTTGGGTAAAGAGGAAGAAGGGGAGTTAGACATGCCTCGCTTGAAGTCCTCCAACTGAAAAAATGCCTCAAACCAAAAATGAATTACTTACCAAAAATTGGAACATAGCAGTGGCATTAAGACTAGCACACTCTCATGGACACTTCTTTGGCCATCTGTAGCAAATATGGAGCATTGCAGCATGCATAGTACGACATATTTGGCATGTAAAAATTTCGATCATGAAAGATGATTAACCTGCTGCAGCAGGAGGCTAATAGTAGCAATGCATCATTCTAAAACTTTTTCTAATGTTTGCAGTGCTTGATCAAAGTCATCCCCATATGGAGTAAATTCATCCATATATACCTCAAGTCCTTCATTTATCAAGTCAGCAAAAATGCTGATTATAGCTCTTTGAAACATGGTTGGGGCATTGCATAAGCCAAGTGGTAACACTTTTTAAGCGGATGTACCCTAGGGATAGGTGAAGTTTGTTTTATCTTGATCTTCAACGGCGATTTGAATCTGATTGTAGCTGTTGAAGCCATCTAGAAAGGAAAAGAACGGCTTCCTTGTCAAAGTATCAAGGACCTAATCAATAAAGGGAAGAGGGAAGTGATCTTTTTGTGTTGCCTTATTCAATTCCTGGTAATCCACACAGATAGGCCACTTCCCACTTTTCTTGGGGATGACCACCAATGGAGAAACCCATTTGTTATCCGAAATAGGATAAATGAAATTCACATCCAACAGCTTCTGTAACTCTTCTTTCACAATGTCTTTGAGATGCAGATTCAATCTCCATTGAGGTTGCTGGATACAACAAGCATCCTTTTCAGTATAGATGTGATGTGTACACAGCTGTGGGTCTATACCCTTCATGTTAGGATAATCCCAGGCAAAATCCCCCTTATATTTTTGTAGGACCTGAATGAGCTTTTGTTGTTGATCACTCTCCAGGCTATCATTAATGCTTAAAACTTTTCCTGGTTAAGTTACCATAGGCTTGTTGTTATGAACAATAGTCGTCTAGATGTGTTGATCATCGATATCCTTCAATGAATCTTCCAAGGCTTCATTATCTAGAATTTCTTTTAGCATTTGACACTTTATGTTGCTCACATTACTTGGTTGATTGATAAAGTTGTTGATAACGTCATCTTCAGTCTGATCTTTGAATTCAAGTGCCTCTGCTACTGCGAGTGGTGATTAGATGCTTTCTTCTAGGTGTGTTGATGGTTGTTTACATATTTTTACAATGGGTAGATTTCGTTTGGCAGGGGGATACAAAATAAGATTTTTACAGCATCCCCCTTTGCAATAGTCATGCTGCCCTCCCGAAAACCTATATATGCATCATCTGTCACCATCCAATGTTGTCCCAGTATCAAAGGATGCCCATCCAATCGACTCGTCGGGTTTATAACAAGAAATCTACCAGATATTCCCATGAATTAATAGAAACCGTAATCTCTTGTAAATTTCCATCTAACCTTACCGTGAACGATCAGCAAGTTCTAGTAAGGTGGTGGTTGGTTCCAAGGCTATAATACCGAGTGCTTGATAGGTTTCTGTTGTTAAAATGTTAATGCCTACACCTAGATCAACTAGCATATTGGGAAAAGAGCGGCCATATATTTGAATTGTCACTATGGGATTCCCAGGATCTTCATACTTTACCAGAGTTTCCCCTCCCAAGAGTAAATCAGATAAGGTCCCTACAACACAAATGGTGGGTGAACGTTTTTCTTTCCTTACAGGTTTCTTTACAAATAACTCTTTAATTTTTTTGGCATAGATGGGAATGTCCTGGATGGCTTGGAGGAGTAGAATTTTTATACAAAGATTTTTTATTTCCCCTACAAGATCAAAATCTGGGTAAACAATCGGCTTAGGTATCATTAACCTTTAGGGGAACAGGGGAGAAGTGACTATGAGTTCCTCAGGATCTTTATGTTGATCTTTCCCTTTTCCTTGTTTTATTTCAGTATCAATTATAGGTGGTGGTATATGTACAGGTGGTGTTTCAATCTCAATTGATGGTTGATCTCTGTTTTCCTCAAGGGTGATGATACGTCCTAACCTCAACCTTATTTCATTACATTTTTTTGTTTAATCTCATAGTCTGAGCTTTTGACAATCTGCACCAGCTGAACCGGTCTATTATTGGGATTTGGATTCAGTTGGGCTGGAAGTTGAGGGCGCAAAAGAGGCTGAGGATTTTGCTGTAATGGATAAGGAGCTGACAATGCAGCTTGAGGTTGAGGACCTGTCCCCATAGGAGTATTAAATATTCCCAAATTTCGCTGCTAATTTTTTGACCAATTAGGATTTTTAGAAGTGGAGGCAGGCCACTAAGATTGATCGAGATTACCTTTCCAAACAGGAGTAAAAGGAGAATTTGGCTAGCCATTACCCAGAAAGGATTGAGTTGACCATGGTGTCATAGGGAATGGCTGAGGTTGCCAATTCGAGTAAGGTGATTGGCCTTGCCATGTTGCCCCAGGGTTTTGTTGTTGATTAAACTGTGAAGAAGGAAAGAACTGGGATGCATCTTGTGACATACCTGTAGGTTTGGCCTGCCACTGTCGACGCTGGTTCATTAGATACACTGGCTCTGTCTCTTCTTCTGCTTCCTTGAACATTTCTTTTAGCCCTGGGAGTGTTGGGCATTATTCAGTGGCATGATCCTTAGTGCAGATGGTGCATGTTTGAACCATGTCTAACGAACACTCCCATTGGTTGTGCTTCTTTCGACAACGTGGGAAAAAAATGACCAAGTTTTGTTATGCTAAGGGTTGTTTCTATTTAGCCTGTAGGACATCTAGCTACGTCATGAGGGTGCCCAAGATGTCCATCTTGAAATATTCCAGGAGGTTATCGAATTCCATTCGTGTAATGCCTCCACCGTGGGGTTTGTTTCCCCTGCTCATGGAATCTTGAATCCCTGATCTTGTGTGTGTGCTTCCTCGTGAACACCTAATACACAAGCGAACAATTTCATCATAATATTTTTAAGAAATATCCCCTTTTCCCCATTAAGTTTAGAGTTTCTATCCACTCTTCTTTCATTCCTTTAATTAAGATAACTCTTAGGACTTATTTGGTAAGGTGGTGTGTGGAGACCTCTGCAAGTTATAATGAAACTGTTCGACGTATTCTTCTAGAGTTTCATTATCCTTTGCAGCCATCTTAAAGATTCCATATTTTAGCTCCCTAGTCTTGCAAACTTCCTGGTATATCGTGAGGAAGGAAGACTTCATATCATCCCAAGAATTAATAGTATGTCCACCCAGACCCATGAACCATCTTAAAGTTGCTCCTTTCAGAGTAGAAGGGAACAATTTTAGCTTTTGAGGGTCAGTGGTGTAGTCATACCCTCTGTAGAGGATATCAAATTCAAACAGGAAGGCATATGGATACTCTGTGATCATCCCATGAAAATTTGGGATGCTCTGTAGAGGAATAGCCTTCATAGGGACATTAGCTACTTGGTAAACTATGGGGTATTCCAATGTCTAGGTTTGACCTTGAGGTGGTTGATTTTCCATTTGGTCAAAGATGTGCCAATATCCTTCAGGGATTTCACAGGGTGCTTTTTGAGTAAGCAGAGAATTATCCTTCAAGTTTGCCTTTATAGCACTGCCTAGATTTGGGATCACAGGAGATCCTTGTTTCGATAGCTGAGGTCTTGCCTTAGCAGTTCCGAGGGTTTCTCCTCTCCTTCTCTTAAGTTACACAACTTTCCCTCTTGTGGAGGATCATAATGTAATTTTTTTGTAACCTGAAGACTCTGCTCATATCCTCCAAATTGGCTTTGAATCTTAGCGTAAGCTGCAGATGGTGAGCCTGCTGCCTGAGGGATTACAGTTGGATATTTTCTAAATACAGCCTGGAATCCTATTGATGCTTGAGACTCTGCTTTTCTTACAATTTTGTCTATAAAGGTCGTTCTCCCAAGGTTCACCGATCCCTTTGGTTTTGTGGATTTAGGTGGGGGATTCTAATATTTTTCTATCTTTCTATTCCTAGTCATTCATAAAAACCTATTCCTATTTAACCTCTAAGATTTTGCTGAAAAGTGGGCTGGTAAGCAAGCACTTTACTTGCTAGGTATGTAGGTTCTTACCTCCCGTTTTTAAAACACAATTCTTTTGTAGCAAAATAAAAAGGAAATCACTTTGAAACACTCTCCTCAGCAACGACACCAAAATATTGGTTCACTAAGATGTCTTTTTTACAAGCAATCTTAATTCCTACATTAATTGTCAACCCAAGGCAAGTCTTTTTATTTCAAGAGTGTCAACACTATATATGGAGTGAATTCAGAGTTTAACTAATAACAAATCATTGCAGTTACTAATGTCTATCTTTTCAAACTCAATCCAAACAATTCTGAAAGAAACTCATAACATACTTTGTAATTCTACTTAACCTATCATAAAAAACAAATGAATCTGAATGCAACTATAACGAATCACAGTTGACAGCCTTAAATGAAATTGAAACTAACTCACTCAATTATTAAAGAGACTACGACAATTGAATAGCAAATGATAATTGAACAACAAATTCCAATTGAACAACAACTGATAATTGAACAACAAATAACTATATTGCGGAAAGTGATCAATTCTATCTCTGAAATCTATGATAACATTACTTGGAATGAATCAGTGATCTAATGCTGGAATTACATAACCAGTCTGACCAGAAGCATTACTTATATATAACACATGGCTAAATATGAATCTCGAATGAACAACAAAAGCAAATAGAATCGGAAATTCTCACAACAATCAAAATGATATTAACTTAACATTAACAAATAGTAAATAATAAAATAGAAAATATTATAGCACAGATGAAGCAGTAGATATTCTCTTGACTGGGCCCAGGGTCACCAGAAGTCTCTGCTATGATATACTCAAAATATAATTATGATTTAAACGCAGCCTTCTTCATTAATATGGATAACATAGTTACAACATCACCAAAGTAACAGTATTATATATCCAAAAGAATAATTATGAATTGTGTATTTCTGAACTAGTTGTGTAGTTTTCCTTTCAGCCTTATATATAACAATTAGAAAATGAAATAGATAAAAGTGAATCCTCGGGATTAGGAGATCCTGAGGATTTCGCAATACTTGATCTGATTTCTTCATAAAATAGCATCAATCTACCCGGTCTTCCATTGTCCTGCTTTGCCTCATACGTTGTCTTTTCCCTTTATGAGATGTTTTTGTTCTGTCGATTGAACAATTATCGTCCAATTAGCGTCTTCTGCACATAAAGATAGTAAAACTTAGTTTTTCCTGCTTAGATTCGTCTAATTTATTACTGATTAATTTTACCCAACTTTAATTTTTATTTCCTCTAGTTTTATCCATAAACAAAGATAATCATGTGAGGATGAGTGCTAAATAAATTGTTATGAAACCAGCTCACAAAAAGATAGAAAAGATAGACGAACGCCTTAGAATTCAGCCTCTTCAAGGGGGCAACCTCATTTACATTACATAAATGAATCATTCTTTTATGATCCAAATGACAAAACCTCCTTTCTATATATAAGAGTCTAAGGGGTGTAACGGCCCGAAGTAAACATGTAATTAATCAAGTAATTGATATTCAACATGCAATTCAACTTTATTAACTTCAAGTTCAAGACTATGATTAGAATACTTACTTGTGATTTCGGTTGAAGTCTGCTATCTGCAACAAGGTTTTGGGGACGACTCTCCACCCAACCGTAGGCTCAATTGTGCAACGTCTTGCTACAACTGGCCACCCCCGAGCCCTCAATCAACGTTCTACTGCCAGTTTCTCCTAGGTCTTAGTATACCATTCTCCCAAGAGAATGAAAGACAGAATCTCGGAAAGATGGAATGCCGGAATGCCTCTCATCTTCCTCACCATCTATTAAATAGAACAAAACATTGGAAGGGGAACCACATGCACACACTCCATGTGTCTGAATGCAACTTTTTTTTTCTTGTTTTATTTCTTTACTTTTCTTTTGATTTTTAGCTTTCTTGTTTTATTTCCTTCTTTTTGATAGTTTTCTTGTTTTATTTTTATTTATTCTTATTTAGAGCTTTAATATGGTTATTACTATTTATTTCCTTTTATATAATTTTTAATATATATTATTTATTATTTAACATTTATGATTTATTATTTTTATTATTTATTATTAAGTGATTTATTTATTATTATTCATTATTTTTATTGTTAATTATTATTTTTGTATTATTTTTATTATTTATTATTTATAATTTATTAACTTCATGTTGCCAACACCCTCTGCTGAACTAATATAACCAGCAGGCATCGAAAGTCCCCAACACCCCGGGAAATCTCAAGGAATCTCTGTCCTTTTTCCCACTTTCGGCACCAGGCTAAGCCTGACCCGGTCTGTATCCTAGTCCAAGGCTGGCCCCAAGGCTCGCGCCTGACTCAGACCTCATCTGCCCCAAGGCAGGAATCCGATCCGGTACTCAATGACCCCGGGCATCTGGCAAGGCTGGCCCACTCCCTCCACAACTACTAAGGCGCACAGGTCCAGGCATCGAAGTCATTTACATCCCTTCCAGACTTCGGCATCCCAATCCAATAACAGGCACCAAGCCTAGAACATCAGGCACTTGGCCTCCTCAAAATGGTCCCATAGCTCTTCTAGAGCTATCCATCAAGAGCTATACACAAGATAAAGGAACCACTGGCATATGTAGTGTTGATTGAGTTTGTCCCCCAGCCCATATGGTGTTACTTATTCTCCCTCGTGCGTATGGGCTCGCACAAGATCATCAAATAAACCGGCCCTCTCGGCCCATTTGTGGAGTCCTGTGAATCATCACACCTCAACATGAAACCAATGCATTAGCTCTACCATCATAGTATCATAGAAAATAATCCACATGCCAAGTCTTGCATGTCATCATGTAACATTCATCATTGTTAATCGTAACATTATGAATAATAACGAACTACATGCTCATGCATGTCATAAATTTTTACGGAAGTACCACCTGCCTCACCTCATGAAATACCATCATAAGTTATAACATCAACATATTTGCAATAAAAATATATCATGAATTCACATAATAAACGAACCACATGTCAATAAACCTCATATTATAGCATCATAATTCCTATGCCACGTTATGCATATCATATCCATCATGAGTTTTCAACATTAAATACCTATCATCACGTATTAAATGAATATGTCAATTTACCTTTACATAACATCATAATGCCTCATCATAAGTATACATCATCACTATTGTAACCAGTATATAAATATGAACCACGTGGGCATGATCACCCTCATACCATCATATTATGAAACATCATCAATATGAGAAACATCTCAATACTTATCAAATATAGAATAATACTCTATAAGCATTCTTATCATGATTCATTAGAAAAATAAATTTCATTTACTTTACAAACATTCAACTATGAACTAAGATTATTCAACATCCATCTAGGATTTATGTTACCTCATCAATGTTATTAGTGTGATGTTTTCATCAAGACACCAATTAGTTTTTCAATAATCATTTCCACTTCTTTCAACTAAGAAGTTGACCATTTACACCATAGGTATAATTATCTAAATACATTGTTAAATTTCACATGAGCCTCATCATCTTGAGTCTTAATCTCTCGTCATATTTCTTCCTTCCCCAAGGAAATTCTGGTGAAATTCATTGTTAAGATATTACCATTTGTATAATCATTTAAATCATCAATATCAAGTTAAAATTCCATGATCACTCTACATATTTTTCTTAACCAAATAGCGCACATACAAGAGGTCATCCCTATTTAAGTCTTATTTTATCCTTAATCTACCTGCATGAGGGCTTGTTGCCCCCTCATGATTTATTCATTAGTTGCATAATTTTCATTGTTCATCCTAAAAAGATTTGCTTTTCTCATCAAGTTTCCACTTGATCTCTATTATCGTAGATTCACCCATGTTCAAGTTGGAATAGGGATTCTTCCACTTTAATTTTCACTCATTAATTATTCAGTTTAGACTTTGAAATGATTGGAACCACTACCATCATTATCATCTATGAATGATTTGGTGTGCCCATTGTATTTTGACCATAAATTCTTTCAATACTAATGACGTGCACTAATAAGTTGTTTTGTATGAGGTAACAATATATGGTCAATCCCCTCGTGAGTGAAATTTATTCAATTGCACCCTTTATTAGTTGAATCTGACTTCTTTTGCCAATTTATATGTAATCCTTATCAAAGTCTCATTATAGAATTTCCAACTATATTTCCAACAATATTTCTTCCTACACTTCATGCTCAATGTTTTCTCATTAGTCTACATCATGTATTTCTTTTTCAAAAAGTTAAACAATTATCATCCTCGGAACATTTTCCTAGTTTATCATTTGTCATTTCTCACCGATTACAAGTGCTTAGAACTTCCTATAATGACACTTATATAGGCCATCACTTTGACCTTACCAATAATGTTGCTCGGTTCAATCATTAATATCATTAAGATAATTTTCTTCTTGACATAAACATGCTTTACTTCCTCCTACCATATATTCATAGATACCATTTATTTTTCCCTTAGTCTCAATTTAAAACATGTTACACTTGAAATGTTGCTACTATTCTTCCAATATAATAACTTATCTTCCTTGAATTGCTCATTTTTATTATGGATTCTCTTCTTTAATCTAATGTTATCATACCCTTTAGGCCATTGAAATGATCTTCTTCTTTATTCAACTTTATTAGTTGTTATGAGCTTATCAGCCGGCTTCGAATCCATCTCCCCCCAAATCGACCCTATTCCCCCCTCCGGTTTTTTTTCAGGTGAGCCCTCCTCTTGGAACTCTTTCGTGGTCCCCTCCCCGGCCACCTTGGGATTTTTGGCCGATTGTTTACACCCTTCTCCGAACGGCGCTCCCTCACAACCTACGGAACCCCTCTCCCTCGTCCCTACGCCTATTATCCCTGCGGTTTCCATCCCTCCCCCGGTCACAAACCCCCCTCCTCCGGTGACAAACCCCCCTTCCTCGGTTTCTATCCCCCTTTCGGCCCCCGCTGCCCCTTCCGGAAGTTATCACGCGATCCCTCCCCTCCCTGAAGCCATTCCCCCTCCTGGATCAAACCCTCTCCCCCCCCCACCTGCTTCTCCCCCTGTGGACTCACAGGCTACTGCTATTCCGGGACGTATGTCCTCCCGGCCTTCCAAGAAGCAGCGCTGTCTAAAATCGACTGCGGAAGACGCTTTCCTGAGATTGGAAGAGGATATACGTTGGGGGGAAGCTATGGATCTGGCGGACTGTGTCCTTGTGGGTCGGATAAAGGGACGGCATGCAACGGCTGCAAAGTTAAAGGAATGGGCGACTTCGATCTGGGGCCAATACCTAGTGGATATTCCAACAGTCCAGACCTTCGTGCGAGGATGGTTCGCACTCAAGTTTGCACGGGCGGACCACACGAGCTGGGTCCTCTCATCTTTTTGGCATTTTGAGAAAGCCCCGGTCCTCCTCAAGCGATGGACGCCATTATTTGACCCAGAGACGGAGCTTATAGGTATCGGACCTATCTGGGTCAGGCTCCCAGGACTGCCACTACAGTACTGGTCTGAAGACATCTTCAAGAGAATTGGAAATGCACTCGGTACTTTCATGGAATCAGATAAATCTTATATCACAACAGGCTCGCTGGCATATGCAAGAATCTTGGTGCATATGGATACCAGAGGGGGGGTACCGGAAAACATCAATATTCACTGGAAAACAACTTCAAGAACTCAAAAGCTCGATTACGAGGGCATCCCCTACAGGTGCAGAAGATGCCACCAGGTGGGTCACCTTTATAAGGATTGCCCCCTACTCCAGAAGACAGAGCAGACGGTTTCAGACCAGGGTCCGCATATTGAAGTAGGACAGCCAAACCCCTCAGTGGCTATGGCTCGCAGAACAGACCATATCATCACCTCAGATACGGTGGAGGCGCCTACTGCACCGCGCCGAAAGAAGCAAGGCTCAAACTCGGCTCGGCCTCCTTCTCCACCTCTGACAAGATCAAGAGCTGCAAAGGGTGCGGTCTTCTCCTCGGGTACGTCCTCTCTTTCGTCTGCCTCTGTTTCTAAAAATGCATCATTGTGTTTATCTTCCGCGGGCGTGCCTCCTCCCATTAGAATCCCCCCGCCCTCTTCCCCATCCGCCCTCGACCTAGTAATGGGCACTAACCCTTCACAATTCCCATCGCTATATGTATCCTGCCCTATCCCGAATCCACCGGGTTTCCCCTCCCCTTTCTCCATCCCCTCTATTCCCCACATTTCCTTCCCCACGCCCTCCCCTTCTGTAAACTCCTCTCCCCGGTACCCCACCCGCTCGACCACCAAGCTCCATGTCACGGACGCCATAGGAATATCGGTGGATGCTCCTTTTCTCTCGCCCAAGCAGGGGCGGGGCCGTCCGTCTAATATGACCATTGCTCGTAAACAATTGGAGGATGAGGTCCTCCGTGGTAAACAGAACACTATCCCCAGGGCCCTTAGAGCGCAGGACACCCTCTCCCGCCCCCCTCCATGAAAATTATGTCCTTTAACTGTAGAGGGTTGGCCAGCCCCGATAAAAAATCGGCCCTGAAACGTCTTCTTATAACTGATCCTGTGGACATTATTTTCCTACAAGAGACTTTATGTAAAGCAGACTCTGCAACCTCCATACTTGAATCATGGCTGCCGGGATGGACTTTCACAGCCATCGATGTGTCAGGAAGATCAGGAGGCATAGCTATGGGCTTTAAGAACAATTCCATTAATTTAAAGAATATCTGGGGCGGAGTGGGTTATCTGGGGGCTGATATCTTTTCAAAAGATCTGGAGGAAAATCTCAAAATCATAAATGTTTATGGCCCCTGCCAAAACAGAGAACTATTTTGGCAAAAGCTCTTTGGTTCCCCGCTCCTAATAGATGAAAACATTATCTTGGGGGGAGATTTGAACTTTTCAATGGGCTTCTCTGAATCTTGGGGTCATCAGGCTCAAATCGATCCCCTCTCGGACTACTTTGGGAAATTGCTTGAGGATTTTCACTGGATTGACCTCCCTTCTGCAAAAATCCAGTACACATGGAAGAACAACAGAACTGGGGACCAGAGCTTAGCCAGGAGGCTAGACCGTTTTATCATTAAAGAAGGTCTGTGTAATCTACACCCTAGAGCCAGACAATGGGTGGGAAGTGGGGGGATATCGGACCATAGACCAATCTTCCTGGAAATAAGTGCTAGACAACAGTCTCAAAAAGCCCCGTTCAAATTCAATGCAACTTGGCTGCGGGAACCCTCCTACATCAATCAGATTACGGACTATTGGAAGGCACATCCAATTCGGGAGAATGAAGACCCAGCCACTGGTTTTGTCAAGAACCTCTCTGAGATCAAAGTGGTCACAAGAGAATGGGCAAAGCAGAAGAGACAACTGGATGACCAAACTCTCTCTCAAGCGGAACAAGCAATTGAAGGCCTCGAATCCCACTCAGATGGTACATACTTATCCCCTGACCAGAAGTCTATGTTCGAAGAGCTCATTAAAAAAAGATCCAAGATACTCAGGGATAGGGAGGACTCCTGGAGACTTAGAAGCAGAGCCATCTGGCTAAAGGAAGGGGATGAAAATTCAAAGTTCTACCACCGTTTTGCAAATGGACGAAAGGCAATAAATACCATCTGGGAGCTACAGGATGAACAGGGATACTCGGTGAGCAGACCTGGAGAACTGGCACATCTTGCCACCTCACACTTCAGGAACATATACAAGGCCCCAGAACAAGCAAACCTTCTTGAAATCATGAGAGTGGCAGAACTCTTTCCTAGATTTGTAGATGAGGAGGAAGCAGACGAGCTTATTAAAGATATATCTATGGAGGAACTGGAAGCGACAATCAAAGGTTTTCAGAAGGACAAAAGTCCGGGCCCGGATGGCTGGACTATTGAATTCTACTCAGCCTTTTTCGATCTGCTGGGGCAGGACTTACTAAATGCTATAAATCACTGCTGTCATATAGGATCTATCCCCTCTAGTATCAAAGCTACCTTTATAGCCCTTATTCCCAAGACAGACAAGCCTGTCTCCTTTGATGAATTCAGACCTATCTCGCTCTGCAACTGCCTCTATAAGATATTGGCCAAAATCCTAGCAAATCGGATCAAACCCATTCTATCTGCCAACATATCCTCTGAGCAGTTCGCTTTCCTCCATCGACGACAGATCCATGAAGCTATTGGCACTGCACAAGAGCTTCTTCACTCTATGCAAAGCAAAAATTTAAAAGGTATGATCCTCAAGGTGGACCTATCAAAAGCTTTCGATAGGGTAAATCTTCTATACATCCGAATGCTCCTTACCCATCTGGGCTTCCCTTTCCTATTCATTAAAAGAATCATGTGTTGCATCTCTGATGTCCCATTCAGCGTTCTCCTCAACGGCACACCTTCCCCTTTCTTCACTGCTGGAAGGGGCCTTAGACAAGGATGCCCACTATCCCCCCTTCTTTTTCTTCTCATTATGGAAGGATTAAGTAGACTTATTGCATCTGAGCACAGAAGAGGAAGATTAAAAGGGATAAAAATCACGGATAACTGCTTCCTTACACATCTCCTTTTTGTGGACGATGTTTTGATTTTCCTAAATGGCAGCATGGCTGACACATCGGCGCTAAAACAGGCTTTTGATCTCTTCCAGAAAGCATCAGGAATGGTTATAAATGTTCATAAATCCACCATAACAGAGCTCGGCTGCACCCCACAAGAGGTCATCTACACAAAAAACCGCTTCCCTTTTCAAATCCACCCTATGGAGGAAGGATTGAAGTATCTAGGGTTCAGGGTGAAGCATGGAGGATACAAAATAGCTGATTGGATTTGGCTCATTACCAAAGTGGAGAGAAGAGTAAATGTCTGGTACAACAGATATCTCACTAGGGCTGGGAGACTCACTCTTATTAAATCTGTACTTGAAGCAACGCCAGTGTATTGGATGTCACTGGCTTGGATACCGAGAGGGATTCTTTCCAGACTACAGAAAATTTGCTGCAGATTCTTATGGAAAGGGAACAGGCAAGGAAATCTCTTTGCCTGGGTAAATTGGGACTCCATCGCGAGACCAAAAAAATGGGGTGGCTGGGGGATAAAGAGACTGGATCTATTTGCAAATGCTCTAGCAGCCAAGCTGGGCTGGCAACTCCTCACTACAAACAGCCTCTGGACGAAGGTAGTCATGGAGAAATACATCGCACCAGAGAGTATATACAGCTGGGTATGCAGGGAACAAAGAGGAAGTGGTAGACAATCAATCATATGGAAAGCGGTCATAAACTCTCTACCCCTAATCCGAGAAGGCATCACCTGGAGAATCAGACAAGGAAGCTCTGTTCGAGTTGGTATTGATCCTTGGATCGGCTGTGGGAATATGCACAATCTTCCAGCACAGCTCCTAACCCACCTCAGGAATCGGGGAGTCACGCATATTTCTCATATTGCAGACCAGGAAAACTCCACTTTTCTCCAGCAGGCCTGGAGGACATACCGAGACCTTCACATTCCAAATCAGTGGAGACAGATATGGGAGAATTACACAGAGGCGCTCTCACAAGCACAGGTTAGAATCACAGAGGAAGAGGACGAAATTGTCTGGGCCCTAGCAAAAAGTGGTTCATACACCCCAAAAGAAGGATACCTACAGCTCATGCAGCCACTAAAACCAGACAATATGCTACAATGGTGGAAATCTATCTGGCATCTAAAAGCAGCCCCCAGAACACGCCTTCTCATGTGGACAATTCTCTTCAACAAGATACCTACAGGAGCAAACCTAAAAAAGCGGTCCTTCCATGGACCTTTCTGGTGCCATTTATGCAAAATGAACGACGAAGATACTGAACACCTCTTCCTCACATGTCCGGTTGTCAAAGAACAGTGGTCTCTTATTACTACAATGTCTCCCTCTATACAGCTATGGCAGGGTCACTCTATTAGTGATGCCTGGGAAAACTGGCAGGCTCGACACAAAGGAAAAGATAAGAATATCCCCCTCTTGATGTGCTGGTCCATCTGGACAGCAAGGAACAGAGCCATTTTTGACCAAAAGACTCCTCTCTGGCCTGTCATTATAGCACACCTCTTTGCGGACCTAGCTCTCATTCCTGAAGATCCTCCACCTGCCCCCCATAGGACCATCACCCCGGAGCTCATAGATAAATCCTATCCCTGGGCCTATTTTGATGGCTCAGCCCAAGAGACTGGCTGTGGGGGGGGAGCCCTACTCTACCTGAGAGAAAGCCACTACTACATGCTGCAAATTCACCTGGGAAGGGGCACAAACAATTTTGCTGAGCTTATCACTGCAAAACACCTCATCACTTTTGCACATGAAAAAGGCTGCACAAAACTACAATTGTTTGGAGATTCACAGATTGTCTGCAATTGGCTTACAAGGAAATCAACATGTTCTGTTTTCTCTTTGAGACACATTCTGGAAGAGGCACTCAGACTAACAGATGCTTTTGAAAAATTTGAATGTCGACATATCTACAGGGAGCGCAACACTCGGGCGGACTACCTATCCAAGCAAGCAGCGCAGAGGGAAGAAGCGGACTGGCTAATACAAGAAGACCTGGATGGAACCTTCTTTCAGCACTACCATCGACCCTTTGATGATCTTCAGGCACAAAGGGACACTCAGAACTGAAAGGGGTCCCATTATGCCCAACAGATGCTTTTTTTGTTTTTTCATTTACATGCTATTTAGATAGAACTGATAATATGGACAGCAAACTATATTTTTTTTGTGTCTCCTTAAATGGGAGGCAGAACTCACGGTTGCACAGCACAGCAAACACAGTTTATATGGTATCTCTATTTTCTATTTTCTATTATAGACAGAAGCTTTTTGGACAGACACCTCTCCGGAACTCCCTGCGTGGACCAACAGTTCGGAGAGAGAATGGTTATATTCATATGATCATATCTCTGTATCTTTTTCAGTTTTTCTTTTTTTGGAACTCAGGACAGTCTCCTACAGAACTCTTTGAGAGACACACTGTCTCAGTATGAATATGCACAGCATCTACAGAATGTAATTTCAAATGACTAATAGAAATTACGACTTTTTCCATGGGAAAAAAAAAACTTTATTAGTTGTTACACAAAGCAGTTGTATAGCCGTGTAGAGAGGTCATATCCTCCTACGATTATATCACGAAACCTCATGTAATATTATACTCAACATCATAACATTTAACTAAACTAAAATCATAGTGTACGATTTAGATGCATCATAAAGTTTAAACAATAAAACATGATTTAGATTGTCCATAAAGGTAACTGTCTTAGCTAAGTAAGCACTCCTAATTAGTTCATCACACAATTTGTATGCTACAATTCTGATGTAGTCTATTTATTTGCAAGTTTCAACATCTAGAGCCTTAACCTTTAATTAAGCTATTACTAGCCTTACCAACGTTCTATAAAACATTGTTTCACTCCCAATACTTTGACATATCCAATTACATAATTCATCAATGATACATCTACTAAGGGAATTTCAATATTTTCCTACGTTATTTATGAAAATTGGCTTTTTATAGAGAGCTTAACAAAAGTTGATCGATTATTTCATACTTTTAATTGCATCTCATGATTTTTCCTTATCATTGTTAATAAAACAATGCAATAGCACAATATTTACCTTATTTAGTGCATTAATTATCCATATAAACACAACTTTCTTATGCTAGTTACCAGTGAGCAGATGTAGAAACTAAACATCAATGGATATAGAGTAATCAAAGATCAAGGAAATCATTTGCTTCAAGTCAACCAATATATTATTTTACCTTTTTCTCTTCTTGAGAATTTTGTATAGTCGACAAAGAAAAGTAGTGACTCCTAAATAAAGCGCCAGTCATTTGAATTCTTCAGTAGTTACCCATAAATCACTAAATCACCCACTAGAATATATTTTAGACTATGAAAATATTAGCATAAAATAAATCAATTCAGGCAACCATCCAAAGAAGAACATCTCCTTCAAATTTTAAAACCAAATGTCACATATGTATGGTTGTAATTTCCGACGCAAAACAATAGTATTAAGAGAATTATGCCCTAAAACCAAATTTGAGACGATCTTCTAAACTGAGTGCACCCAAATCGGTTGATGATAGTGAGAATGCTTCTGATGGTGGTGAAGATATCTCAGGAAGTGAATCTGGAAATGGTGATGGATCGCTTTCTGTCCCTGGCCAAGCCTCTGTCAGAGCATTTCTACTCTACTACTTCATGCAACATATGAGAGAAGAGATCTGTTTTCTATGGCAATGATACTTATTATGAGCTTTCTAGGCTGCATCAGACTTTATATGAATAGATAGTCTCTGCAAAGAAGAATGCATTAACTGCAGAGCGGAATTGGAAGAATGTGAAAGATATAACACCTCCTAATTTGTATGCAAAATTCATGAGTTCACTATATAGTTTGCTTGATGGATCAGCTGATAATGCAAAGTTTGAGGATGTATGTCGAGCACTAATTGGGTAAATTGGTTTTCAAAGTCGAATAGCAGCTCCAAATAATTGCATCAGACGATATGGCAAACAAGTTGTTTCAGTTAGAATTGTATGAGAGAGCAAGATCGCCTTCACGGTTTATTGATTCAATATACCATACAAATGCTTCCACACTACTGCATGGTGAAAATATTTATAGGTTTGAATTTTCATCTAATCCTTATCACTTGAAAATTCAACTAACGGAAGGGCTCGAGAATTGAAGTCATTCCTAATGCACTGGAACCCACCTTTTCAAGTTATTTGTATAATGAATTTCTCGCAACAGATAATTACACAAAGGAAAGGCATCAATTCTTCCTTTCAAGAAACATTCCCCAGTATGCTAGTGGCAAGGAAGTCAGCGTGATGTCTACAGTGATGAAGGCAATTTAAATGAGTATTGACCAGCATAACCTCCAAACAAATACTTGTATGATAGTATCACCAAAAAAAAAATATCAATGGCAGAAATCGAGTCCATAAATCAATCCAATTTCTGCAGGACAATGGTAAAAATCTAGGAAAAGACAAATTCCAACCATTCAAAACAACTATAACTCTGATGATCCAAGTATCGATCACTATCGAATAAAAATAATTAAAAATTCAAAGGGAGAACAATGCTATAAGAGTCCTCAACAAACTTTACTAAAAGTGAATAGCCTGGAATTTCATTAAAACCCTTGCAACCTTTAAAGTAAACCGATTACGAGGCCAAGAGCTTCTGTGATAATCATTGATACTAAAGCTAAATTGAATGTGGATCGATATAAAGTAAATATAATTGAATGGTCAAACTGTTATGGTGTGAGGACCTATTTTCTAATTGTCAGAGCTGCATATTATACTATGATAGTATTATAAATCAGTGCAAGCAGATTTCTGTGAAGATAATATGTCAAACATTATATAAAATTATTCAATGAATATCATATTCAAAGCGACGGTGGCTAAAAGTCATATTAAAACAACGTTGGGGTCACAATATAACCCAAGCCGACCTAACCATAATAATATAAGGCCACATAAATAACAATAGTGGGCTTCTGGGGTGCACAATAATAACAATAGGGCCACAAAAATGACAATAAGGGATATGATGACAAAAGTAATGGGGTAATCACTATTATTATAGGGACCTAACATGCCCCTTTCCTTCAAAAAAGTGTTATCCTCAATGCTTGAGTAGTTCTAGATGCTTCTATAAAAAAATCTCATCCTCCCATGTGGAATCTTTAGTGGGCAAGTTCTTCCACTTGATGAGATACTCTGAAATTGATCGATTTCATAGCTGTCGAGTTCTTGTTTCTTTAACTGCTTTAGGTTCCAATATGATCTTTCCTTCCTCATCAAGTTCTGGCAATATTGTTTGAACTAGGAGCTTGTCACCTATAACCTTCTTTAAGCATGAAACATGGAAAACTGGGTGCACTCAGGAAGCTGCAGGAAGCTCCAATTTGTATGCCATTGTACCTATGTTTCGCAACACCTTGTATGGACCATAATACTTTGGTGATAATATATTATCCTTCTTAACTTTCTTGAGGGACATTTGTTTATATGGTTGTAGCCGTAGGAATACCCAATCACCTACATCAAAACTTCTTTCGCTGCGATGTTGATCTGCCTGTTGTTTCATTCTATTTTGTGCCAAGGTGAGGTTATCCTTTAAGAGTTGGAGAACTTGTTTTTGATTCTCAATGTGATCTTCCACTACTTGAACCTTAGAATTTTCTCTTAAATATGATGTGATGGATGGTGGGTGATATCCATAAAGTGCCATAAATGGGGTCATTTTTGTTGAAGTATGGAAGGAAGTGTTATACCACCATTCAGCAAGAGGCAACCATTTGACCCAATGTGTCTATTTATCATATACAAAGCAACGAAGATATCCTTCCAAACATTTGTTTACTATCTCAATTTTCCCATCAAATTGAGGATGATAAGATGAACTATGAGCTAACTGAGTACGCAGATAAGAAAATAATTTTGTCCAAAAATTTCCAGTGAAGACGGGATCTCTGTCGCTTACAATAATCTTTGGGTTTCCATGTAGCTTTTCAATTGTTTCCATATATGTAGTAGAAACTGTATTGGCTTTAAATGGATGAGATAATGCACAAAAGTGTGCATACTTGGTAAGTCTGTCAACTACCACCATGATGACACTCTTCCCTTCGAATTTGGGTAAACCTATGATAAACTCCATTGAAACCTCCTCCCAACGTTCACTTGGAATGGATAAAGGTTGTAGTAGACCCAAGGTCTTAATTGTTTCAAATTTATTTTGTTGGCAAACCAAACATTCCACCTCAAAATTTTGAATATCAGATTTAAGGTCATCCCAAAAAATTCTTTCTTAACCCTGTGGTAAGTCTTAAAAATCTTGAGTGCCCTCCTAAGGGGGAGGCATGCAATTCCATAAGAATGTTTTGTTTGAGTTGGGAATTCTTACATAGGTATAAACAATCTTTGTACCATAATGAATCATTTTTCTAGCTAAATGTATCAGATGCACTGGGATCTTGTTGTAACTTTTGAATGAGTTCCCCCACTTCTTCGTCATTCTTCCATTCATCCCTTGCCTCCTTTATCCAATCTAGTTGGATAATAGATATGGCACAAAGCAATGCTTCCACATCCTCATCCTTTCTTGAGAGTGCATCTACCACAACATTTTGCTTCCCTTTTTTGTAGATGATTTCAAAGTCATAACCCAAAATCTTTGTGACCCATTTTTGCTACTCTTCTGAAGATAATCTTTGTTCTAAGAAATATTTAAGACTATCATGATCCTTTTTTACCTTGAAGTGTCTTCCCATTAGGTATGGTCAACATTTCTTAAGTGCATGTAGTATTGCCAACATTTCCTTCTTGTAAATAGCTTTGTGTAAATACTTTCCTTTGATTGGACAACTTTTGAAAGCAATGGGTCTTTCTTCTTGCATTAAAACAACACCAATTCCATTTGCTGAGGCATCACATTCCACAATAAATGTTTTTGTGAAGTCTGGCGTAGCTAAGACCGGTGCTTGTCACATTGCCTCTTTAATATGTTCAAAGGCCTTCGCTGCTTTTGGAGTCCATAAAAATGAATCTTTCTTCAATAATATTGTTAGAGGTGCTGCTATTCTCCCATAATTCTTAACAAACTTCTGGTAATACCATATCAACCCGAGAAATCCTCGCAAATTCTTTATGGATGTGGGGATTTTCCATTCCTTAATGGCTTTAATTTTGCTAGAGTCTACCTTAACACCTTCATGAGATACAATATGACCCAGATATTCCACATCTTGTACTCCAAGGAAACATTTGGAACTTTTTGCATATAATTGTTTCTCCTTCAATAGGTTGAGCAACCTGTCAACGTGTTGAACATTATCCTTCCACGACTTGCTATAGATTAGTATATCATAAAAAAATACTAACACAAATTTTCTAAGGAAGGGTTTGAAAATGGAATTCATCAAACCTTGAAATGTAGAAGGTGCATTGGTAAGGCGAAAAGGCATGACCAAAAATTCATAATGACCCTCATGAGTTCTAAATGTTGTTTTCAGAATGTCTTCAATCTTCATTCTAATTTAATGATATCCTGAAAAAAGATCCAACTTGGTGAAGTAAATCAATCCATGCAATTCATCCAATAGTTCATCAATGATAGGAATGGGAAATTTATCTTTAATAATGAGTTTGTTCAGCTCCCTATAATCCGGACACATGCGCCATGATCCATCCTTCTTGTGCACCAATACTACTGGAGCAGAGAAAGAACTTTGACTAGGTTGAATTATACCAGCCTCTAGAATTTCTGCAACCATACGTTCAATTTCACTTTTTTGGGCATAGGGATATCTGTAAGGCCTAATGTTCGAAGGAACACTTCCTGGAATCAAATGAATAGCATGATCCTGATTACGAATCTGTAGGAGACCTTTGGGAGTCTCAAATACCTTGGAATGATTGTCCAAGACTTTTTGGAGATCTGGAGAAATAGATGATTTTGATGTGGGAACCTCTAGCGAACATAATTGTGCAATTACGCCCTGTTGTTCTTTCCTTAGAAGCTTTGTCATTCCATTAGAGTTGATTATCTTTCCTGGTTTCCCTGCGATACCTCTTAATTCAACTTCCTTTCCTTCTAAAGAAAATTTCATGAAAAGTTCTTGAAAATTAAAAGATATTGTACCCAAGGATTGTAGCCATTGGACTCCTAGTACAACATCAACACCACCCATTGGAATGGAAAGCATTGGGCTATTCAATACATATTCTCCCATGGATATATTATGGCACTTTCTAGAGAAATTTATGGTTCCTCCACTTGCAACCATCACTTGACACTCTGGTGTTGGATATAAGAAGCAATTCAATTCCTTGGCTATCTTACAATGAATAAAATTATGGGTACTTCTCGAATCAATCAAAACTATTACCTTTTTCTTCTTGATATGTCCTTCTATCTTGATAGTTTGAGGAGTGGTAATTCCAGCCAATGCATTACAAGATATGGTTGGATTCATTTCTTCGTTCTCTTCACAATCTATGTAAAATAATTTCTTCTTAGCACACATATGACCTTTATTGTATTTTCTATCACAACTATAACAAATCCCTTTTGATTTTTTTCTTCCAATTGTTGGGGCTTCAACCTTGTAGGTTGTGGATGGCTAGGGGAAACAACACTTCCATACTTATAGTTGTGAGTGGTAGGCTTCCTTGTTTCCATAATTTTTCTTTCCATTTTTCTTTCCAACCCGAATGCCTTCTCCAATGAGTCAGGTTCCTAAAGGTGAACCTCATGTTGGATGTTATCCTTTAAAGTCCCTATGAACATATCAATCCTATGCTCCTCTGGAATATTTTTTACCCTTATATTCAATTTTTGGAAGTCCTCAATGTGCTCCCTCATTGAACCCTTTTGTTTGACGTTTATCAATTGGCTAAAAAAAGTGTTGTTTTTCGTATCCTCATAATGTGTTGTCATTTCTTCCGTAAAAATTGCCCAAGTCACATTTTTTTTACGAGAGAAAAGCCATTGATACCATACAAACTAGTTTGGTTCCAAATATAAAGTTGTAATGCATACCTTTTGTGTGTTTTGCACATTATGGAGATTGAAAAATTGCTCCATCTGTAGTATCCATGTTACGGGATCCTTGCCATCAAAATTCCTCATATCAATCTTTGGAACATGGTGGGTCTTTGTTCCAATGTTAGATTCTATGAAATCATGATTAAGATTTCTTTTGTTCTCATCATGAGTTTCCTCTACAACATTTTTGCCATTAAGAAGCCTTTCTTATAGCAACTTTTTCAAACCTTCCTTCAATCCTTCAATGTATTTCTTCAAATCTTCCATGTTGTCATTCTTCAAATCATGATTAACATTCCTTTTGTTCTCATTATGAGTTTCCTCTCCTACCTTTTTTCCATTAAGAAGCCTTTCTAGTAACAATGTTTTCATACCATCCATCTTAGCTTCCATGCTGTCCATCTTAGCTTCCATGCCATCCATCTTAGTTTCCACGCCATTCATCTTAGTTTCCACGCCATTCATCTTAGCTTCTGTTAGCTTTTGTGAGAGTGACATTTGTTGCACTTGGTCTCGTAATTTTGATATATCAAGTAGCATTTCTTCCTCTTCTTCATGAGTCATGCTAGAGCTTTCAGGTTGTTTACTAGGTGTTTCCATTTTCTTTCTTCGGGGTATAAATTACCGACAATAATGCTTCACTATGCCCGTTGAATTCCTTAAAACTAAATTTTCAAACCAAGCTTATGCAAATATTTAAAAAAATACACACCTTTTTTCACTATGTAGGTGTCAGGCCAGGGCAACTCCAGAATGGGCAGAGAAAAAACTGATTGCCTAATTCATTAGCTAACTATCATTTATATACATAAATGGGATGGATCAGTTCATCTTCTTGATGACTGTTCGCGTTCCAATTCACCCATCCGTTGAGGATTAGGTGTAAACATTCCCCCCTTAATATGAAGGGATGTTGGTGAGTCCAAGCATCGTTCTGAATCTTTCAAGCTTTTCTCTTCCAAGCGCTTTGGTGAAGATGTCTGCAATTTGCTCGTTTGTGGAACAATGACGGAGATGGATTGTTTTGGCCTCAACATGATGTCGGATCAGATGATATTTAGTATTAATGTGCTTAGTACGATCATGGAACTTTGGGTTCTTGGCCAACTTTATTGCAGAGGTGTTATCAATCATGAGTGGAGTTGATTGTATTTGTTTTACCTGCAAATCTTCAAGAATTTTCCTGAGCCACACAATTTCTTTCGTTGCTTCAGCTGCTGCCACATATTCTGCTTCTGTTGTGGAATCTGCTGGTACTGATTGTTTGCGTGATCTCCAGGAGACAGCTCCTGATCCAAGGCTCATAGCATATCCTGAAGTAGATACCCCAGTTTCTTTGTCTCCATCAAAGTCTGAATCAGAGTATCCAATCAAGTTGAAGTCGTCCACCTGTGTATACTTGATTCCAAGGTCTTGAGTTCCCTTCAAGTACCTTAGAACTCTTTTTGCAGCAGACCAATGTCCCTCACAAGGCTTTTGCATAAACCTGGAGAGGATTCCAACAGCAAATGAAATGTTTGGTCTGGTAGTAGTGAGGTAGATGAGACTTCCTACAAGCTGTCTATACTTTGTTGCATCCTCAAATTCCTTTCCTTCAATAGATGTGAGCTTCAAGTTTTGTTCCATTGGAGTAGAAAGAGGATTGCACTCTGTCATGCCAAATCTGTTTAACAAATCTCCAATGTATTTCTTTTGAGAAAGAAATATGGATTTTGGATGTTGGGTTACTTCAATGCCAAGATAGTAATGAACATAGCCCAAATCAGTCATTTCAAAACTTTTTCCTAATTCTTTCTTTATGGATGCAATATAGCTTTCATTGTTCCCTGTCATTAAAAGATCATCTACATATACCACAAGATATACAACTGTTTTGCCAACTTTCTTGACAAATAAAGTTGCATCATCAAGATCAAAATGATTGAAGTTGAGTTTCAGAAGATGCTCAGTTAGTTTTTCATACCAGGCTCGTGGTGCTTGTTTGAGGCCATACAAGGACTTCACAAGTTTGCATACTTTATGTTCATGTCCTTTCATAGCAAATCCTTCAGGCTGGGACATAAAAACATTCTCTTTTAGATCTCCATTCAAGAATGCAGTTTTTACATCCATTTGATGGACTTTCCAACCGTTCTGAGCAGCTAGTGCAAAGAGTGTCCGGATGGTGGCCCATTTTGCTGTGGGGGAAAAAGTTTCCTCATAATCGACCCCTTCCTTCTGTGCAAAACCTTTTGCCACAAGCCTAGCTTTGTGCTTGTCAAGTGAGCCATCAGCTTTGTACTTGTTCTTGTAGACCCACTTGCAGCCAATTGGTTTGGTTCCAAATGGAGGATCAACCAGCTTCCAAGTGCCATTCTTTACGAGGGCATCATACTCCTTCTGCATCGCTTCTTTCCATTCATCATGAGAAGCAGCTTCTTTGAAGGAAGTTGGTTCAAAATCTGTAGACAAGTTCAATTCACAATCATAAGTAACATCCATATCAATAGGTGAATTAGAGTTATCTACATCACCTCCATCTTGTCGGTTTGTATTTCTGGTTCTTGTTTTTCCAATTTCATCAGGATGAACACTTTCAAGTGTCTTTGTCAGCCACTTTGGGGGACCTTTCTGAGATGGTCCAGGCTGCTCTGTTGATTGAGTTGGGACTGAATCAAGATTGAGTCTCCCAATTCTATCAATTACATCACTTAAAGCATCATCCGTTGTTGGAGTTTCATGCAGAGGAGATTGTTCTTCAGAAGAAGATTCCACATGTTGTTCTAGTATAGGAATCCCCCCTTCAAGATGTGGAATCCGATTATCAAATTCTTGAAATGATTTTGTTTTTGCGAATCTGTCCAAGCGATCAAGTTGCCGCTCAACAACATTGTCAGATTTGGATGATTCGAGAAAAATGACATCTCTAGATAAAACAAACTTTTTATTTACTTCATCATAGAGGCGGTATGCTTTAGATGTGTTTGAATACCCCAGGAAGATACACTTACGACTTCTAGCACCAAGTTTGTTTCTATGTACCTTTGGTATTAAAGCATAACAGGTGGAACCAAAAATCCTGAGATGTTTTACCGAAGGAACATGTCCATACCACAATTCATAAGGAGTCTTGTTTCTTATAGCACTAGATGGACATCTATTCTTTATATATGCAGCACATAGAACAGCATCAACCCAAAACATTATCTTTACATTTTTGAAGAAAAGCATGGATCGTACCATATTCAAGATTGTTCTGTTCATTCTTTCAGCTACACCATTCTGTTGAGGATTATAAGGCACAGTTGTTTGATGTTTAATCCCATGTTGGCGAAGATAGTGTTCAAATTCATTTGATGTATATTCTTTTCCATTATCAGTGCGAATAGACCCAATATGAGATTGTGCATCATTTTCAATCCATTTATGAAAATTCTTGAATGTTTGAAAAGCATCAGATTTGTTCTTCAATAAATAAACCCAACACATTCTGGTGTAATCATCAATAAATGTCATGATATATTTATTTCCATTTGCAGAAGGAACAGGCATTGGACCACATAAATCTGAATGAATGAGTTCAAGCTTCTTATGTGCTCTTGAATGTGAATCATGAAAAGACTGTTTGCTATGCTTTCCTAGAATGCAAGCATCACATTGCTTATGTTTTCTAGGAATTGTAGGCAAACCAGCAACACCATTTTTCTTCAACAAGCGGAGACTATCATAGTTTAAATGTCCAAATCTAGCATGCCATAATAAACTTGACGGAAGTGTACCTTCTTCATGATGAGAAATATATGAGAAATGTTGTGCATGAGCAGAGGTTCCTTGCAGTTTAAGAAGTCTTTCTTCTTCTATACCCCTCATGACAAGTGAGTGTTCAAATGCCTTTCTTACCTCAAGCTTTCCATCAAACATATGAATGGAGTGACCTTGCTGGCGGATGTGGACCAGGGACAGAAAGTTTCTCTTGAGCTGTGGGAGATATAGAACATGATCCAGAAGAAAGTCTGGAATACCAATCAGTTTAAGCCTGATTGTGCCAAGCCCTGATGGCTTGATTTTTGACTGATCTGCAAAGTATACTGCTCCATCAACATTGTCAGTGAAATCTTCAAAAAAATCTTTCCTATGAGTCATATGACAGGTTGCTCCTGAATCAAGCAACCAGTCATTTTTCGAAGAAGCAAGTGAAGCATTAAACAAATCTTCATTTACTCCAATGTTACATTGTGCCTCAATATAGTGAGCAGATTCAGGTGCTTTACCTTTGTCTGTGTCATCAGTTTTACCTTTCTGCTGATTTCTTCTCTGCTCAATTTTGTCCCATGGTAGCTTGCATGTAGAAGCATCATGTGATCCATTTCGTTTGCAGCGAATGCAATGCAGATCTGCCTTTTCTGCTTGAGAATGTCTTCCCCCCTGCCTCTGAAGTATCTTCCTCTTCCTCTTCGTCCACCTCTTCCTCTTGTAGAATCTTGAGCAGGATGCTTTTCTTTATGAGCAAGGCAAACAGTCTCTTTAGAAGATTCAGGGACTATTTTCTTTCCAAAGGCTTTCTCTCTTTCAGCAAACTTTTTCACAAGAGACTCAAAGGTTATGTCTTTAAGATTTCCATTTGCTTGTAAAGACTCAAGATAATTGGAGTAGGTAGGATAGAGTGCCTTGAGAAAGGCAATAAGAGAGATATCCAGCTCAACCTTAGTGGATTTAATATCATGCATTATAGACTTTATTTCAGATGCAAGAGCAAGGGGATCATTATTTTTCAGTTCAAGAGTGAAGAGTTTAATCATGAGCTGAACAACTTCAAGTGCAGAATGTGAATCATAGAGTTCTTTCAGCTTTTGTAAAGCTTCAAAGGCAGTGGAATAGGATGAAATATGACGACTTACTTCTTCATTTACAGATGCTGCGATAAATGCATAGGCTTTGCTGTTCTTGTTTTCCCAAATGACAAGTTCTTTATCTGATGTAGGCTGCATAGGGTCTTTGTCTTCTTCTCCGATACACACTCCCTTCCACAACTCATTGTAGATGAGGGTGTGTTTTACCATCTGGGACCATTCAGGGTAGTTCTCCTTGCCAGTGAGAACTATTCCAACCATAGAAATGATTGAATGCATTCTGTAAAAAAATACTTCTGCTGATAAAAAAAAATATTTTTGCTGATATACAGTGAAATTGTACTCAAAAGATTTATGTGGGAAATAACTTTGGTTGTTTAAAAATAATCAGTCATTTACCGCGAGCTCTACAAAGTTGGAGCAGCAACGGTATTAACCGCGAGCTCTACAAAGTTGGAGCAGCAACGGTATTACAATTTCAAAATTCACTGAAAAGACTAAAAAATCACCATAAATCCCTTTGATTCTCTAGACCTGAGCCCATAACCAGCTGTTCATCCATACATTCACTCATATCAAAACTTCAATATTTACAAGATTAAAAATCCTTCGGATTAGGTGTGAACAGCAGTTTCACCCCGGACTTCTGAAATTTCAAATCCGACGACTTTTTTTTTTTAATATCTGTTTACAACAAAAGACATATGACTTTTTTTAATAAGCTGTTTACAACAAAAGCTTCTCACACATCCCCAGAGTAATCTATGAAAACTCGGTTTGGACCATTGAATCGGGCATAGCGTTTGAGAAAAGAAATACTCGAGAGAAGACGATTTCTCTTCTTCCTTTGGAAATGAAACGACATAATTCAATGTTTCAGAAATACCAATCCTCGATGAGAACACATCATCCTCCGTCATCTTTACAGTTTTAGGAAGCACAATGGAGAAAAGATAGCGCAACTTATGCAGTTTACACACAAATGCATTGGCAGAAGATAAGCACTACGATTAAACATTGACAGAACTTGATGATGCACAAGAAGCACAAAATAGCATACTACATTACAAGATCCCTCTTAAAACTGATGACAACTCCATGGTAAACCTGCGCTAAGAGAAGAAGTTCGAATAATTTGATGGACTCATATATTCGATGAAAATGCCCAGAGAAAGGTAAATAGATACACACAAAATAACTATACATAGAAGAGGGTTACTCTGCTTCCGTCCAACTCCCTCTCCAGAGGAGACATTAGAACTCAGAGTTCTGGCATCATCCAGACCTCTTCAAAACTTTTCGAAAGAGTCCAAACTCGTTATAAATGGTGGAGTATTAAAGCTTCTCAAGCTTTCAGGCGCTCTGAGCTTTGATTTTGGGACGTCGATTGTTCAAAACCCCGCGGGGCCTCTTCCAGTTCCAAACTCAAATGCCGAGAAAAAAATCTCAGGCCAACATAGGTGAAAGCATCTTAACAACGGTCTATTCAGATGCGTTAATACATATGTGTTAAGATATTGATGCGTTAAGTGAGAATGTTAGGTGATAGAGCATTAGGGCAGCACAGGCGTGGCAGAGACTCAGGACAGAGGCAGCGTTCAGGACTGAGCTGCGCTCAGGACAGAGGAGCGCTCAGGACAGAGGCAGGAGTTACAACTAATTTTAGAACCTGGGACCTGTGCTCTGATACCATGTCAGGCCAGGGTAACTCCAGAATGGGCAGAGAAAAAACTGATTGCCTAATTCATTAGCTAACTATCATTTATATACATAAATGGGACAGATCAGTTCATCTTCTTGATGACTGTTCGCGTTCCAGTTCACCCATCCGTTGAGGATTTGGTGTCAACAGTAGGCACTCGATATTGAATCTAATGTATCTTTGTAATTTTGGATCTTCCAGTTCTAAAATTGCGAATTGCGGTAGCCCCCTATGTCCTCTTTCCAATGCCATTATTTTGATCGAATTTAGATTCTCCAAGAAAGATTTATGCACAATCTCCCAAGATGACCTGATTATATACCTTTTCAGAAGAGCGAACTTGTATGAAGTTCCACGTGTCACTTTTTGACCTTAGGATCTAAAAAATATAAACAGGAAACTACAGTATGTCCTCTTTCTATAACTTCTTACAAAATTTCAATCTGATGCTAAAAACAAAAGTTATGACTATCTTCCCCAGGTCACCTATTTGGAATGTAATTCGGGAGTCTATAAAAAGGCCAACTTCCTCAGATCATATCTTCGCAAATATAGCGCTAAAAGCTCTGAAATTTGGACCCAAGGTTTAGAACAATTTCAACCCAAATGGGTTTTTTTTTTAACATCTAAAATGGTGCAGAAAAAAGTTATAGAAAAAATGTCACGATGACCTGTTTGGAGCAGTGAAACCCTAGAACCCACAACTCTAATCCAAATGTTATGAAACTAGCTCACAAAAAGATAAAAAAGATAGATGAACACCTTAGAATTCAGCCTCTTCGAGGGGGCAACCTCCTTTACATTACTTAAATGAATAATTTTTTTATGATCCAAATGACAAAACCTCCTTTCTATATATAGGAGTCTAAGGGGTCACAATATAACCCAAGCCGACCTAACCATAATAATATAAGGCCACATAAATAACAATAATGGGCTTATGGGGACAATAGGGCCACAACAATGACAATAAGGGATACAATGACAAAATTAATGGGGTAATCACTAGTATTATAGGGACCTAACATAAATCTATTACCAAGGAGAAAACATACCTTTTTCTTGACCCAACATCTGGTATTGACCCAAAAATAGTGGTGCAGAAAATACTTACTTATCCTGGTGCCAAGCCTATTCACCAACGGCTTTACCCCGTGCACCCTCGAAAGACTGCTGCTATCAAAGTAGAAGTGGAGAAGATTTTAAAAGCAGGTTTTATTTATCACATCCCATTGAGAAATTGGGTGTCCAACATTGTCCCTGTTGCTAAAAAGCAGGGTACGATCTATGTCTATGTTGATTACTGTAATATCAATCACGCGTGTCCAAAAGAAAATTATCCCACTCCATTTATCGATCAGATCATCGATGAGTGCTTTGGGAGTGAGATTTTCTCATTCATGGACAGTTTTTCTGGCTACAATCAGATCAACATTTCACCTACTGATCAACATAAAGTGGCCTTTATCTGTCCCTAGGGAACTTTTTCTTATAAAATATTCCTTTCGGTTTAAAGAATGTTGGCGCTGCCTTCCAAAGAGCAATGTCTTATGCATTTCACGACATTCGAAATATTTCTCAGCCTTACCTCGTGACTTACCTGCGCATTCTACTAAACATCATAACCATCTGGATCACTTAAGATCCATCTTTTTGTGTTGCCAGCATTACAACATCTATCTCAATCCACACAAGTGTGTGTTTTGCATTGGCTAGCTCTTGGGTTTTGTGGTGTCCCATGAAGGTATCCAAATTGATCCTTTAAAATTTGAGGCCATTGACAACTTACCCCCCCCCCCCCCCCCCACCTCATTGCTACAATTGCAGAGCCTGCAAGGAAAGGCTAACTTCCTCCGTCGATTTGTTCTTAATTATGCCGAACTCGCCAAATGTTTTACTCACTTACTTAAGAAGGGGATCCCTTTCATTTGGATGAAGTTGCCCAAAAACCCTTTGATGCTTTGAAAGACACGCTTATTAGTGCTCCTTTACTACATCACCATGATTATCGACACGATTATTTCGTGTACTTGGTTGCAATGATACTACTATTGCTATGGTTCAGGATGACGATGATGGAAACGAGCACAAGGTTTATCATTTAAGTTGAAATCTTCTCAATACCGGGTGTCGATATGCCCATGTCGAGAAGCTTTCCTTGGCAATATTCCATGTTGTCCAAAGATTTCGACATTATATCCTTTTACGAAAAACCATAGTGATTTTCGATTGCAACCCCATGACCTATATACTTACTTGTCCATTATTGGGGGACAAATAATCCAAATGGATCATTATCTTGGTTGAGTTTGATTTGGAGTTTACTACTTCCAAATCAAAGAAATCGCTCGATTTTGCTGAGTTGATTTGTGCCCTTCCATCTTCAAGCACTACGACTAATTTTACTGAGCAAGTTCCTGATGAAACTTTGTTTCTGATCAACACTCTCAACCCGTGGTATGGGGATATTAGCATTTATCTCCAAACCCTAACCTTCTGACCTGAGTTGTCTTGATCTGACCGACACTGCATCCAGCATCTATCCCAACCCTTTCGGATCCTTAGTGATACATTGTATTGGGTCAGTGTGGACTCTGTTCTGCACAGGTGTCTCACCCTAGAAGCGGTTCAACAGGTCTTGAATGATTGCCACTCTAGTGCCTGTGGTGGTTGTTATCACTCAGGTTGTTCCCTGCCTCCCGAAGGGAATACGGATGAGGTAACCACTAACCAATCTTTTAGCTGCAGGTCCTAGCCTACCTGTAACCAGAGAGGGCTCTCTCTATGTGATTTAGCTTTGTTTTGTAATATTTTAGGCTAGTTTTTTTTTTTTTTTTTTTTTTTTTTTTTTTTTTTTTTTTTTTGTGGTTCACGGGGCACCGGAGGTGGGCCGCTACGTCCACGTAAAGCTGCACGGCCATCAGGCCTACCCCCGAGGGCGTCGAGGAGATTTGACCCCGTGACCTCTCAAACCGGAGAGTACTATCAACGGGAACTCGACCATTTGAGCTATCCCTCGGGGGCTATATTTTAGGCTAGTTATGATGCACAATTTTTTGTTTTAAGTTTGTTGGATGGTGATTTCAGGCAGAGCTGGGATGCAAGTCCAAGAAAGTCTGTTCATTGGGCTATGGAGTCGATGATGGTGTACAACTGAAAGTGTCTCTTGGGGAACGGTAGAACTACAGAGCAAGATAGGCAGTTATGGAACAATTTTCAAATCAGGAATTGATGAAATGAAGTCAGGGAATGAAAGGCAATCAAGAATCTTTCATTATGCTGGCAGAGGGAAAGTGTATGAATATTATCCAGGAGCAATTAAGAATTCCTAAATAGTATTCAAAATGAAGGAACCAGTGAAAACATGAGCAGTTAAGAATTCATATTTATGACTAATTTTGAAGAAAACATAAGTAATAGCAGAGATTGAGCACAGGGTGCAATTTAAACAAATCTTGGGCTATTCCTTCTCTCTGTTATCAAGATTATGAAACATATGTGAAATTTGTAAACACAGAAAACATAAAACATAGTTTAGAATAACTTATTGTTCCATTGCATGACTCAGGAATTCAGTAGCAGGTCCCAGAACATCATTTGCACATTTAGACAACGCAGAAACCATGAACTTCAATAGCCGTTTGTATTAGAAAGTCTCAGAAAATACAGTGTAGCTTAGAGAGAAAATCACCAACCCCAAATTCATTCTATGAGGAGGTATTTATACAAAAATGAGATAATAATATCTTGCAGATAAGTCTTCATGTAATAAGTTCCCTCACCAACTATTCAAGGAAGTAAATGAAAGAAATAAATGTTCCAGTAACTGTTGGTGCCCTAGTTGTTCACTTTGTCAGAGAAATTTGACTTTTTGGGCCAACCGAGTCGGCTGAAGCTGCATCTTTAATTTACGGTTTCTGTGTTTGCTTTGCTGGTGCTTTGCTGTCCTGCTTTTGGCATGCATACTTGGTCTTTTATAAAATTGCTGTAGTCATATTTTGACTTCTTTTGTCTGTTGCCTTCATGCTTCAACCGGTGGCCTGTGTACCCAATTTCGCTGACCTATAGCTGACCAAAATCTAAAACTGAATAAAAGTAAAAGGACCGAAATTACCTTGGCAAAATCTCCAGCATTGCTTGCCACCAATCTTCCCTAGGCAACTGATGTCTTTGTATCTTTATGAGTTTTTCATCAGCTTCAGTGTATCTATAGAAATTTGGTGGGACCTCAAAAAGATGATTTATTTCATGTTCAATATAAAACAGGTTCTCTAACTTGTCATAAAGACTCTGTCCTGAGGGAGGCCCTGTTTACTCTGAGGTACTGGAGGATGCTATATCTGATTTGAAATATAATTATTCATCCTGGTAGCATATTGCTCACGAGTCAGCAGTCTTCCAGCGCTAGTCAATAGGCTGGGCAATCCTCTGCTCTTCAATGCTGCCATTTTCAGCTTGAAGTCATCTATTTCTGCTTGCATTTCCTGACACTTTCTTTCTATATTCTGCACAAAACTTCTCAGGGTCAGCACTTTTTTTGCTGTTATAATAGTATCTGTCCTGTTGCTGATATCTAATGCTGCCAACTCCTCTTTAGTATGAGTTTTCAAGAAGTGAATCATTTTATTGGCCTGCTCAGGCATATTTCCCAATGCTGCTCTAGCCCTTTGATTCTCAAATTGAGCTAGGCCTATCAATTTTGTCTGTTCATATATGGCCTGAATAGATCGCCATTGGTCAGTGATTGACTGGCCAATT
This sequence comes from Pinus tabuliformis, assembly GCA_031772625.1. Lineage (NCBI taxonomy): Eukaryota > Viridiplantae > Streptophyta > Pinopsida > Pinales > Pinaceae > Pinus > Pinus tabuliformis. The sequence goes on along the minus strand of CM062813.1, from coordinate 66,472,182 downwards.
TTGCCCCACAAAATCTTCTTTATTTCAGCTAGAGTTTTATCCAAATTAAGCTCCTTCTCTAAGGCTTTTATTTTATCATTCAAGTCCTTTATTTCCCTTATTTTTTCAGCTACTGTCATCTTGGAATTATCGTAGCTTACTTCCAGTTTGGCCAACTTTTCTTTGGCCTCTTTCACCTCTGTTACCTGAACTTCTAGCTCTTTAAATGCTTTCATCATTTCTTCCATTCTCATGCTAGATTCAGGTGTTGTTGTTGTTGTTGTTGTAGCATCTGTAGTTGTTGCAGTCGTTGTAGATGCTGAGATAATAGGAGGGATTTCTATTGCTTGTGTGGGAGGAATAGTGGCAACAGTTGGAGCTGTTTAAGGTGGCTAGGAGGTTGACTCTCCCTGCTTGCCTTGCAGTGCTCTCTCCAACTCTTCTTCCATCTGAATGATTCTTTGGTTCATGCACATTAGTAGATCCGTGGTATCCTCTTTTTCCTTTTCTTGAACAAGTTCTGCAGTTTGAGGGTGCATTGTTGAAGGCAACCTCAATTGTTTCTTGAGTGCAGCAATATCATCCTCTTTTTTCCTTATAAGGGCTTGGATGGCTTTAGCATCATTCTTAGGATCATGCCCTAGATCCACAATGATTTCCTCCAATGTCTTTATTCAGTTATCTTTGGCAAAGGAAGACATTCTTTCCAAATCCAATTGAGTGTTTGTGTTTTTCAATGACTCCTTCAGTTGATGAGCCAGCATGGCCTTGTCTGCTAGGGTGGCATAGACCATCTCACCTGTTTGCTTGTGCAGCTCTATCTGGTCCATCGGATGTATGTCCATGGAGAGGACCTCTAAGCTTGTCTTTATATAATCTGTAGTTGTTTGGGGTTGTGGTATCTTGGGCTTAAAATGACTCAGAATCATCTTTTCCTCCTTGAAGTCATAAGCTGCCATTAATCTCTGCTGTTTGGAGGGTGTTTCCTTGAGGAATTGATCATATAGTTGCACTCTTAACAATTCATTCTGAGACTTGATTTCCATGAAAGTTGCTTTGATGACAGGCGGTTTCTTACTTTGCTACCTTGAGGAAGAGACCTCCATATCATGCTGCCTCTCTTGTTCTTGCTGGAATGAGCTAGTAGGTGTATGCTGGCTTGTCTCTCTTCCATTCCTCAGGCTCTCTATAATTTCTTCAGTAATTTCTTCCTCAACTTGAGGATCAACTCTTTGTCTTTTGGCTTCTAGTTGCTGGATTGACCCACTTGGAGGTGGGGTCTCTTCTCTATCCCTCTTTTTACCTCTTTCCTCATTAAGAGGGGTTTGTAAAGCTGGAATCTGTGGTGCCTCAGTTTGCTGTGGAGGGCTTGCCCTTGACCTTGCTCCCTTAAGGTGGTAGGTTGTTCTATCACTGTTTCCTGTTCTGCATCCATTGGCTCCTTGCCTTTTGCTGTACCTGTTGCTGGTGTAGACCTTTGTTGGGCAGCTTGTGAAGCTGCAGCAGTTGATGGGCCTTCTCTGACTTGTTGTGGTAGTTTGAAAGTTACCTGCTCAAAAGAATCCAAGTCAAGGGTTTTTTCCAAATCTTTGACATTTTGCTCCATAATTTCTTCTTGGGTAAACTCCTCAACTAGTGTCCCTGCCAGCCACTCATCTTGGTTGGCATATTGTTCAATTTGTGGGATTTTACAATGTTCATAGGCTGTCAGCCTATATTTTACTTTTCTGGCACTAATGAAGCCATCTGGGTCATAAGGAACCCACCAAAAACTCCTTTTCAACTTGAGTTTCTCCCCCAATATTTGATCAGCATCTTGCCAGCCTTCTTTCTTATTCATGACAAAGGGGCCTAGTTGGTCTTTGAATTTCAGGTGAGCCTTTTTCTTGGCACTGTGAAAATGAGTTAAATCTGAATTGATGAGTTGCCTATAATACTCCAAGGCAAACAGTCTCATTGGTACATATCTTGGGAGCCTGTAGGGACAGAGTTCACAACCATAGATCCTAATGACAATGTGATTCTGGTAAAAGTACCAGTCACCTATTTTGTAGTTCTTTGAAAGTTGTAATATTTTCTCCATGTCATAGGATAGCCTAGCAAGAGGAGTTCTCATTAGGAGACAAGAGACTGGATAGAAAAATAGGTCAATGAACTCACAGTAAGAGTAGGGGGAGTTCTTGACTTCATGAAAGACTGAGGTCCAGAAATTCACAGACCTCTTTTCTCCTTTAGAGTCCAATATTTTGATGGGGCATTGGAAGCAATCTGGCTGATAATACATAAACAAATGATAGATATAGGATGAGTATTTGAAGACTCCCTCCCTATCCAGTTTTACTAGTTGGTCATGTATTTTGTTGGAAATGAATTTGGCATAATTGTACTTGACAGCAGGGGGCTGTCCTAGACTGAATGCAGATAGTAAGACCAATATGGTTTGATCAATATGTTCATTTGTCTTGAAGCCTAGTACATAAGATATCATATCTACTAACAATTTTCCCACTTCATTGAAACATTCATAGAGAAAGGGAGGTGGCCCTGTAGGCTGGCGGTCTGCTCTCATGAAAACTTTGGCAATTCAGGCTATCTCTGAGCTGGAGAGTTTAGGACCTTCATCAAGCAGGAATTTCATAGAGAGGGGAACCAGAAGCTGGGTTTGCTTGAAGTTTAACATTTGGTTAATGGAATCAAGAGTTATTTGGAAGAGGGTGCTCCCAGATGGAGACTTGACTGCTCTTTGAGTTGGGTCATAGTTTTCACAGCAGAGGTGAATGATTTCAGGGAAAATATTGACAGAGGGGAGAAAGTAGATGGGCAAATTTGATTCCCAAATGCCATAAATATCACTGTTGTTCAGGTAACTGTTTCTCAGCTGACAAAAGGTCTGCAAGTGGTTTCTCTCCCCAACCAAATCCTGAATTAGGTGGTCCCTATCAGCCAGGGGTAATGCTTCAAGTTCCTTGTGAGGTGCATTAAGAGGAGCTATGCTCAAGGCTGCTGGAGTGGCCATGTCGCATGCTCTATGACTGTAATTTGAAATTTGGATTGGTGAAACAACTAAACAGTGAGGATTGCCTCTGAAGTTCTATCAGGAAGCTGTAGAATGGGCTTAGATATGGAACTGGCCTTCACTATGTACAATTTATGGTGAAAGAGTAGATTCTGCAGAGTTTAGACAGTCTTTCTAAATGAAATCATTGGATTGATAGGCTCTGTTGGTAAACTGCAGGGGAAATGGGGATTTCTAGCCAAAGGAGTGAAATATTACAGAGAATTTTAGCAAAGGAAGTGAATGCCAGGATAGTTTTGGGATCCTGCCGGTGGAAACGAGCTCAATATGCGTTTTTACCGGTGAATTTGCAGAGGCAGGCAAGTTTGTCAGGTTACCTTTGAACAAGGGGTTGACAAGTGAGTTTATAGGTAGAATTTCAAGGGGCTGAGTGCCTTTTAGTGTAGATTTTCAGATGTTTAATCAACTTTAATGGGGAAACCGTGGAAAAACAAGGTTTATAGGTCAACAACGGGTAAATACCTGTTTTTTATGGCGTCGAGGACAATTTACAGGGGTGCCTTGAACTGTGGAGTCGAGCTATGGCGACGAATTCGTGGGTGGACGCACTGTTCAGGTTGGTGGGCGATTTGAACGTAAAATCTCATGCAACGGCTCCACGGGCGCATAATAGAAAACAAACCAAATGGTCACTTTCGTGACTTTTTATTGAATTTGGGACATTTTGGCGCTTTTGGCGCTTTTCGGGGATGACTTCAGCTTGACGTATTTTGGCGTGTAGTGGGTACAGAGAGTTACGTGGCGGCTGACGCGTATGAGGTGACATGGCATGACACGGTGGCGGGGCAATGACATCGACAGATGATGTGGCAGTGGTACAGGGCAACGGCGGGCCAACGTGTCGCGACGTCAGAGGGTGACCGGGGCTTGATGTCATTGAGTAGGGGCGGGTGGTTTCCGGTTTTCCCCGCACCACTTTTGGCCCTGGGCGGTTTTGCAGAGAGGGCCTCCGATCACGCCGGGAGATCGACGCATGGCGAGGGTACGACAGCAATACCGCCCATCCCCCGGACGCTAATCTCCAGCAGATTGGGGGACGCGATATGACTGCCCACCGTTAGATTTCGAAGCCCTGGATCGGACGACGGTCAGAACATTGAAAGCTGCGGGGTTCTGGAATGAGGGGGCCCGCGCATATTTTAATGTTTTATAATATATGTGGGGTTCAAAACTTTAGGTTATATGGGTATGTGTTGGCGCTGGGGTAATGGTTATTTGTTTAATTAAAATATCAAACAAACCCCGAAATATATGAGCGCGGAAGGTTAATAAAGTATGGTTTATGTGTGAGGGGGGGGGCATGGTTATTAATTTAACCAGATATTAAATTAATCCCAAGGTATATACGTGGAAGGGCCAATATAAGTCCCAAATGGACATTAGTATTTCCCAAACTTAGGTTATTTGGCTATAGTGCCAAGGGGTGGGGATATTTACACTTCTTTGGGGTTTTTTATATAGTTTTTTTATTATAGGGATAGGAAAATGAGTTAGGGAGCTAAATAATAGAATTAGAGGTTAATACGACCTTATGAATTGAAATTATATGGGTGAATGCTAAGTATGTGGAGTAAGAACTTAGACATAAGAAGATGAAAGTGGTATGGAGTAATGGTGATTTTTACACAAGAAATGTGGCTTCTTTCCAATAAGTGGAGTTAAGACTCAACTCAGCATTTTATCATGAAATGAAGTGAAACAGGACCCTTGGGCAGATCCCAAGGTCCTTGAAGGGATGTTAGTCAAATATTTATGGGGAATTGAAGGGGAAATTAGCCATGCTTCCATTGTTATGCAACCAAGCAACTGCCATGGTACCAATGTCATTGATGAGATGAGTACTTCTTAACCAGACAACAGTAATCATAAACCTGCTTCTGCAACCTCAAACTACCTACCCAGCCTAATAAACCTAACATTTTTTCTTCCTTTTTATTGGGTGCATTTGAACTAGCAAACCCTAATTGTCTTCTTTTCTTTTGACTGCCCTCCTATCTAAATCTACACTTATCTCTTCCAAGGGCCCAGATTAAGCAGTTGGGCTCCTTAATTTCTCTACCTCTCTACTCATCTTCTAAGCTTGAACTGTTTGGACAGATATTCATTCTCTATTCTACAACAAGCAATTTAAACATGGCATGGTATATATTGAACTGTTGGGCCATCCATCAAGTGTGACAAACAACAATATTTTCACATTGTGAACTTGCAAAAAATAAGATAACAGTGGCATTTTGACTGGCCACTTTTCTGGTCTTTCTTTGGGGTTCATTTCTATTATTTTTGTTGACCAATTTACTCTTTTTGCCCTTTTATTTTTCTTTTAGGGCATACCCTCTTTACATTTTTTAATTTTCTTCTTTTGTTATACAAAATATGGAACCTTTGCAGCATGAAAAGATGAACATATTTGGCACTTCCATAGTCAATCATGAAAAATGAAACCTATTGGTATAGGAACCTAATAGTGGCTCCACTTGGGGATGGCTTTTCTTGGTGAAAAGCCAAGAACAGCAGGTCAGATTACCTTATTCTCAGTTGGCTGTTGTAATCCAAAAAAAAAATTTCCCGGGGATCAGTGATCTGAACCTTTGTAGCATGTATGCAGTCCTTATGAGCTGCTCTGTGCAAAATTACAGCTCTGTCTTTGCTGGTTTTTCTGACTGCTTATCAACATCTTTAGACTTCCCAAGTCTTCTTCTTGATCTCTTGTGGTAAACTCAAAATATACACCAAAAGGGGAGTAATTCTTTGACTCTTTCCTCAAAATCTGTTGCATGTTGTTCCTTATTTAATTGTTGTAAATGAAAACTGATGGAAATACAAATATTTATGTACAATATACAGTGGTGTTATGCTGATTACAGGGAATCAAAATAGTGCTTGAGCATTCGCCCATTGACTGGGCCTTCCTCAGTATCTTTGCCATCCAAACTTTTCAAAAAATAGGTGTTGTTGCCTTGTACTACCTGAATAACATAAGGTCCCTTCCATAGGAAATCAAATTTGCCATGCTTCCCTTTATCTTCCCTCCTAGAGTCCCATCTCAGCACTTTGTTTCCTATGAAGAAATCTTCAGCTTTTGTTCTTTTGTCAAACATCTTTTTCAGCTTTTCTTGTAAAACTTGGGTTCTCTGATATACTTCCTCTCTTGTTTGCTGCAAGTGAATAGTTTGATTGATCCTTCTTTGAATATCATTAGGCTCTGCTTGTATTTCTTGCAGCAACTTGATCACAGGGATTCCCAAAGATGAAGGGAATCTTGCCTCCATTCCATAAACCAATTCATATGGACTTGTACCAATAGATCTTTTGGTGGTCAATCTGTCTGCCCATAGTGCGTTTAGAAGCTTCTTATGCCAATTTTTTTGTTCTCCTCCAAGACCTTTTTAATGATGTTGATGAGGCTTTTGTTGGAGGACTCAGCTAGGCCATTACCTTGAGGGTAATAGGTTGTGGAATGGCCTAAGGTAATGTGGTATTTGTGGCAAAAACTGATCATTCTTTTGGATTTGAATGCAGCAGCATTGTCTGTAATAATTTTTTCTGGACAGCCAAATCTAGACAAGATGTTGGATTCTAGGAATTGCATGATGATTGAGTCATTGGCTTGCCTACAAGGGATGGCTTCTATCCATTTGGTGAAATAGTCTGTAGCAGTCAAAATCCACCTATGTTGGCCAGAGGAGGAAGGGTGAATTTCACCAATGAAGTCTAAACCCCATTGTTGAAATGGCCTTTCAGTTGAAATAGGTTTGAGGGGTAAAGGTAACAGCTTTCTCTTGCCTTCAAAGATCTAGCATTTATGGCAAGACATTACAAATTTTTTCACATCAGCAAACAGGGAGGGCCAATAATATCTAGCTCTTAGGATTTTATTAGCTGTTGATTTCCAGTATAAATGTCCTCCACAGTCCCCTGCATGAAATTCCTTGAGTACTTTGTCACTTTCATCCAATGTTAGGCAATTAAGCAAAATACCTTCATGATTTTTCCAAAATAAAGCATTGTCTATGATACAAAATTTTGATGCCTTCATTTTTAGGAATCTCTTTTTAGTTCTGGACAACCCTGGAGGAGCTTGCAGTTAAACAATACAAAACATATATCAACATACCAAGGGGATTGTAAAAAGGCTTGATTGATCTGTGGAGTCGCCATCTCTTGTTCGCTATCCAGTTGATTGATATCAAGAGCTTGGAAGTTGGTTTCAGTCATTAATTTGGCTAGCCCTTGTCCTTTTATCAGTTTCGTAGGCTTGATTTCAATGTCATATTCCAAAATATTGGCTATCCATTTGCCCCTCTTACCTTCAATTCCTTCTTGATTTAAAATGTCCTTAACCATAGAATTTGGAACATAGGCTATCACATGTGAGTACAAGATGTAAACTCTGAAATCCTTGATGGATTTTACAATGGCATAAGCTTGCTTTTCCATGATCGTATATTTTAAGGGAGTGTCTCTAAGGGCTTTGCTAAAGAAAGAAATGGGCTTCTCACATCCTTGGTCATCTTTTTGTAATAGGACAGCAGTAATAGTATGCTCAGATGCAAAGGAAAAAAATGATGAAATCTCTATCAAAGCTGGGACTTGTGAGGATTGGTGTATTTGTCAAAGCTCTTTTGATGTCCTCAAAGGCCTATTTAGCTTCCATGGTCCATTTGACTTTGGAATCTTTCTTCAACATATTATTTAACAGTCTAATTAGCTCAGCCAAATTGGGAATGAACCTTCTTAGGAAATTGATCTTTCCTAGAAAAGCTTGCAGTTCTTTGATGTTTCTTGGATGAGGCACTTGAAGGATAGCTTGAATTCTGTCCCGATCAATCCTAATGCCATCTTTAGAAATTATGTGACCTAGGAGTTTGCCTTCTTCCAGGCCAAACAGTGATTTTTTTGGATTCAATGATATGCCATATTTTCTGCAAATTAGGAACACTTGCCTTAATGTTATAAATGTTCTTGGTCTGGTTTTGAAAAGGCAGTGAGATCATCAAGGTATATGACTAAGAAATCATGAATCTCTTTGGCAAAGGCTATGTCCATTGCTCTTTGAAAAGTGGCCCCTCCATTTTTGAGTCCAAAAGGCATTTTGACATATTTGAAGGTTCCCCAAGGTGTTGTAAAGGTAGTTTTGTCTTGATCATCCGGATGGACTAAAATTTGATTGAATCCTGAGAATCCATCTAACAATGAGATCCTAGAGGCTCCTACTACCCGTTGTAGGATATGATCCATTTTTGGTAAAGGGTAATGGTCTTTGAGAGAGACTTTGTTCAAGTTTCTTAAGTCAACACACAGTCTTATCTCTCCCATTTTTTTCCTAGTAGGCACTAGATTTGAAATCCACTCTGAGAATCTGATAGGTGCAATGATTCCAGCTTCATACATTCGTTTAACTTCCTTTTCAATCAGGGGAAAGAGGATAGGATTTACCCTTCTAAGCTTTTGTTTAAAAGGTCTTTTATTCTCTTTCAAGGGTATAGTATGTTGGATGACTAAAATATCATAGGATTTGAGGTCCTCATAACTCCAAGAAACACATCTTGGAACTCCTTAAACAAGTCAATATATTTCAACTTCTAATCAGCAAGCAATGCTTTTGACAATTTTACCATTTTGGGATTCTCTGTGGTTCCAATCTTGCAGTCCTCAATTTCTGCATTGAGAGGTTGCATCTTTGGCTTTCTAGGAATGTCATTTGAATCAAATATGTCCTCTAAAGGAGTTAAGCCTGTGGGCAGAAAATTGTCTTTTAGTTCAATTACTTCAGCTTCTGTCTCATCTATTTCATCAACATCTGTTTGCTTCAGTTCTTGTACATTCTTGTCATCAAAATTTGTTGGGTGTAAGATCAGATTTGTTGTTTCAACAGATATGTTTTGTTCAATTTTGTCTATTTGTTGTTGCTCATCCCTGGTGCTTGTATCAATGTTTATGCTGGAGAATTCCTCTTTCAAAGTCAGGAAGTTATTTATTTGTGTATCATTTTCAAAGACTTGCCAGTTTTTGACATTATCTGGGACAGCAAGCCTATGTTTAATTTCAGCAGTGAAGTAGTGGTTGGGTTCAGAAGGTAGCTTGCAAGTGCTGGAAAAAGTTGCCAAGCTATGTGCATGTAAATTGTGCTTTCTAGGGATTTTGGTTAGCTGAGATTCTGAGAAGGCGTTAAGTATTTCAATGGCTGCCCCTCTATAAGCTCTCAACCTTAGATCATTTGTAACAAAGTTTCCCTTCATTTGCTGTATGATCAAATATGAATCCCCTAGTATTGAAACCTTGGTTGCCCCTAGAGCTATGATCAGTTTGAGTCCTAACAGCAGGGCTTCATACTCGGCCACATTGTTTGTGCATCTGAAAATTAACCTATATGCATGACGTTCAACATGGTCACTTTGCATGTTGTGAATCCAAACCCCTGCCCCTGTTCCTAATTTGTTTACAGAGCCATCAAACTCTAAGCACCATAAGCTTTCTTGGTTATGACTTGTCTTAAGAGTTTTAGAAGTTTGTTCAGAGTGCAGATTTGGCTCTTGTATGTCACATGATATATCATTTCCCTTTATTGCATTAATCACATCAATAATTTTATGATCTTGGGCACCAGATTGTTCTTCTATGCTTCGTGTTCATGCTGTTTCTAGGAATTTGACATCAGTTTTGGGACACATGCCAGCATTATATAAAATGAATGAATCCATGTCGGAATGCATAGAATAGATGGGGAAGTTTTGGGGTTTTTATTGACTGCTAACCAGATATTTCATTAGTGTTTCACGGTATAATCTCTTTGGCTGCCCAAACACTGAAATAGTGGCATAGGACATGTCTAATTACAAAGATCCTTAGAGTTTTGCACCCCAAGATATGGACAAAAGCATACCATACTTGGGTGGAATATCAGCAACTACCACGTTCATCAAGATTGTCTTAGCTGGATATTGGACTAAAGATACACAAAGGTCTTTTATTAGGCCTAGACACCTAACCTAGCTGGAATCAAATGAAAATAAATCTTTGTAGGGTCTTGTGATGTCCAGGTCTAGTCTTTCCATCACAGATTTTGGCATTAGGTTATGGGAAGCTCCCGAATCAAACATTGCATTATGCAGCACTTTGTAATGAATGTTTAAGCTCACATAGAATGGAGGAACCCCTCCGTCTACTATTTTACCATTGAATTCAGGACCAAAAACTAGTTTTGGTTGATCATCAAGAACATTGACTGCATCCCTGTTCTCTGGTATTTGTAGTGACCTATTGATTTGTTGTCTGTAAATTTCATGTTTGGCCAATTCAGAGAGAGGAATAGCTATTTTCAGCTTACCTATTTTTGTTTCTAAGTTAAAGGGTTTTTCTACTTGGACTCTTGTATTATGGACAACAAACTTTTCCTTTTCAGCTGAATTTTCAATGACTTTCTCTTCATACTGAATTTTGTTTTGAATCAAATCTGTTTTAAAGTTATTTTCAGGAGTGCTGTTTGAATTTTCTTTTGAGGGAGAGAATGTGAATGGCTAATTTTTAGAGGGGTGTATATCTGATATGTCTTCCACAGTGACTTCCTTTGGGTCTGAGTCTGTTTTATCATAAGGTTCTGTCAGGACAGCTTTATCTTTCGCTTTCTTTGGCTGCTTAGTATCCTTCAACTTGGTAGGTTCAGGCACATCTATGGTTCTGCTTCTTAATTTGTATTGTTTATGCACCTCATAGACTGCTGCATCATAGCCTTCCCTAAAATCAAACGACTCTCTAGATTTGGTTTGGAATTTATTGAAGTTGTGAGCTTCTTGGTCATCTTGGGTCAAGAATATTTGTTGATCACTGTTCAATCCCATTAGGTTGATTTGGGTGTCCTCAGTTGGTTCATTAGATGTTGAGGCTTTGGCATAGTTCTCTTGGAATGGAGGTCTGATATTTTGGTCAGGGCCATCCCTTCCAACATTTGGAGTTTGATTTTTTCTAAAGTTCGGGCTTCTTGCAGTGTTACTTGGTTGACCTTCCCATGATGATTTCCTTTCAATAATTTCCACCCTATCCCCAAGCCTGTCCATACCTTTGATGATTGCATCAAGTTTTTGTTCAAATGCTGAAGGTTTCTCTTTGAAAGTTGTTCTTCTTTCAGCTCTTGCCCGGTTTCGTTTAGCAATTAAGTTTTCTTCCACACTAACAGCTATATTCTGCATGTCTGCTAAGCTTGGAGGGGCTCTTTCCCTCAGCTGATATGCTATATCAGGGTCAAATCCATCAGGAAATTTGATCAAAGCTAAATCAGGTGGAGGTCTAAGGTTTTGAGTAATAGCATTATAAACATTGTTTAATCTAGCACAATAGTCTTGGACAGTTTCTTTTGGGCCTCTTTTCAAGTTGTCATATTCTGTTAAAATGTGTAAAGGGTCTTTCCTCTTTTCCCATATGTTTAGAAAGGATTGGTAGAGAGCTTATGAATCAGCTATAGAATTTGCAGGGAGTGCTCTAAACCAAATCCTCACATCACCAGTTAAACTTTGGACAAAATTCTTCATTCTCACATCATCATCATCTATTTCATAATTCTCAAAATAATCTTGCATTTTCTTAATGTGTTTTTGGGCTGTATAAGATCCAGTACCATCAAAATATGCAATTTTGCTCTGATAATCCTGGGGCATAACCCCTGGATTTGCAGGTAACTGTAAAGGAGCATAACGGTTTGCCATATTTACAGGGATGAATGGGGCAACTGGAAGAAATGGGACAGCTGGAACAGCAGGGACTGGAGTAGAAGTATGTGCAGTGGATGGAGGTGTAGGGAGGGTGCTTTGAGAGGTAGATGAAGAACTAGGAGAAGCAACAGTTGTGTGAAGACGGACTGAGGCTTTAGCAGGAGTTGGGATATAGCTCTGTTGAACTGTTTCAAGGTCTAAATCTGCAGAAATTTCTTCAGCTTCTTGTTTCCTAAGGGTCTTAGGGATCAAGTTTGGATTTTCAAAAACAACTGGAGGATCTGGGTCAGGGTTTGACCTAGTGTACCGAGTTTTCTTCTTTGGAGCCAGCTTCTAAACTTGTTTTTTGGTATTTTCTGGAAATGTTTTATAATCACAGTTTTTTCACAATTTTCTACAAGAGTTTCTTTCAAATATGGGAGGCTTTGGGCTTTCCTTTTAAATATGTTGAAACAGGGAAACTGATCAAATCTTTGGAACAGTTGTCTAAAGCCTAGAGATATACTGGAGATTGACTGAAGCAGCTTTTATCTACTCCTATCAAAGCAGAGAAAAGAGAGTTTCAAAGGTTACCTGGCTAACTTCAAGCTCCATCTGTAGCTTTAGAAAACAGTCAGTAGTTATAACCAAACATTCAGTCCTTAGTGGAGTCACCAATGATGTTATCACTAAGGTTGTTCCCTGCCTCTCGAAGGGAATACGGCCGAGGTAACCACTAACCAATCTTTTAGCTGCAGGTCCTAGCCTACCTGCAACAAGAGAGGGCTCTCTCTATGTGATTTAGCTTTGTTTTGTAATATTTTAGGCTAGTTATGATGCACATGTTTTTGTTTTAAGTTTGTTGGATGGTGATTTCATGCAGAGCTGGGATGCAATTCCAAGACAATCTGTTCCATTGGGCTATGGAGTCGATGATGGTGTACAGCTGAAAGTGTCCCTTGGGGAACGGTAGAACTACAGAGCAAGATAGGCAGTTATGGAACAATTTTCAAATCAGGAATTGATGAAATGAAGTCGGAGAATGAAAGGCAATCAAGAATCTTTCATTATGCTGGCAGAGGGAAAGTGTATGAATATTATCCAAGAGAAATTACGAATTCCTGAACAGTATTCAAAATGAAGGAACCAGTGCAAACATGAGCAGTTAAGAATTCATATTTATGACTAATTCTAAAGAAAACATAAGTAATAGCAGAGATTGAGTACAGGGTGCAATTTAAACAAATCCTGGGCTATTCCTTCTCTCTGTTATCAAGATTATGAAACATATGTGGAATTTGTAAACACAGAAAACATAAAACACAGTTTAGAATAACTTATTGTTCCATTGAATGACTCAGGAATTCAGTAGCAGGTCCTAGAACATCATTTGCACATTCAGACAGTGCAGAAACCATGAACTTCAACAGCCGTTTGTATTAGAAAGTCTCAGAAATTACAGCGTAGCTTAGAGAGAAAATCACCAACCCCAAATTCATTCTATGGGGAGGTATTTATACAAAAATGAGATAATAATATCTTGCAGATAAATCTTCATGTAATAAGTTCCCTCACCAACTATTCAAGGAAGTAAATGAAAGAAATAAATGCTGCAGTAATTGTTGGTGCCCTAGCTATTCACTTTGTCAGAGAAATTTGACTTTTGGACCAACCGAGTCGGCTGAAGCTGCGTCTTTAATTTACGGTTTCTATGTTTGCTTTGTTAGTGCTTTGCTGAGTCATTGCTTTGTTGTCCTGCTTTTGGCATGCATACTTGGCCTTTTATAAAATTGCTGTAGTCATATTTTGACTTCTTTTTTCTGTTGCCTTCATGCTTCAACTAGTGGCCTGTGTACCCAATTTCGCTGACCTGAAGCTGACCAAAATCTGAAACTAAATAAAAGGAAAAGGACCGAAACTACCTTGGCAAAATCTCCAGCATTGCTTGCCACCAATATTCTCTAGGCAGCTGATGTCTTTGTATCTTTATGAGTGTTTCATCAGCTTCAGTGTATCTATAGAAATTTGGTGGGAGCTCAAAAAGATGATTTATTTCATGTTCAATATAAAACAGGTTCTCTAACTTGTCATAAAGACTCTGTCCTAAGGGAGGCCATGTTTCCTCTGAGGTAATAGAGGATGTTGTAATCTGATTTGAAATATAATTATTCATCTTGGTAGCATACTGCTCATGGGTCAGCAGTCTTCCAGCGCTGGTCAATAGGCTGGGCAATCCTCTGCTCTGCAATGCTGCCATTTTCAGCTTGAAGTCATCTATTTCTGCTTGCATTTCCTGACACTTTCTTTCTAGAGTCTGCACAAAACTTCTTAGGGTCAACACTTTTTTTGTTGTTAGAATAGTATCTATCCTGTTGCTGATATCTAATGCTGCCAACTCCTCTTTAGTATGAGTGTTCAGGAAGTGAATCATTTTATTGGCTTGCTCAGGCATATTTCCCAATTCTGCTCTAGCCCTTTGATTCTCAAATTGAGCTAGGCCTATCAATTTTGTCTATTCATATATGGCCTGAATAGATCGCCATTGGTCAATGATTGAATGGCCAATTTTGGCCCACAAAATCTCCTTTATTTCAGCTAGAGTTTTATCCAAATTAAGCTCCTTCTCTAAGTCTTTTATTTTGTCATTCAACGCCTTTATTTCCCTTGTTTTTTCAACTATTGTCATCTTGGACTTATTGTAGCTTACTTCAAGTTTGGCTAACTTTTCTTTGGCCTCTTTCACCTCTATTACCTGAACTTCTAGCTCTTTAACTGCTTTCATCATTTCTTCCATGCTTATGCTAGATTCAGGTGCTACTGTTGTTGTTGTTGTAGCATCTGTAGTTGTTGCAGTTGTTGTAGATGCTGAGATAATAGGAGGGATTGCTACTGCTTGTGTGGGAGGAATAGTGGCAACAGTTGGAGCTGTTTGAGGTGGCTGGGAGGTCGACTCTCCCTGCTTGCCTTGCAGTTCTCTCTCTAACTCTTCTTCCATCTGAATGATTCTTTGGTTCATGCACATTAGTAGATCCATGGTATCCTCTTTTTCCTTTTCTTGAACAAGTTCTGCAATTTGAGGGTGCATTGTTGAAGGCAGCCTCAATTGTTTCTTGAGTGCAGCAATATCATCCTCTTTTTTCCTTATGAGGGCTTGGATGGATTTAGCATCCTTCTTAGGATCATGCCCTAGATCCACAATGATTTCCTCCAATGTCTCTATTCAATTATCTTTGGCAGAGGAAGACATTCTTTCCAAATCCAATTGAGTGTTAGTGTTTATCAATTACTCCTTCAGTTGATGAGCCAGCATGGCCTTGTCTGCTAGGGTGGCATAGACCATCTCACCTGTTTGCTTGTGCAGCTCTATCTGGTCCATCAGATGTATGTCCTTGTAGAGGACCTCTAAGCTTGTCTTTATATAATCTACAGTTGTCTCGGGCTGTGGTATCTTGGGCTTAACATCAGTCATAATCATCTTTTCCTCCTTGAAGTCATAAGCTGCCATTAATATCTATTGTTTGGAGGGTGTTGCCTTGAGGAATTGATCATATAGCTGCACTCTTAACAATTCATTCTAAGCCTTGATTTCCATGAAAGTTGCTTTGATGCCAGGCGGTTGCTTGCTTTGTTGCCTTGAGGAAGAGACCTCCATACCATGTTGCCTCCCTTGTTCTTGCTGGAATGAGCTAGTAGGTGTATCCTGGCTTGTCTCTCTTCCACTCCTCGGGCTCTCTATAATTTCTTCAGTAATTTCTTCTTGAGGATCAACTCTTTGTCTTTTGGCTTCTGGTTGCTGGATTGACCCACTTGGAGGTGTGGTCTCTTCTCTATCCCTCTTTTTACCTCTTTCCTCATTAAGAGGGGTCTGTAAAGCTAGAATCTATGGTGCCTCAGTTTTCTGTGGAGGAGCTTGCCCTTGACCTTGCTCCCTTAAGGTGGTAGGTTGTTCTGTCACTGTTTCATGTTCTGCATCAATTGGCTCCTTGCCTTTAGCTGTACTTGTTGCTGGTGTATACCTTTGTTGGGCAGCTTGTGAAGCTGCAGTAGTTGATGGGTCTTCTCTGACTTGTTGTGGCAGTTTGAAAGTTACCTACTCAAAAGAATCCAAGTCAAGAGTTTTTTCCAAATCTTTGACATTTTGCTCCATAATTTCTTCTTGGGTAAACTCCTCAACTAGTGTCCCTGCCAGCCACTCATCTTGGTTGGCATATTGTTCAATTTTGTGGGATTTTACAATGTTCATAGTCTGTCAACCTATATTTTACTTTTCTGGCACTAATGAAGTCATCTGGGTCATAAGGAACACACCAAAAACTCCTTTTCAACTTGAGTTTCTCCCCCAATATTTGATCAGCATCTTGCCAGCCTTCTTTCTTATTCATGACAAAGGGGCCTAGTTAGTATTTGAATTTCAGGCGAGCCTTTTTCTTGGCACTGTGAAAATGAGTTAAATCTAAATTGATGAGTTGCCTATAATACTCCAAGGCAAACAGTCTCATTGGTACATATCTTGGGAGCCTGTAGGGACAGAGTTCACAGCCATAGATCCTAATGACAGTGTGATTCTGGTAAAAGTACCAGTCACCTATTTTGTAGTCTGCTGTAATATTTTCTGCATGTCATAGGATAGCCTAGGAGGAGGATTTGTCATTAGGAGATAAGAGACTAGATAGACAAATAGGTCAATGAACTCACAGTAAGAGTAGGGGGAGTTCTTGACTTCATGAAAGACTGAGGTCCAGAAAATCACAGACCTCTTTTCTCCTTTAGAGTCCAATCTTTTAATGGGGCATTGGAAGCAATCTGGATGATAATACATAAAGAAATGATAGATATAGGATGAGTATTTGAAGACTCCCTCCCTATCCAATTTTACTAGTTTGTCATGTATTTTGTTGGAAATGAATTTGGCATAATTGTACTTGACAGCAGGGAGTTGTCCTAGACTGAATGCATATAGTAAGACCAATATGGTTTGATCAATATGTTCATTTGTCTTGAAGCCCAGTACATAAGATATCATATCTACTAACAATTTTCCCACTTCATTCAAATATTCATAGAGAAAGGGAGGTGGCCCTGTAGGCTGGCGGTCTACTCTCGTGAAAACTTTGGCAATTCGGGCTATCTCTGAGCCGGAGAGTTTAGGCCTTCATCAAGCAGGAATTTCATAGAGAGGGGAACCAGAAGCTGGGTTTGCTTTAAGTTTAACATTTGGTTAATGGGATCAGGAGTTATTTGGAAGAGGGTGCTCCCAGATGGAGACTTGACTGCTCTTTGAGTTGGGTCATAGTTTTCACAGTAGAGGCGAATGATTTCAGGGAAAATATTGACAGAGGGGAGAAAGTAGATGGGCAAATTTGATTCCCAAATGCCATAAATATCACTGTTGTTCAGGTAACTGTTTCTCAGCTGACAGAAGGTCTGCAAGTGGTTTCTCTCCCCAACCAAATCCTGAATTAGGTGGTCCCTATCAGCCAGGGGTAATGCTTCAAGTTCCTTGTGAGGTGCATTAAGGGGAGCAATGCTCAAGGCTGCTGGAGTGGCCATGTTGCATGCTCTGTGGCTGTAATTTGAAATTTGGATTGGTGAAACAACTAAACAGTGAGGATTGCCTTGGAATGTTTATCAGGAAGCTGTAGAATGGGCTTAGATATGGAACTGGCCTTCACTATGTACAATTTATGGTGAAAGAGCAGATTCTACAGAGTTTAGACAGTCTTTTTAAATGAAATCATTGGATTGATAGGCTCTGTTGGTAAACTGCAGGGGAAATGGGGATTTCTAGCCAAAGGAGTGAAATTTTACAGAGAATTTTGGCAAAGGAAGTGAATGCCAGGACAGTTTGGGGATCCTGCCGGTGGAAACGAGCTCAAAATGCATTTTTACCGGTGAATTTGCAGAGGTAGGCAAGTTTTCCAAGTTACCTTTGAACAAGGGGTTGACAAGTGAGTTTATAGGTAGAATTTCAGGGGGCCGAGTGCCTTTTAGTGTAGATTTTCAGATGTTTAATCAACTTTAATGGGGACACTGTGGAAAAACAATGTTTATAGGTCAACACCGGGTAAATACCTATTTTTTATGGCACCGAGGACAGTTTGCAGGGGTGCCTTGAACTGTGGAGTCGAGCTATGGCGACGAATTCGTGGGTGGACGCACTGTGTAGGTTGGTGGGCGATTTGAACGTAAAATCTCATGCAACGGCTCCACGGGCACACAATAGAAAACAAACCAAATGGTCACTTTCGTGACTTTTTATTGAATTTGGGACATTTTGGTGCTTTTGGCACTTTTCAGGGATGATGTCAGCATGACGTATTTTGGCGCGTATTGGGTACGGAGAGTGACGTGGTCGCTGATGCGTATGAGGCGACGTGGCATGACACGGTTTCGGGGCGGTGACATCGGCGGATGATGTGGCAGTGGTACAGGGCAACGGCGGGCCGACTTGTCGCGACGTCAGAGGGTGACGGGGGCTTGACGTCATTGAGCAGGGGCGAGTGGTTTCCGATTTTCCCCGCACCACTTTTGGCCCGGGGCGGTTTTGCAGAGAGGGCCTCCAATCACGCCGGGAGATCAATGCATGGCGGGGGTACGGCAACAATATCACCCATCCCCCGGACGCTAATCTCTGGCAGATCGGGGGCGCGATATGACCGCCCACCATTAGATTTCGAAGCGCTAGATCGAATGGCGGTTGGAATATTGAAAGCTGGGAGGTTCTGGAATGAGGGGGCCCGGCCCGCGCATATTTTAATGTTTTATAATATATGCGAGGTTCAAAACTTTAGGTTATATGGGTATGTGTTTGCGCGGGGGTAATGGTTATTTGTTTAATTAAAATATCAAACAAACCCCGAAATATATGAGCGCCGGAGGTTAATAAAGCATGGTTTATGTGTGAGGGGGGGGCATGGTTATTAATTTAACCGGATATTAAATTAATCCCAAGGTATATACGCGGAAGGGCTAATATAAGTCCCAAATGGACTTTAGTATTTCCCAAACTTAGGTTATTTGGCTATAGTGCCAAGGCGTGGGGATATTTACACTTCTTTGGGGTTTTTTATATAGTTTTTGTATTATAGGGATAGGAAAATGAGTTAGGGAGCTAAATATTAGAATTAGAGGTTAATACGACCTTGTGAATTGAAATTGTATGGGTGAATGCTAAGTATGTGGAGTAAGAACTTAGACATAAGAAGATGAAAGGGGTATGGAGTAATGGTGATTTTTACACAAGAAATGTGGCTTTTTTCCACTAAGTGGAGTTAAGACTCAACTCATCATTTTATCATGAAATGAAGTGAAACAGGACCCTTGGGCAGATCCCAAGGTCCTTGAAGGGATGTTAGTCAGAGATTTATGGGGAATTGAAGGGGAAATTAGTCATGCTTCCATTGTTATGCAACCAAGCAACTGCCATGGTACCAATGTCATTGATGAGATGAGTCCTTCTTAACCAGACAACCGTAATCATAAACCTGCTTCTGCAACCTCAAACTACCTACCCAGCCTAATACACCTAACATTTTTTCTTCCTTTTGATTGGGTGCATTTGAACTGGCAAACCCTGATTGTCTTCTTTTCTTTTGACTACCCTCCTATCTAAATTTACCCTTATCTCTTCCAAGGGCCCAGATTAAGCAGTTGGGCTCCTTAATTTCTCTACCTCTCTACTCATCTACCAAGCTTGAACTGTTTGGACAGATATTCATTCTCTATTCTACAACAAGCAATTTAAACATGGCATGGTCCAGATTGAACTGTTGGGCCATCCATCAAGTGTGACAAACAACAGTATTTGCACATTGTGAACTTGCAAAAAATAAGATAGCAGTGGCATTTTGACTGGCCACTTTCCTGGTCTTTCTTTGGGGTTCATTTCTATTATTTTTGTTGACCAATTTACTCTTTTTTCCCTTTGATTTTTCTTTTAGGGCATACCCTCTTTACATTTTTTAATTTTCTTCTTTTGTTATACAAAATATGGAACCTTTGCAGCATGAAAAGATGAACATATTTGGCACTTCCATAGTCAATCATGAATGATGAAACTTATTGGTATAGGAACCTAACAGTGGTCATATGTCAGGCTACACCACCACTCAGAAATCCTCCATACCAGTTATTTCTAGGCTTCTATCTTAAATATTGTATTTTAGTTATTCAAAAATGCCATGAATGCAAGATTTTCAACAGCGAGCAGTGCGCCCCACCCGCAACCTTACACCCAGTAGTTACCATTGGCCCAGTTGCTAAATGGGGCATTGATTTCATGACATGTAACCCTTGCTCGGTCGGGGGGCATGGTTATATAATCGTCGTCATTGACTATTTTACTAAATGGGTCAAGGCGATGCCTACATACAATGTTGAAGATACTATTGATGTTCAGTTCCTTTTTAACCACGTCATAGCACGTTTTGGTGTTCCTTAAGCCATTGTAACTATCCATGGATCACACTTTCGTCAGTACATGATGGCAAAGCTGACTACTCAGTTGGGCCTTTGTCATGATAGCTCAACTCCTTATTATCCACAGGCCAATGGCCAAGTTGAGGTAGTTAATAAAGTTTTGATATTATGCTTCAACATACCGTTGGGATGAAAAAAAAATATTGGCATTTGTTGTTATTCTCAGCTCTCTAGGCTTACAAAACCTCTGCCAAGACGACCACTAGATTCAGTCCATTCCATCTAGTATATGGTTTAGAAGCAACTCTTCCAATCAAATGTGAAATCCCTTCACTTAAAGTAGCTATCGAACTTCTTCAGATACCTTGCTTGAAGAGGAATGTCTACTGTATCTTGAGAGGCTTGACGAGACTCATTGCATTGTTGTGATGGTAATCAAAGCTCAAAAGAAACATGTCAAAGCTCATTTTGACCAAGTCATTTCTCCCCGCACTTTTGCTGAAGGCGACTTGGTCCTTCTTTATGATCAAGCCAATGATAAATTGGGAGTAGGAAAGTTCAAACCCATGTGGCATGGGCCCTACATCATTAAGCATGTCTTAGAAAAAGGTGCCTACGAGCTAAGTGATTATGATGGAAATGAATTTTAATAGCCACACAATGGGTTGTATCTGAAGAATTATTATGCATGAATTCATGTAATGACTTTTGTACATTAGTGCATTAATTTATTAGTGTGCATTTTTTATTTTTGGTGTGTTTGTTTGGTTTGTAGACATGTGTTTTTCTGCTTACCCTGTGTTCCACTCGGTTTGCAAATGTCATCAAGCCATTACGTTGGTTTTGCTGATGGTTCTTGTCGTAGCACATGAAACCTGTATTCCATAGCATGGGTACTCTATGACCCTAATGGCAAGCTGATTAACTTACAAGGTATCTTCCTTGGTCGAACAACTAATAATATTGTTGAATACAGTGTAGTTATTGAACCCTTGTTAGAAGTAGTTCCTCTTGGCATTAGGGATTTAGTTGTCAACTTGGATTCACAGCTTGCTGTGTTACAGTTAAATAATCATTACTCCATAATAAATCCACAAATATTGTGTATGTATCTACGTGTTAGATTACTAGAAAGACATTTTTCTTTCATCACATATCAACATATTCCACATAATTTAAATACATTAATAGACGCATTAGCAAAAAAATTTCTTGATAGGAATTTGCATCATTTATAAAACTGATCACACTATGGACACAAGTAGAAAATAGAGTGTTCTGGGACACTTGGATTTCAAAGCCTACAAACTGTGTAAAAGAGATAGAATGGTTATCAACCAGCACGGTGCTCATGATAGCACAAGACCGTTCTAATCACTCGGCCTAATAGTCGATGTAGTCTCAGAGATACTCTGATTGTGTGTCTCTTCCAATGTAGTGGAACATCACCAATAGTGGCATACTCTTGAACTCCTCGAGTTATCACCTCCAAGTTGCGCTCCATTTCAGCTAAGGGGTTTGCCCCTTCTTCATAGTCTGCGCCCACTATCTGATGAACAAATTTTTGTGCTATTAACGACATGCCAAGTGGCCTCCCTAGTCCCACATCTGCACATTTATCATAAGTTGAGTCTTAGTTTACACTTTTACAAAAAATCATAAAACTTGAAAAATTCCAAAAACAAGTTTTTACCTGCATCAGTCCACTATTCTCCTGGTGGAAAAGGTAGATCTGGATCTGACCTAAAATCCATCCAAGCGTAAGCATAGTAATCTACCATAAGTAATTAGCATTCTAGCTAAGTGGAATATTGTGGTGGGTAATGCATATGTTGACCCGTTCCTCCTCGAGGCATGAGTTGAATCCATATCACTAGTCTCGAATATTGGGGCAGGATTTGGTACCTCTTCCCACTGATACCAAAATAACGACACTTTTTCTAAAAATAAGGTCACCTGTATTGAATCAAACCCAAATTTCTTCAGATGTCCATGCTTCCCCTTAGTCATTTGTCTCTTCATATTTTCCAAAAGGCCTCCACACCAGTTAAATATGGTGGGGGTCAAACATGTGATAGCATACTGGAACTGGGGTTTTGAAGCCTCATGCAAGGCTTGTGTGCCAGATACATGCACCATAGTGAACAAGATCGTTCTGAAGATGAGGTTTTTGGTGATTGTTTTTATCTTCACCTTCCCTCCGTTAGTCATTTCGGCACTTGGAAAATGCCTCTAGACTAGAGTTCTCATACTTTCACCCCCTGGGCGAGATCCAAAGAGTTGGATCACTTCCCCTCACTGGGACAATCCCGTGATGAAATAGATATCCATCTCCTCAAGTTCTAGTTCCTGGCCTTTTATGATGAATATATCTCGATCTACATCTCAGAGACTGATCAGACAGGAAGAAATTCCATCTGGTCCCTTAACCCTATGGTCCTGAAGAACTTTATCAGCCCGCAACTCCTCAGAGAATTTATGCATTCAGGCTTCTGAGCTACTTGGCGGTATTCGGCCTCATGGCCTCCTTCCTTCCACTCAAGAACCATGATCTCTAGCAAAACATTATTTAACACCAATTAGTGTTTTTTTTCATGGATTAAAATCATAAATGTTTTCTTGAAAAGAGGGTTTTCTTTCTAAAAAATCCTCCTCGATGCCATCACGCCTGTTTTTACAAACAGTTCAAGGTCATCGTGTGAGCCTTTGGGCTCGAGCGGGATCATCACGAGTCCGATGAGCATACCCGCAATGATCTTCAGCACCCTAAAAATTAAAAATCCTCCCTTATGGCATAAAAATTACCGTTTAAAATTCATAGAAATGTGATCAAATGCAAGAGCATGGATGGGCCTCTTACCTGTTGCAGACGGTTCATGAAATTACACTCTGGATCTCCTGTAATAGCCACTTGAAAATCGAGATAATTAGGGCACAAATGCACTTTCAGAGCTTACTATGGTAAAATGGTAAAAAATAAAATTACTTTTGGTTATTTATAAGTTTTGCAAGTCATTTTTGTCAATATTTTAATATTTTTTCTCGATATTAGTGATGGGTGCATTTCTTTGTGTAGTTACAGGTACATTCAAGTGAATAGTGATTATTATTGACAGATTCTTTGGAGTTTTATTTTATCTCTTTTTCGGACTCATTAAATAAACAAAAAAGGAACCCCCCTAGAGTCATATTTCAGCTCTTTTCTGACTCTCGAAAACTGAAAAGATTATCGAGTACTTGTTGTTTTGAACTTGTTAAAGTAAATGAATTGACGTCACCTTGGTATAATTTTACCCCTTTTTTGGGCTGATATTGACTATTTAGAAAAACAATACACCTTGATCAACATGGTCAAGAGGTTCTCTTGGATATTGTTTTCTACTTTTTCGGATTCGAGGGAAAAATTATGAAAAGGGACATGATGGAGTTTTATTTTTTGTCACTTTTTCAAACTCTCTAAATATGAAAAAGATACGGAGTTATTCTTACATCGAACTCGTTAAAAATTTACAATGAAAGACTTGTCACCATGATGAGACTGAGCTTCTCCTTCCTAGGGCTCTTAAAAGTTACTAGGATGGATTCATCCAAAGAATAAACTTACATGAAAATAATATGCTATCCCCTTCAAGCTTGTGATAAAAATAATTTGGGTACTTGCTAGAAATAGCCGGGGGGAAATGAATATGAAACATCCTTGTATAGGCAACATGTTCCTCTTGAACATGACACTTTTCTTCTCTCGTGTGGAGTTTGGGATATCCTCACTCAGTAACCTGTCCTCCAAAGTTTATGTGATCCATTTTTTCCTCTCATTTGAATATTCCATTTTTTCATCATGACCTTTAGTCCTATGTAGAGTCAAATGCTGCCACACTCCGGAGTCGTGTCGTCAGTGTTCAAGAGAAGTTCAATCGACATTTATTTACATATACATTGTTTGATTCATTGTTACAGTCTTGAAAATTATTCCGCTTTATTCCTTGTTTTGTGTCAATGATGGGGGATTCATCATTTCCCTCCTTTGACATGTCACTTTCTATCGACTTCAGCTCATTATCCAGGAATATGACTTAGAAACTCCCTTTTAGTACCTTAGAGCTTGCATGCCTTAATGGAAAGTTCTTCGTATCCGACGACGGGTCTTCATCGTTGGCTTTTGATCGGGTGATTCTGTGAGTGTTCGACTCTAGCTTCATTATCACATTCACGGATTGTACTGCTGTACCTTGAGAGCCATTGTCATTATTGGTGGTTGTTCTCGTACCTGTTAACAGTCCACATCATTGGCCGGTAATCGGGTGGTTTTCTGGCATGTTCGACTTCAACACTTTCATTCGCATGTTAGAATTTGTATTTTGATCAGGTCGGGATGGAGCACAAGACCCTAGGTCTTTTCTGATATGACTCGAGTTGCGTGAGTTATATGTTGTTCATGATTGTACACATGTTTCTACTATACAGATGGCTATGACCATACCGTGGGACTTTATATTTATGATGATCCTCATTATCTGGAAGGTTGTGCCCATACTATGGATCTTTTCATATAGTCTTCATCATCGGAATGGATGCATCCATGCCATAGATTTATGTATTGATCTCATATATGTATATGTATATGTATATGTGTCCTTGATTTGCAGGTCTCCTAACAGTGCATGTCCTCGTCCTTACAAGAGCTTGTAAAGCATCTCATCCTTCACTCCTCATTTTGCCTTCATGCTTTAGGGGGAATCTGTTACACAATATTTTGTCACACCTCCCGCACTTCCCTGTGACATACCCTGAAGTGCCTGAAACATGACCATTATACAATATACTCATCCATGTATACATCTCATATCCCTCCTAAGACTTTGATTGGAAAATTCCTTGAGCTTTCCTTGATGAAATAGCTCTTAAAACCCTAAAATGAGAGTCATCGCTCTTATGAGGCTTAAAACAGTGATGGTCGCTTGTTGCACTGTACTTTACTAGTGAGGGTATGACTTTCTTCCCTTGCATACCTATGATGATACCAAAAGGTGATTTTCACAAAGAGGATGAGAAGCTTCGTGATCTAGAAGCTTCAAAGAGTGGTGAGCTAGAGGTTGTTTCAGATAGATGAGGTCAAATCCTCTAAAATTGGCCTCTTTGTCTTATCCCTATGAGCTACCTCCTTGAGATGAGGGCCTAATCCTATATTTGGAAAGGTCCTAACTCCCTTTCCCAACCTATAAATTCATCCTCTCCCATTCCCAAATGGTTGGTCTATGTCTATTTGCACCCTTATGCTAAGCTTATGCCTAGAGACTATTCATTTGACTTGGAGAGGGAGTGCTTGGAGAGTTCTTGGATTGGACTTGGATTACCACTCAAGGAGAGCCTTTCAACATCAAGGCTTTGGTTGTAATCTTCCCTTTATTCCCTAATAATATACAACTTCTGGTTCATGTTCCCAAAATGTATATGTTAACGTATCATTTAGCTTGACATTCCTTGATTAGTTAAGTAGGTTTTTATTGGATTTGCTATTGGTTTTGGCATGCTTTGTTGTCTCTTGATCACTTGTGTGGGTACATAAACACTGAGAGATGCAGGAACAAGTTCGTGACACAAGCAGTTCGAGTCCCTCAACAAAGGAGATCAAAATAGCATCAGAACGAGGTAGGCCATGTCTTTTGTTCTTATTTACAATTGTAACCTAGGAAGATGTCTAGTTGATTGTCACTTTAGTTGCTAGACGCACTCATTGGGCTAGAGGGATCATCTATGTCCACAGAGAGGATTAACCTTGTCAATAGGAAGTCCATAAGCAATACAATATGAGGAGTAGGAAAACACCTGATACTCCAAATAAAAAGTCAGTTGATAAACCTACCAAGAAGAACATTGAGATTCTTACTAGAAATAATCCTGAAGTTCCAATCCAAAGAAGACCTGAAATTGTAGTTAAATCAACCCAAACAAATGATCCCCCACTAGCCAACAAAGAGACATACCCCAAAAGGATTTGGCTGATAAACAAGAGGATGTCAATTTAAAAAAAACATAGACAACATTTAGCATATAACATGAATTGGAAAAGCTAAAATACCCATTCCCCTTACAGATCTGATGAAAAAAACAACATACAAATCACAAGTAATGAAATCTTTAAGCATAGGAGAAAATACTGATACAGTCAATGTATTAGATGATCAACCAGAAATACTATTTGGCCCAGAAGTTGATGGAAATCTTCAAGATGGAGATGTACCTCCATTTTACATTAGCTTGAACATTCATGATAAAATCTTACATAATGTTATGCATGACTCAGGGGCCTCTTATAATCTCATGCCTAAGGTAATCATGGAAAAATTGGGATTAGATATTACTAGAATATATAAAGATCTATATTCATTTAATTCTAGTCAACTAAAGTGCCTTGGACTTATTAAGGATTTATGTGTCAACTTAATCCAAATACCAACCAAAAGTGTGGTAATGGACATAATTTTTGTTGACATACCTCATAAATATGGCATGTTACTTTCATGTTCATGGGGAGATAAAATCTAGGGAACCCTACAAATGGATATGTCCTACACTACAATTCTAGTATTTGGTAGGAATAGGAGATTATACAGGGAAAAACACATTAAATTCATGGTCACAACTGAGGAGAGACATAATAATTATCCCTTTTAATTTTTTCATTCGGACCTTGACTCATTTATTCTATATAACGATGGAAATGTACAGGAAAAAGTTCCTAATTAAAACACTGCGTTATGTCACACTGACGAATGCCAAACATTAATCAGTGAACAAGATAACTCAGATGAAACTTTATGGAATTTTAGTTTTGATGGATCTATTAGTAAAGAAAGGTCAGGAGCTAGCATATGGGTTTCCAATTTGAAAACTAATCATGCAGAGGGCCATTCCTATAAATTTAATTTTCAATGTTCTAATAACGTAGTAGAGTACGAAGCCTTAAACATAGGGTTATAACTTTTAAAGAAGTTGGGTGCTAAACGGATTTCCATTCATGGAGATTCTGAATTGGTAATTAAACAAATTAAAGGAGAATATTCTACTAAACATACCAAGATGAGAGCCTATAGGAATGCTGTGTTGGATTTTCTGGATCCTTTTAATGAATATAGTTTTTTTGTGGTTTCGAGAGATCAAAACATCCTGCCTGATGGTCTGGCTACTTCAACAAGTACCTATAAATTAACATTTCATCCTACTCGCCAATATACTATCAAAGTAAAGAACAGACCTATTGTACCTGATAGCATTATATACTGGAAGTTTTTTGAAATGATGCCCAGATTGAGAATTTTTTGTAGTCTAAGGATGAGTTTGGTGATGCTTATATAGATTCTAAAATTGACTTAGAAGATAGTGTACATAATAGTGTGAATAATTTATATTTGAATGAAATAGATCAAGAAAAACAAGAAACAAAAATTTTACAGTTAAAAGAAAATTTTTTGCCTATAGGTTTAGTTCCATTAGAAGATCTGTTTGACTTTAATGATGTAGCTAAGAAGCCCAAAATTGAACCCACTGAAGCTAGAGTTGAGGAATGCAATATTGGAACTCAACAAGAACCTAAGATAATCAAATTGTCCAAGTCTATATCCTCAACAAAAAAGCTAAATTATATTGAATTGTTCAAAAAATTCATAGATGTCTTCACCTAGAGTTATGCGGATTTAATATCCTATGACACCAACATTATTCAACATAATATTCCCTTAAAATAAGATCATAAACCTGTTAAGTATAAATTAAGGAGAATCAACCCAATGTGTATGCCTCTAATTGAAAAAGAGGTTAAAAGAATGTATGATGCTAAGATCATAGTGCCACTAAGATATTCTAAATGTGTGTCGAATTTGGTTTCGACAAGGAAAAACACTGGTGAAATCAGGCTCTGTATTGATTTAGAAATCTAAATAAAGCCTCTTTAAAAGACAATTACCCTTTTCCTAAGATGGACCACATTCTATAGAAGGTGGTTGGATCTAGCAAAATTTCCCTTTTAGATGGATTTTCTGGTTATAATCAAGTCTTAGTACACCCTGAAGACCAAGAGAAGACAATGTTTACTACACCCTAGGGCACTTTCATGTATGTGAAAATTCCTTTCGGTCTAATGAATGTTGGTGCCACTTTCCAGAGAGCAATGGAATTCACCTTTGCTGACGAAATGGGTCATTTATAGTCATATATCTTGATGACATTATTTTTTTTCAAAAACAGATGAGGAGAGTCATTGAAAAATGTAGGAAATTTGGTATTTCCCTCAATACAAAGAAAACATTGTTTGGTTTATAGGAAGGAAAACTCTTGGGACTTATTATTTCAAAGGAAGGAATCAAAATAGATCCCAGTGGAATTGAAGATATATTAAAAATTAATCCCCCCTAGAAATGTAAAGGAAGTTCAATCTTTTATTGGACAGATAAATTCTCTTAGGATATTTATTCCTAATCTAGCAAAGGTTTTAAATAATATAACAAACATGTTAAGGAAATACACTAAGGTGAAATGGAACATTGAACCTAAACAATCATTTGACAAAGTAAAATAGGCTTTAACTCAAGCTCCTGTATTGATTAGTCCAGATTTTACAGAAGATTTTTTGATTTTCTTATTTGCTTCTAAGCATACTATTGTTGCAGTTCTATTATAGAAAAATCATGAAGGCCATGAACAACCAATTGCTTTCTTAAGAAAAGCTTTGAGAGATGCTACATTAAAGTATGACATCATGGAAAAGCAGCCTTTTTCCCTGGTAAAAGCAATAAAATATTTTAGAGTGTATATCCTCCATTCACATATACCTTTGTTCCAAATGCAGTGGTTAAAGATATACTGACCCAAAACGATCCTAATGGGAAGAGGGGTAAGTGGATTGCTATTATATTAGAATATGACATTGAAAGCCAACCTACCATACTCATTAAGGGTTAGGGGTTAGCAAAATTAATGGTTGAATCTAATTTACATGCTTTGGATATAAATTTTCTAGCAATATTCAATGAACTAGATGAGTTGGTGACTCCACAGGTAGCAGAAGCTTTTGCTACCTCTCGCTGGTATGAAGACATGATTTTTGTTCTACATAATTTACAAGCTCCTCCTAGTTTGACTAAAATGAAAGCTAGATTTATTAAACTCAAAGCTATGAAATTTTTCATTCTAGATACAAATCTGTATTGGAAAGATGCTGGTGGTGTTTTACTAAATTGCTTGTTGAAAGATGAAGCAAATAAAGTGATGCAGTAATTTCATGAAGGAGACTGTGGTGGACATATGTACTGGAAGAATACTGCCAATAAGATCCTGAGAGTAGGTTATTACTGGCCCACCTTATTTTCTGATGTCCAAAAGAGAGTCACATCATGCCACAAATGCCAAATATTTGAAGGAAAAAGGAAACTATTTCCTTTACCCTTAAAGCCCATATCTATTTAAACTCCTTTCCAGCAACAGGGCCTTGACTTTATAGGATAAATTCACCCTTCCTCTTCTTCCCAACATAAGTGGATTCTTACAGCCACTGATTACTTTACAAAATGGATAAAATCCATACCTACTAGACAAGCCTCTGATGCAGTAATCATTAAATTCCTAGAGAACAATATCCTTTCAAGATTTGGGTGCCCTAGGAAAATCATTACAGATAATGCTGCAGCATTCAAGTCAAAGAGGATGGTGGATTTTTGCAACAAATATCAGATAAATTTGGGACATTCTACAGCCTATTACCCTCAGGGAAATGGACTGGCAGAATCTTCCAATAAAATCTTGGTTAATATTATTAAAAATTTGTTGCAGGATAACAAGAAATCATGGCACAATAAGCTTGTAAATGCATTATGGGTAGACATGCTTACTACCAAGAAGTCAATAGGCATGTCTCCATACCAGCTAGTTTATGGAATAGATGTTGTTTTTCCAACCTCGTTGGGAATTCTTGTTTTGAAAATGCTTCAAGAATTGGAGGTTGAACCAAATTATCTATAAACGAGAATAAATCAAACAATTCATTTGCAACAGCCAAGAGAGGAAGTTCACAACAGAACTCAGTTGATCTGGGAAAGCATAAAGAATATTTATGATAGACTAATGAAGGCTGATAATTTCTAGATCAACAATCACGTTCTAAAATGGGATTCCATAAGAGAAGAGAAAGGCAAGCATGGCAAGTTTGAAAATTTGTGGATGGGATCTTACATTATTCAGGCTTACATGGGTAATAGTGCATTTTCTGAAGGACATGGATGGAACAAAGCTACCCGGAGGACTTTTCAATGGTAGGATCTTGAAGCATTATGTTTTTCAGGAGTAAAAATAGTTTTAATCACACCCATTATATATACCATTTACTTTTTACTATCATGAGAGGGTAGCTTATGTTTGAACGTTGAAGCTCGTGGAGAAGGACCTAAGATTTTAGTCATTTTTCCTCCATAAATACAACAATTACATAAAATTCAGATGCACTAAAGCACTAAATACAAGGATTCAAGGCTACTAGTCTACTCTTCTTAACACCTCACAAGAGAGTTCCATCCCCAGCTGGAGCCACTATTAGGGTCCTATCATTTATTGGATCAATTGATGATTGAAATATTTCTTTCAGTATTTCAAATTTTCAATAATATTGCATACTACAAATGATTTCCAAAAAAAAGATATATAAATGAAAAAAAAATGAAAAGAGGGTATAAATAGAAAAAATAGAAAAAGAAAAAGAAACGATAAAAGAACCCCACAAAAAAAAAAGAATAAATGTGAAAGTGATGCTAGTTGAAGTGCCATTAATAGTCCAATAATTTGGTAGAGAATAAAATCATGAAATTGTGTGCAGCTTGTTTAAAATGCCACAATACTTCCATTTGTTTGAAATATACATTTTAATCATTGTTCAAGAAAATTTCAATTAATATCAATTAGATTAGAGTGAATAACTTAGCCAAACAGTGTAATATTGGCTAAGATTAGATAGGTAGAATAGGTAAATAAATTAATCCAATAGTTTAATATGGATTAATTCATTGGTAGATTAATTTATTTGTTTGAATAGATATTCTTAGTCCTTTAAAAAATGGAAAAATAAACAGGGTTTGCACTTTTAAATGCACCCTAATTAGGTTTAGTTAGATAACTTTAGGAAAAAAATTGAAATTCAAGTTATGGAGATCTATTTGGAATATTGCGACTTGTCCAAAGTCTGACCTTATTGTAAAAATATGTGTACATCAAATGATGTGGGACTGTCGGTGCTAAACATCGCACAGTTCACTTCCCCCGATCATGACCCTACTTTAATCCAACTGCTCTTAAGCCTTTTCGAACCTCCCCGCCGTAATTCTCTTTAACGGTGAGGAGGGGTACAAAAAGCGATTTCCTCGCTGCAACATGTCTTCCCCTCATGATTTTGGACCCCCCCCCCCAATACCACAAACAACCATGACCCCCTTTGAAAGCGGTTTCCTCTGTCTCGTCGCAATCCGCTTTCCTAGTTACATCACCCTCCGCTTCTGCTCATTCTCCCTTCCCCTAATTCCACATATCCCTCCGACTATCACTTCCTGCCAATAGCCCCATCCCTCCATCCACCTATCCTGAGCCACCACGTCAATGACGTCACACCAATTCTATTACAGCTCCCTCCCCTTGCCTTTGTCCCATTGCTGAGTAAATGCAGCTCCTGGACAGATGTTTATCCAACAATCTCACTCCAATTAATGAACCTTTAAATCCTTGATTTTTCCCACAATCACGTCACTTTCTCATTTTCCTACTGTTACATTTCTCCCGCCCTCTGTGTTCTTACATATCAGTGACTATTTACAAAGGAACTCCCTCCTATATTTTCTTGCAAAATTAAAAGTAAACCTTTGTAATTTCATCTTTCATCCTCTGCATTCTCGTTCTGTTACCACAATGGCCCTCAAAACTTCCATTGTGATAAACCCCATGCTCACTCCCCCCGTGGATTTATACCACATCCCCCTAGTTGACCTAGATTGAAAAATTACTAAGACAGTTTGAATTCAACCTCTTCGAATTAAGTTGTTGGTTTCGTGACACTTAACTTGAACAATCTGACGAGATCAACCACTTGCAGTCTAGACTACCCCTATTCATTTTCCCCGAGTCTTACTATTTCCCCGAATTATTCCTCAAGTGTCATGCCTCTTATCTCTCAAGTAAGAGGGATATCATCTCCCTCAGTGGTGAAATCCTTTTCACCATTACCTCTGAAAGTATAAACCAAATGTTGTAGGTCCCCTACACTGACTCCCTCACTCCCTTTTCACTTAATCCTCTCAAAGAAATCTATCAGAAACTCACCTTCCACTAGAGAGCCAGGACTTTTGAAGTCTTCCTACCAAAATATTCTCAACTCCCCAAGAAGAATCCCCCTTATCCCTTTTCTATTTTCCCCCAAAGAACCAGATAGATTATCTTTGTCTTGTCTTACCTCCTTGGTTACTTTTTAGATGAATGGGTAGATGAGCTTATTTTAGGTTTTTTATCCAGCTTTTCTACAGAAGAAGCACTATCATTCACCTTTGACCATGGTCACTTCCTTGCAAATGAAATTCATGAACAATTCCATTAGTTTTTAACTGAAGGAATGTTCAAATATTCTTCCATTTTTATGTACATCTTCATTTTCTTCCAGACATACAGCTTTCCCTTTGCAGTGCAGAAGCTTGATTAGCAAGTAGAACTTCAATCCATTATTTTCTACACCTCCGTGATCAGAAAAAAATCACAGGATTTTAGTTTTACAAATTTTATTGATCAGTTTTTGTATCCAACAACTTGTTTGATGAGTGGCCAATAGGTTCCAAGAATAAGTGAGGATATTCATAAAGTGTTACTGTTTCGTGAATAGGTGAAGATATGTGATTGGTATCTATACCAGTCATTTACAGAAATCAGAGTTTATGGCTTAGAGCCACCACCATATAAGTTTCCAAAGTACCTTCCAATGAGGATATTTTCCTTGGAGTGCATCAGGAAAATAATCCACTCAGATAACATCCATTTTGTGGTAGCTAAGAAGAAGTCTCAATTCAGAATCAAGAGATAGATAGGACCTTTTATCTATAATAGTAGAGAAGCAGGAGAGGAAGCAAACCTACTTGTTACATATCCATTTGGGCACATCACTCCCATCATCCATATCAGTGTTTTAGGGCTCATCAAACCCTAATTTCAATTTCTACATGCCCTAAACAAGTAAACCTTTTGAATGCCTCCTTCCCAGATAGTTTCATGGCCTGAAGACATCCTGAAATGACCTCTAAAGGGACCACCGCAGGTAGGCCCATGTAAGGGTGCGATGCAAAGAAGGTAAGTCCATGCCAGGGTGCTCTATAGAGAACTTAGGCCCTATTTCACCTGCGTTGGGCGATATTGAGCAAAATTCACATAGGGTTTGGGGAATATTCTTATCTCTTGGAGTCATCTAGAAGATTCCCTCACTTATCAACTCCTATGAGCTCGAAAATGGATGAGGAATGAGTTAAGATGCATCTTATCCTCTCATCCCTTCCTCCATGGAACTAATTATAAGTATGGCAGGCCATTCAATACCCCCATTGATGACATAACCTCCTTCATCCTCCTATAAATTGAACACTCATCTAAGTGATCACGGGCTAGACTATGTTGAATTGTAAGGAGATAATGTTGCTATGAGAATTGACTTTGAGACAAGTATTGTTATGCTACAAGTTTTTCATGCTTTTGATGTGATGTGGATGGGATCCAAGTTGGAGGAGTGACTTCGAACCAGACATGATGGTTTAATTCCTTCTTCTATTCAATAAAGTATTTGAACCTTTCTCCCATATGCTATCTTGTTATATGATGCTTATATGTGTGAATGTATCTGATTCCATTTACTTATATTCAATATATCTTTTGCTTTGATCGGTTCTTTGTCTTCTGTTGATATTTACAGGTACTTCTCAAGCATGTTAAGTATGGGAAGGAGCGACAGGATCGATACAAAGGAGACAAGAGGAAAGCGAAACTACAAGTAGGTCTTCTCATCTTCTTTGTCTTATCTATTTCTTATAGGAAAAGACTAAAGTGTTTTAAATTGTTGTTCTAGATATGGCTACTTATCTAGGGAATTGGTATTTATCCATAGATACCAAAATCTCCATAAAAAATTGGCAACTCATACTGGGGAATGATCATCGTTCCAAGTAGCTTATCCACATCCGAGGACACCCTAGCATACCTTACTTTCTTTCATCGATTCTATTTCAACCTTGATGAAGTGTTTTTTGGTCAAAAAATTGAGGTTAGATGAATCTTGAATTGCCTCTCAGGAATCAGGGCAGGCTTGTTCAAGGGACATTGCTTTGCAGAGCACCCTTTAGTGAGAGACAGTGCTCTGCAGCATAGTTAGGCCCTCTATTGATCCACCTTTGGATTTTGTTTTTTCTCCAAACTTCCTTCTATTTATGCTTGCTGAAAGATCAATAATTGTAGTATCTCTGAAATCAACTTGTATTTATACTTTCTAGCCCTACTTTGGCATGATTGATTAATGTTTCTTAAATTATTTCTTTATCATTGTCATTTCATTGCCAAAGTTATATTATAGTCGATTAATCTTTGTTAAAAAGAAAGTGTCGTAAAAGTCTTCATTTATTTTTAAATGGAACTGTCGTAAAGTCTTCATTCTTGCAAAAGTATTGATTGATTGTATGTGCATTAGTTTCCTTTTTTTCATCTTAACATTAAGGAAATTGAAAATAAAAACTTGCATCGTGCATTGAAAAATTTTGTGTGTGCTCAAAGGAATAGCTAGGGAAATTGCATTAGATGTGTTCTTTGCTCTTTGTCAAAGATCTGGTTACTCTATCCCTACTAGCTAAGGTTTTAATTATTCAATTGAATGAGAAGAATGCTTATCATATTAGTTTCATTTTAGGAATTGCAAACATACATCATGTGCTAAACCTTGAAAGGAAAATTCTAAAGAAGATTAACTTAAAATTTATCTAAATTTACCTAATGGAGCATTGTCACCTAACGAATAACATTTAGAGGTTCTAGGCTAGAGACGTGTTTCGACATCATAAAACATAGCAGTTGCCGCTAACTTGTCTGCAATACATCCTGAGTGTGATATCTCATTCCACGTACGTGAGTATATCATAGCTCGTCCACGTACCTTCAGGTATATAGGGTGGTGTTACAGTACATAAAGTATATGAGAATGCTCTCAATATGCGGTTTTGCATTAGACAGTGCTAATATGGATTAGGCCTCCACGTACTTTAGGGTATATATGGGAGGAAAACACTAGGTTGCTATCCATCCTTAGGTAACTGAGTTAGCCACCTTGTACATTTTGATACACCAAACACATCATTCAGGGAGATTTTCTGCCTGTACATCTCAGTTTGCTGGGAGGTATTCTACAGTTCACATTTTCTTGGTAAACCTTTTGCATAGATTATCCCTCTTTTGTTTTGTTATGTTACTTTGATTAAAATTAATTTAATTGACTGTGGATAACATCCTCCACGCTCACTCCTTAGTTGACCTTAGGTTGAGACATATGGCGACAAATCCAGAGTCCACCGATCAAGGAATTCCTTTTGATGGGAATCCTAGTCCTTTTCCTCCTTTTGGAAATATTGGTGCTCCATATATGGCTACATTGTCCCTTCCGGGACTTACCATTGGCTTGCCAGTATGGTTGTTTTCAACCTCCTTGGTTCAAAATGTCGTGATTTCTCTGCAATCGAGTACTCCTCCAACTAGACAAAATTAACCTCCTGTTGATCTTAAAGTTGACCCTTTGCCTTCTTCCTCGGTTGTTTCTTCCTCCCCTTCTTCCTCTTCACCTGGTGAAAGTATTGGTACTAGTAACTAAGTGGCTAAGAAGAAGAAGAAAATTCAGCAGAGGGGCAACCAAGCAACCATTTATTTGAATGCAACATTTGATGAGAAACCGTCCATCAAGCCTCACAAAGCTCAATATCCATGCAAACTTTGTGCGGGAGACCATATTCTTCGAAATTGTTCTGGTATTCCTCAGATCTTAGAAGAATGGTCTTCCTGTTCACATCATCTTGTGTCATCAACTTATAGAGATCATGCTGGTGACACACCATCAACTAGTGGTAGTAAAATTCATGGAAAGAAGGGTAAAGTTAAGTTTCCCTGTAGGTTATGTGAAGGGAATCGCCCCATTCACCTTTGTCCCTATCTGGATGAAGCCAAAAAAGTGTTGGATAACCATCCTGCTTCTCCGCAGTGACTTCCATCTAGTTATAGGAGACTCTCCCTTAATCCTTCACTAGTTGATGAATTGACTGACTCAAATCAACCGTTGGTCAAACTCACTCTCTCTAAAAGTGAATCCTATGATTCTATACCCAACCTAAATCAACAGGTCAAGGAAACAATTGACTCGATTTCACCTCTAGTTAATCGTACTGTTCTCGTAGAGAGTGAGTATGATACCACTCAGGTTCTTTTTGTTTCTTTAGATTCCAATCAGTTTGGAGACAACCCTCCTGTTCTATCAAGACAGGAGGAAAATGCTCCCGTTCTCGTAACACAAGGGGTTAATACTCCCGTTTCTATGGTACCCCCTCCAAGTAGTCTAGTCACTTCCTTTAATTGGAATCCACTGGCAAGATTTTGTCTTCATTATTATGTGCCTTTCCAGATCATAGTACAGGTTTGTAATATGATTGTATCTGGCACTATTATAGATGAAGGTGCATCTGTGAGTATCCTTTCCTCCATTGCTTGGCAAGCGCTCGGTTCACCGCCACTTGTGCCAATTACCCAGAATCTATTGGCTTTTAATAGAGGAACCAGTCAACCATTAGGGACCCTTCCTCAGTTGCCTATTACTTTGGGAGGAAAAATCGTTTATCTCAATGTGATGGTAGTCCCAGGCCCTTTAGATTACAATTTAATTATAGGGTGCGACTATGTTTATGACATGGGAGCTATTGTTTCAACACTCTTTCCAGTGATGTGTTTCCTGTATGAAGGCAAAATTATCACTGTTGACCATCTTTCATTTCCCGGTCCAAATATTGCTTCCAGTCAACCATCTTCCCGAAATGGTCCTTTTGTACCAATGGTATCATCCCCGCCACGGGTTATATATGTGGCAACCCGTTCCATGCCTACATCAACTCACGATAAATTCCGTGATGTTGTACATTATGTACTAGGGGCATTGGAACTAGATCTCGGTTTCCTTGCTATGGATCCCTTCCAAAGTATTGTTCTCCCATATGATCAGAACCTCTTGGAAGTCATGACCTCTTATGGGTCATGTTCAAGGAAGATGAGGATAGTTCTTTTTTTTGTGTCAACCTCGTTAAAAAATGAAATAAGGAATCTGAGCAGAGTTCCTTTCCTTGTGACAAGCTCATTAAAAAATGAAACAAGGAACATGAGGATAGTTCTTTTACAGTGTCAACCTCATTCAAAAATGAAATGGGTCCATGAGGATAGTTCCTGGTCTTGTGTCAACCTCGTTAAAAAATGAAACAAGGAGTATGAGCATAGTTCCTTGTCTTGTGTCAAGCTCGTTAAAAAATGAAACAAGGAATATGAGCATAGTTCCTTGTCTTGTGTCAAGCTCGTTAAAAAATGAAACAAGGTCCCCTGGAGCAAAGTTCCAAGTCGAGTCTTTGATTAGAATTCGTAAAATCCTAGTTAAGTCTTTCACTTGATCTTGTAAATGAACCTTCATTCCATCCACCTCATAGCCATGAGTAGTCTATTTGGGTGAACACAATGAAGCATGGGGGGCATGCACCTAGTCTCGAGTCATCATGTTGGGGACATGTAAACCAATCTCAAGCATAGTTTTTCATTTCAAGCTTGTGTAAAAATGAAATTGAATTCAAGCATAGTTTTTGGTTTCAGGCTTGCGTAAACATGAAACTAAACCCAGGCATACTTCCCTATGGTTCAAGCTTGTGTAAAAATGAACCCATTTCCATTTTAACCCTCATGATTACCATTCTACGAGCCTTTTCCATCAGATGAGCTTTGGTTTTTCTCCTTCCATCGTCATTATCTGCTTGGTTGATCATACACTTTCACTTGGTTGTTTTACCCTTTTTGAGGAATAGTTGCAATGTGAGGTCTTATTAGCTAGCCTCTTCACATAAATCAACATGTTTTGAGAAGTTCCAACATCACCGGAACGAGTTTCTATTGTAGACACCATTCATTCCTCAAAGTGGAGTCCTCTTTAAGCTCTTTTTAGACTCTCTAAACATGACAAGATTGTCAAGCGCTTGTCCTTTTCAGCTCGTTAACGGATTGGAAATGCAATCTACTCAGTATAAGTTTAAACCTTTTTTGGTCTGAGATAGATTAGCTACGAAAAAGGAATATGTTGACCAAACATGGTCAATAGGTTCTCTCTCATATTGTTTTATGCTTTTTCGAGCTTGAGAGACAAATTTATGAAAAAATAACTTGTGGAGTTTTCTTTTTATCCCTTTTCAAACTCTCTAAACATGAAAAGGACCGAGTTATCTTTGTCGTTAAACTCGTTAAAACACCAAATAGTGACAACTTGTCCATCTAGACAAGACCAAGTTTCACCTTCGCTAGACTCGTTAAAACATCACATAGCGATGGATTCACCTGAAGGGTGGAATTATACAACAAGCATATTTTATCCTCCTCAAGCTTGACAAAAATAAAGAGGTACTGGTCAACAAAGACTAGGGAAAATGGGAAAAAGCGGAAAACCATTTTATGGTAGCAGGTCGCTCTTGAACATGACACTTTCACTTCCTCACCATGACTACTTGGGTTGGGTTATCATCTTTATGGTAATCATACCGTTGGTCTATCATACCATCCATCACTTTGTTTTGAGTCAATGCTACCAATTCATTTCAGTGTCACCGACATGTTCAAGAGAAGTCATCCAGTTTAAATTCATCCTTTACAGTACCATAAACCTTCATTTTCATGACCACCATTCTTGAACCTTGTGTCGTCAGTCAAATTCCATCTCCAAAATCATTACACTCATTTCGTGTCACTGATGTGGGATACATCAAGGCCCTCCTGCAATGAGTCACTTCTTGTCGATGTCAGCACATTATCCAAGAAGTTGAATTAGAAACACCCTTCCAGTACCTTGAGGCTTGCATACATCAATGGCAATTTTCTCGCTTCTGGCGATATGTTGACATCACTAGCCTTCAACCGAAAAAATGTGTATGGTGTTCGACGTCAAATCATCCATTCACACCATGTAGAATGTACTGCAGTACCTTGATGATCATTTTCATTACCGATGATTTCTCTCGCGTCCGTTAACGGCTTATATCATTGGCTAGTAATCAGATGGTGTCTTCCCATGTTCGACTTTAGATCACATATTCACATGGTTAGACTCGTACTTGAGCAAACGATTGAACGAGATAGAAGACCTCGAATCTAGTTTCATCCATAAGGGCTGCGATTTGAGGAGTAATAAATCATATGTACAATGGCTTTACATTGATGATCATTCCGATCATGGGTCTATATCTGTAGACAACTGTCTGTGTACATGTAATGAAAGTTTATATGCTAAGTATGGGTATTCCTTCTCTCAGCAATTCATATAAAAAATCAAAAAATCATGATATATGTATTGTAATTGATGCAGGTCACCTTCCACTTCGAAACCTCCTCATCACATCGTAAATCATTTCACTCGACATTACATTTTCAACTTCATGCTTTAGGGGGTAGCTGTTACAAACCCATTTGGGCACATCGCTCCCATCATCCAAATCAGTGTTTTAGGGCTCATCAAACCCTAATTTCAGTTACTACATGCCCTAAACAAGTCAACCTTTTGAATGCCTCCTTCCCAGATAGTTTCATGGCCTTAAGACATCCTGAAATGACCTCTAAAGGGACTAGCGTAGGTAGGCCCATGTAAGGGTGTGCTGCAAAGCAGTTAAGTCCATGCCAGGGTGCTCTGCAGAGCACTTAGGCCCTCTTTCCCCTATGTTGGGAGAGATTGAGCGAAATTCACATAGGGTTTGGGGAGTATTCTTATCTCTTAGATTAATCTAGAAGTCTCCCTCACTTATAAACTCCTATGAGCTCAAAACTGGATGAGGAATGAGTTAAGATGCATCCTATCCTCTCATCCCTTCCTCCATGAAACTAATTCTAAGTATGAAAGGCCATTCAATACCCCCATTTATGACATAACCTCCTGCATCCTTCTATAAATTGAACACTCATCTAAGTGATCAGGGGCTGGACTATGTTGAATTGTAAGGAGATAATTTTGCTATGAGAATTGGCTTTGAGACATGTATTGTTATGCTACAAGTTTTTCATGCTTTTGATGTGATGTGGATGGGATCTAAGCTGGAGGAGTGACTTCGAATCAAACATGATGGTTGTAATTCCTTCTTCTATTCAATAAAGTATTTGAAATTTTTTCCCATATTCTTATCTTGTTATATGATGCTTATATGTGTGAATGTATCTAATTCCATTTACTTCTATTCAATAGATATTTTTCTTTGATCGGTTCTTTGTCTTCTGTTGATATTTACAAGTACTTCTCAAGCGTGTTAAGTACGGGAAGGAGCGATATGATAGATACAGAGGAGGCAAGAGGAAAGAGGAACTACAAGTAGGTCTTCTCATATTCTTTTTCTTATCTATTGCTTATAGGAAAAGGCTAAAGTGCTTTAAACTGTTGTTCTAGATATGGCTACTTATCTAGGGAATTAGTATTTATTCGTAGATACCAAATTATCCAAAACACTCCTGCTAAAACAAATGAATTTCCCTCTTATATTTACATGGTCCTATGACCACTTTGGGGCAATTTCTAATCTAAGAGTGGAATAGAAGGAAACTCCCTTTGTAAATACCCAAAGACCAGAAATAGAGAAGTACATGAACCAGCGGAATTGGGTAGAGAACACATTCCAGGAGGCCTAAGAGCTGGTGCTTTCCAGGACTGCCTCAGAGACTCCTATACCTAGAGTAAAGACCAAGAAGATACCAAGAGAGGAGGAATCTCCTTCAGTCATAAAACTCTCAACCAAATCATTCAAGGTATATACAAAGAATATTAAGATTGGCTCTAAGATAGACTTCCCACCACTAGAGGAAACACAGGGTACCATTATACTCTCTGGCCTTCAAACTTTTAATTTTGTTAGCAGTACCACCGATTATTAATCATCCTTGACTACTAAAGAGATTCTATCTACAATACCTCACACATCAGAGTCATCTACAAAATAGAGGCATCTGGATATTTTCCAACGATATAAAGATATTAAGCAGAGGAATGAATCCATTCATGACAACATCTCTGTTCAATTCAGGAAGCAGTCTTCCTCAATCCAACATAGGCTCATCCCAGCCTATGACATAGAGAAGGGAATAATGCATATGGCATTCTTACAGGCACACGTTCCACAACCAAAATGAGCAGCTGACTTCAAGCAGACTACCTTTGAGTTTGAGGCAAAGGATGTTCATCCTTTGTATCAAATGGAAAATCACATGTAAACAGGAGAAATGGTCTACTCAACCCGTACATAGATTGCCCTCACTGCTTCCAAACTAAAGATTTATTTAAAAAAATTCAATCTCATCTTAAACTAAAAAAAAATTCCTCTCTTTCTAAAGACAATAGAATTAAATATTTGGAGGAAATGATGATTAAAGCAAGTTTTGATCCTGGTAATTCAAAGGCCATGGAAGAAATTATTAAGAAGAAGAATCCTGACATAGAAGCTCTAAATAAGCAATTGAAGTTGCCTGCGACTGAAGATCCCCAAGAAAAGGAGTTAGGAGAGACAGAGTTACATCAAGAAGAAATTTTGAAGCTACTTGTGGAGCTACTAGTGGAGCAGAGTGCACAGATCAAGGAAATGGAGGCAGTGACGGACAAGATGATCAAAGAGAAGGAGCTAAGTTCACAACTTGCAGTGGTTCCTCTTGATGAAGTACCAATTGCATCCCTACTTCAAATAGGTATTCCTATAGCAGCTACAATAGTAGGAACATCTTCCTCCGTTGTACCTCTTTCTTCAACTGTAGATGATTCAATTAAATTAGCCCAATCCATAGAGAACATGTCTATACAAGGTGAAGAAATAAATAAACTAAGACAAGATTTGAAAACCCTACAAGCGCAGAGCAATAGATATGAGAATTCTCTTGTGACAGAGATGAAGAAATCGCAGACATTGTCCCATAGATTTCAATAGATGGAGAAAGGGGTAATACCTTGGTCCAAGTCAAAGAAAATATTTTGAAACTAATCTATGAAGATATGATAGATATTTTTCCTTCAATGCAAATCATATTTGCGCAACAGGGACTGATTAAAAGACCTAATGAAGCCATTAAAGAAGTCAAAAAACAGTTGGGTGACAAACCCAGAGAAACTACTGAGCTCATCAAGTTCCTCAACTCTAAGAATAAACAGGAATTAGAAGAAATGGAGATTGAAGATAGCACAGAAACAATATAGGAGGGTGTTGA
This sequence comes from Pinus tabuliformis, assembly GCA_031772625.1. Lineage (NCBI taxonomy): Eukaryota > Viridiplantae > Streptophyta > Pinopsida > Pinales > Pinaceae > Pinus > Pinus tabuliformis. Next base: position 66,429,471 of record CM062813.1, on the reverse strand, counting down.
CTAAGAGAACTTTGGTGAGGGATATTGAGGAAAAGTGTCAGACTCTTGACACTAGTGTTCAGAGATTCTTAAAAAATATGGAAGCCCTCTACAAGAAGGGACTTCCTAATTTATTGGTAATAAATGATAAGCTAAGTACATGGTCCGATTACAGTGAGAAAATAATGATCAAGGATAAATACAGTTCCAAAGTTACAGGTGGAAGAATCAGCATGGCAGGAAAATAATTCTTGGAATCATTGGCATATGTCATGGACATTCAGTATGAAACTAAACACTTATTCATTTTCAAACCAACATTTACTAAATATACTGAAGTGGACTAGGTTTACAGGAAGTTACTGAAGACTTTTATCCCTAGTGAGCAACGTTGGGATAAATTATGCAAATTACTGGAGTAAGTAGAAGATTGTTTTGTACATCTCAGCATCAACATCAAAATAGAATTCAAAGGGCCAGAGAGTTAGCAATTCCATGAATTTAGTGCCAGCGCTTTAGATAGTTCAAATTTTCCTAAATGTTTTGTAATAATTTAGATAGATTCAGTTTAGGAATTCTGAAATACATCCTAGTCATTTTTGACATGCTTTTTTGTAAATATCTTATAAATACTTCTCTTTTAGAAGTATCAAGGGTTGATTACTGCGTGGATTTTTACATTCTAGAACACTACTGTACTATTTTTATTTGATGGATGATCAGTAATAAAAAGGACATTCTCCAAAGGATTCATGTGTTAGACTATCTGGTGATGTGCTTCTCTCACTGTTAATGTTTTACTACTTTATTCCCATGCCTATGCTTTTTGAAATCTGAATTATTTTATAGAAAATTGACGAAAAGAATTTGTTGAAAAATATGCTCTGCTTCTGGTTGTAGGTAATCTCTATGTTTTCTTCTGATATCATGTTAAGGAATTCTTAATTTATCTTTAACTTCTATTGAACTTATATATTTTTCTTCCATTCCAATTCACTTAAATATAAAGGATCCATTTAGCTTAGCTACCTTGCCCCATGGAACTCCTTTTTAAAAGCAAAAACATACCCCTTTGAACTGTAGAGTCTATAACCCAATGGAAGGTTCAAGCCCTTAATCAACCAATCAATTTAAAACCAAACTCTAAACAATCATAACTAGCCTAAGATCTAATACAACAAATTTAAATCTCACATAGAGAGCCCACTCTGAAGCTATTAGGGCTAGATACCAGCTTCCAAAGTAGGTTTGTGGTTACCTTTGTAATTTTCTTCTGCAAGCTCGGAAAATTACAGAGTGCTAACATGATCTAAGTTGTAGGTCCCAAGGAACAATGGAAAACTACCATTGGTTTAGTTTGGTTAATTCATTCACCATAGACTTAAAAAAGTTGGTAATTTATTTCATAAAGAAGGTCACTTAAACAATTAATCCTCAAGTCCTTTTTCTCTCCTCTCCTATAAGGGAATATTCTTCTTTATGGAGGACCATGTCTAGTTTTGTGTTGTATCTTGGAGGCTATCATGTTGCCTTCCAAGTCCTTGATATCATTAAACATGGAATCTATATCATCTAACTTTATTTCTATTAGATGCAAGACAAACTCTACTTCAAAAGTAGATACATAAGCTACCATGGTTGTATGTTCAAAGGTATTAAATATATAAGGAATATGATTATACAACTTACAAAATCTAATGGTGGGTATAATCTCACCATTGTTCCTCTTTAAGGTACTCAACTTGGGAAGGTAATATATGTGGTGTTTCTTTATACCTCATTTATTCAAAAACTTTTCATGGAACTAACCATAATACCTTATGGAACCATTAAATGGGTTTTGAGATGATTTTCTAACCTACCCCTTTAATGAATAAGAAAACATTCTAGAAAAATAATCGCCCTTTTTCACATAGAGGTATATCCGCTAGTTTCTAGTTATAGATGGATACGTCAAGGAATTGGAGTCCCTTGAGAGATGGCATGGATGCGTTCGGTTACAAGGCAATGTGCTTGGAACAACAAGATAAGGTAACTGGTGTATTTTTATGTTTATTTATGCACTAACAGTTATGTTTTTATGACTGCATGGGAAAAGAGACTGCCATGAAATCTTGAAGAAGACTCATGTTGAGATTTCCCTTGGAAGCATTGGAACCCATGGGGATTGAGTCATGGTGTTTGTTGCTAGTCTTGTTCTTTGGGCTTTTGTGATTTGTTGTGCTTGATTGTGGCTTTGTTTACGTCTTGTGTATGACCATACCACTTTGTTTCTGGTGTTGCATTTATATTAGATTTTCATGGTTTCTTCTTTCTTATTTCTTGTTCTTTCCTTTTGTATTTTTTGGATCTTGGGAATTGGTTAGGAAAGAGAAAATTTAGTGAATCTTAGGAAGGGCTTAATGGAACCTGGTAGGTAATATAAGACTCGAATGAATCTTGGTGCATGTATAAAGGCAACTGAAGGATAAAGTATTACGACTTGTTGGATTAGTTGGGTCAATTGGTGTAAATGGACGGTGGCAGGACAATCATGAGAAAGGTAACAAAAAAGGTAAAGTGAATAGATTTGAGGCATCATATGCCTTGGCTATGTTGGGAACTGTTGTTCTCAATGGTGTGCATGTTGTGCATGGATAAAGGGAGTTCTCTTAACATAGAACTTATGCTATCTTGTAATTATGTTGTGATCATGATTATGTTGATGTTTATATATGTATACATGTATGTATGTATGTATGTCGTGTCTGACAGGGTCATCTTGGATCATGATTGTTTAATTCTAATGTTTATATGTATATATGCTTGTGTATGTATGTCCTTTTTTTACGAGATCGTACTTTTTTATGCTAATGTTTTTATATATGTAAGTGTGTATGTATCTTTGTCACTTTCTGACAGGATTGTCAGGGATCATTCTATGGAGGAATGATTTCTTATGCAGGTAAAGGGAATGAAAGAGGTTCCTAGTCTTATGGGGAATCAAGTGGGAAGAGTAGCCTCTACAAATTTATGAGGTCAATATCGTGTGGATATGAGTTGATATTATGTGTTTATACCATGCCTATTTTTATGTTATGGACATGTAATGATGAGAGATACATCAACGGATTGAAAATAATGTGATCTGTGACATGATAGGAGAAGCATGGATGATGGAGAGACACTGGAAGCAAGGTTTCTTGGTAGAGATAGTGTGGATTTGGATGTGCAATGCTACTGTTGTGTATATGTTAAGCAATATTGTATGTCAGTGATTGTACCTATGGTGTTGAGTGCTTGTTGTATATATGGGGTCGTGTGCATATTGCATATGCAGTGTTGGGTATAGATATTGTTATGTACATGTTAAATATGTGGTATTTTTTACATATTGTATTGTGCGCATGATGGATATGCGCTGTTATGTGCATATGGTGTTGTGCACATGTTGAATATGCGTGTTGTGTACATATTGTACTATGTACATGATGTATATATGGTATTGTGTGCATATGGTGTTCTGTGCATGTTGGATATGCAACATTGTGTACATATGGTGTTATGTAAATGTTGTATATACAGTGCTATGTACATATGGTGTGTGTTCATGTTGTACATGTGGTGCTATGTGCATATAATGTTGTGTGCCTGATTGTACAAGTGGTTTTGTGTGCATGTGCTATCGTGTACATGTTGTACATGTGGTGTTGTGTGTAGGTGGTGTTGTGTACATGTCGTGCATGTTGTTTTGTGTACATATGATGTCGTGTACATGTCATGCGTGTGGTGTTGTGTACATTTTGTACAAGTGGTGCGGTATAAATGTGGAATTATGTACATGTTGTGCAGGTTGTGTCATGTACATGTGATGTTGTGCACACATTGTGTAGGTGGTGCTATGTACATGTAGTATTATGTATATGTTGTACATATGGTATTGGTGTACATGTGGTATTGTGTGTATGTCATACATGTTGTTTTGCGGGCATGCTATACTATGTATGTACATTGTGTAGTCATGGTATCGTCACATGTGTTTTTGTTTTGTTTTAATCTGTGTACATATATGTATTATGTTGTACATGTGATATAGGTGTTTTGTTATGTTATACACCGAGTGTAAGTGTATGTGTTGTGTTGTGTGTTGGGTGTGGGTGTATTTATTGTATGGTGTTGTACATCGTGTGTGGATGTACATGTTGTGGTTACTTTGTGTGTATGTGTACGTGATTGAAGAGAAGAAAAGGCACTCAATTCTTGTTGATTGTGGTAACCAATCCAGTGTGTGTACGGGAAGGATAAACATAGAAGCGAATGACTGAATGAAGGACAAGTATCAGTATTTTATTTCATTTTTATTATGCATGTGATCTATGATTCTAACTTATGATGGTTACATGTGATTTATGATTATGGTTTATGATGATTTTTTGTGATTCATGATTTTGAACTATGATGGTTTTGTTTTCATCTAATTGCATGGGATATGTTTATGCATGATGACTTGATCAAATAGTTAGTTTTACTTGTTATGACAGGAAGTGAATAGAATTTCAAGTGTACCCTATTGACGAGCTACTGATGAGGTATGATGTGAATTTATTTCAATTCATTTTGAGTCTAATGGAATTATGTGCTTGGTACAGGAAAGAATGAAAATGTTGAGTTGGGTGGTTGAAACCAACTGTAAGAATTAATAGCAACAGAAAAACGGCATTGGAACAGGTAGCATTATGATGGTAAAGCACTTCAAGAATAGGGCCATTGTGGGACACTGGTACCCAATAGTGTCTGTTGATTTCCATGAGCATGCTATGACCAGTATGATGGTTTTGAGGTAGGAATATGCCTTGGTTTTTGGACTTCTGATGTGAGGAAACCTTTGCCAAGGGATGGACTGCCCGGGATGGGGGTTTCAGTGGAACTAGGAAGGTGTGTGACTACACGAAAGGGGGTGACTAGATTTCCTTAGGGACTATGTAGCATAGAATGGAAGGCCGAAGATGGATTTGTATTGGTCATTAGCATTGTTAGATGGAATTATAATATGAAAATTGGGAGTGTGCCTTGGAATAATGAGTCGGTAATTGTTCACCAAGAGGACGAGTGACATAGGATTGTAACGTTGAACATTAGATGCAGACTTTGATTTTGGCAGCGGATTCTAGACTTCCTCGCAAGGAGGTGAAACCTGGTACTACTTTGAGGGTGGAGGTGTGAGCCTATGGATTCCCTTGTTGTGGATGCAAGCATCATATCATTTTATTTATTGGTTGAGAAAATGTGCATATGTGTATATGTGTACATTATTGTAAGTATTGTATTGATATGTATTTATAAAGCTCCATAAACATTATGATTATTTGTTGGTTGAAGCAAATGTGCATGAGTATATGTGGTTTTTATTGTAAATACTGTAATGAGTTGTGATATAAAGCTCCCGATATGTTTGTCATGTTTTAGCAATGGCCATTGTAAATACAACAATGAGTTGTGTTATAAATATTCATAGAAAGTATGTTTTGTTTTCAACGGTTTGTCAGTTTATAGGTGTCATTGAACACTGAGAATGGTGTTCCCCCAAAGGGGAGGTTTCTGTAACAACCCTAGTTAAAAATCCATGTAAAAATATAAGACCAAGGTCACGTGACACATATTCCACGCTTAATGGTGGGAAAACATCCTAGTGGGTGTTCATTTCGGTTTATTATGGCTGAGAAAATCGGCAAAGGCAATGGAAAAGGATTTAGAAAGGCAAGAGACATTATTTGGCATTTATTTATGAAATTAATGGAAACCAGGAGAAAAGGAAGGTGAAAGGTCACATATTGCATGTGAGGAGGAAATTGAAGTAAAATTAAAGAAAATGAAGAAAATAAAGGCCTCAATGATAAATAGGCTTCTGAGGATTAGTTCATGGACTTTTGTTAGTTCACTTATGGCTCTCATTCTTCTCTCTCTCTCTCATACTCTTGGAAACTTAGAGATTTCTTGGAGAACTCTTGTAGAAGTGTGGCACACTTGGAGCTTTGGATCAAGAATGAAAAGGAAGTGCAAGAAAGCGTAAGAGGACATTGAGATCACTACAACAATTTTGGCATGTTTCATGCATGATTTTATTGCTCATTTCAGCATGCATGGCGCATGTGTTATGATCTATCATTGGCATGGAGATCTTCCTGCATTGACAGTGGTTTTACTAGTATTTCCATTTACTAGATAGCCATGGTGTCGTGGGTTTCTTTATTTTTGTTTCTAGTTGTTTCTCATGTTCCTTTGGTTGTGGGTTGAGTTAATAGTTCCTGGAAGCCTTGGTTGGACAAACGATCTGGAAGCCCTCTAATAGCTTGGGTTGAGTTACTAGTCCTGGAAGCTTTGGTTGGAAAAACGTTGTGGAAGCCCTTGGTGGGTTGACTTACTAGTCCTAGAAGCCCTGGTTGGAAAAACGCTTTGGAAGCTCGATAGAAACAATGGGTTGAGTTACTAGTCCTGGAAGCCCTAGTTGGAACAAATTCTCTAGAACTCTAGACAACTTGGGTAGAGATCGATCTAGTGATGGTTAGTGGTTTTCGACTGTGAGGTAGAATAATTGGTTGTGGGTTGAGGTGGTTTGGCCTCTGGAAGCCCTGGTTTGGTTTTGGTTGGTTTATTCCATGAGATCCCACATTCATGCTTCAAATATGGCAGGGGAGTGACTGGCTGAAAGAGAGATTTGGTTCAGCCTATTCTATGATTGGATGGTACATGGAAGTCCCAGACCTGGTTCCACTTTGCATAAGTTAATAAGAGCTTCTTTACTCTTTTATTGATTTTTAAATATACTTTTTTATATGTGGTCTTTATGGTTGATATATCCATGTTATTTCTGTTGGTTATATGTTGCATACGATTATGTTTTATGATAGTGATGATGTATGGTTCTCATCATGTTTTGATTTGTAAATTAATGAACAATGAATATATGACCTAATATATTATAATGCAGCTAATGTGATAAGGCATCAATGCTTCTTAGCGATTATCAGATAAGTATGAGACCCCTATGCCCATATCGTTTTTTGAAACTTCTAGATTTCATATTTTTTATATGTTTGATGAAATGACTTTCATGGTTGGGCTTGGATAGGTCAATTCCTTGATAAATTTTTGTGTTAGAGTATTTTTCTTAGTGTCATTAATTGTCTCGTAAAGTCTCATCAAGTTCTAGGCAATGGTTTGGAGACTAGCCCCAAAAAAGTGGCTTAAATCTCTTAGTCTCCAGCACAACACTGGCTAAAAAAGACTACAATCTCTCCCTTGTAGGCATTATGGGAGTTATTGAAGTGTCCCAGTTGCATGCATGCACTGTCATTGGAACAACTAGGGGTTTAATTCATTGAAAGGCTAGGATAACTCAAGGGTTGGGCACCTAGAGTGGTGGTTTAGCTCCTGGTGATCCTGTAGCACCTGAGGGAGTTATGTAAAGTGTTGGTTTGTCAATTCCACTTCCTTAATTTCACTTAGGAATTTGAATCATATCATTGTAACTATTGATCACATATTTACCCTAGTGGACTAGGAAGCTTGGGTAAGTGTGGGAGGAGAGTGTTACACTTCGTGAACACATAATTGGACATATTCTTTGTTTTTAATACATCGAGTTAATTTATGGTTGAGCCTCATCATATACATTGGTATTCTACAAAGAATATTCTAAGATATGTTCATGGTACTAACAACCATAGATTGAGGTACACTCTCGGGGATCTTTGATTACATGGATATATTGATGCGAATTGGGTTGGCAGTGTGGTGGATAGAAAAATCTCATCTATATTTTGTTTCTCTCTGCATCTACTTCCATCTCATGGATGATCCAAAAACAAAATTATGCTAAACTAAGCAACACTGACACTGAATATATTGCAGCTAGTATGTCTTGTTGTAAACCCATTTAGCTAAGTAAGCTCTTGAGTGAGCTATTTGACCATGTGTTGGATACCATCATCATTTATTGTGATAATTAAAGTTGGATTTTCATTTTAGAGAATCCCTTGTTCCATGAACGATCCAAACATATTGATATTAGGTACCATTTTATCCGAGATATGGTATAACATGGAGCAATAATGCTCTAAGACATTAGGACAAATGAATAGGTTGTTGACATCCTCACAAATCCTTTGGGAATGACCAAGTTCTTATCCTTCAAAGAGAAAGTTGGAGTCATGGAAATACCCTCTCATTAGGGTCCTAATTGAGTTGGACATTGAGCTCTAGGATCTCCTAAGGGCTTAGGGTACTTCTTTGAGTTATATGAGCATAGGGTGAGTGGTTCACCTATGCCTATGGAGTACATACCCCAACATGTGACCATAGGGTGAGTGGTTCACCTTCCCCTATGGAGTACACTATATGAAAAAGGGTGAGTGATTCACCTTCCCCTGTGGAAACCCTAACATACTTTCTACCCTTGTAGTCTGGGACTTTTGGGAAGTACCTGTCATTTGGCCAATGATTTGGGAAAACTGGGTAGGGTTAATTAGTACTACCGATAGACGTGATAGGTATTACTCTATTCGTTATGGCTAGGATGCATGATGTTCAAAGTCTTGATCACTAAGGATCAAGCCTGGTAGGGATTCTATCCCTGGACATGAGGACTTGCCTCCATCATTTTGGCAAGAGTGGCAGGGTCTTGTGATCCACCCTCTTTTAATCCTTTCCTATTGGGCTATGATATCAATCTTCAGCATAGACGAGACAAGTTTCAAAAATAGCACATGATGGACACAATATCATAGCCATGGATGAATGTTGAGAAGTGGAATTCACCCCTAGTTGAGAGGGAGAGATAAAGTGTGCAACTAGGGTCCTCTCTCTCTCTCTCTCTCTCTCTCTCTCTCTCTATATATATATATATATATATATATATATATATATATATATATATATATATATATATATATATATATTAAATAATGAATAATTAAATAAGTCATATTGAAGAGTCATGTTTCTAAGGACATGACCATTCGTTGAAAATATCCCATATTCACATAAATAACATATTTACCATAAGTTTCTACCCACCATTATTTGCGTAAAACATGGGATAAGGAAAAAGATGTAAATAAATATACTTACCAAGATTCACTACCCACCATTATTTACGAGTTCTTCAACACTTCGACAAATATGGGTAAAAACGTAAATGTGCAAACTTACTAGAATTTAATTTACAAAGATATGTGATCCAATTTACAAAGAGATATGTCTCTTGGGTATATTGAGTATAAAATTCACTTGAAACTATTCATTTTACACAATTCACTTATTATCTCATATCTTCTTGTACTTATTGTTGATGTTCTATCTACAATTATTGTCAATGATGATCTAAAGTGAATGCGACTAAAGTTTTAATGTGATTACTATTGGAATCTAAAGTAAAGTTGTTATTAGGCTACTAAGACATTGAAGTAATTGTTGCAAGCATAGAACATACCAAAACATTTAACATTGGGTAGCTATAGAAAATATCTAATATGGCTAGCATGATTTCATCTACTAAGAAATTGTCATCCCTTCCTAGGATAAGGGTGAAAAAGGATATGGAAATTGACCAATTGGTGTCTCATGTTAATGGAAATGACTCCAGTATACTTGAATTAAGGGATAAGATAGATATGGCAATAATCTATATGGCTATCATGCTTTCATATACTAGGAAATCATCATCTCTTCCTAGGTTAAGGGTAAGAAACAATATGGAATCATGTCTCCATATAAGAAATTCAAGCTCTTGAAAATGGGAGATAGTACTTGGTAGGCTTCAACATGGAGACATGATATTTGTGAGTGGTAGGCTTCCTTGTTGCCATAATTTTTCTTTCATTTTTTCTTGCCAACCTGAATTCCTTTTGCAATGGATCAGGTTCCCAAAGGAGAACGTCATGTTGGATGTTATCCTTTAATGTCCCTATGAACACATCAATCCTATGATCCTTTGTAATATATTTTATCCTTATATTCAATTTTTGGAAGTCCTCAATGTGTTCCACCATTGAACCCTTTTGTTCGAGATTTATCAATTAGCTAAAAAAAGTGTTGCCTTTTGTATCCTCATAATGTGCTATCATTTCTTCCGTAAAAATTTCCCAAGTGACAATTTTTTTATGAGAGTAAAGCCATTGATACCATACAAACTGAATGGGTTCCAAATATAAAGTTGCAATGCGTACCTTTTGTGTGTTTTGCACATTATGGAGATCAAAGTATTGCTCCATCTGTTATCCATGTTACGGGATCCTTGCCATCAAACTTCCTCACATCAATATTTGTAACATGGTGGGTCTTCAATCCAACGTTAGAGTCTATGAAATCATGATTAGCATTTCTTTTATTCTCATCATGAGTTTCCTTTACTACCCCTTCGCCATTAATAAGAATTTCTTGTAGCAACTTTGTCAAATCTATCTTCAAATATTCCATGTTTCCTTTAAGTTTTGCTTCTATACCATCCATCTTAGCTTCCATTCCATCCATCTTAGCTTCCACTCCATTCATCTTAGCTTCCATCCCTTTCTTTAAACCATCCATCTTAGCTTTTGTTACTTTTTGTGAGTGAAAATTGTTGCACTTGGTATCGTAATTTTGATATATCATGTTGCATTTCTTCCTCTTCTTCATGAGTCATGGTAGAGATTTCAGGGTTCTTACTAGGTGTTTCTATTTTCTTTCTCTGAGAAATAAATTAATGATAATTATGCTTCACTATGTCCATTTAATTCCTTCAAACTAATTTTTCAAACCAAACTTATGTAAAATTTTAGAAAGACTACACACTTTTTTTTTCTTTATAGGAGCACGATATTGAATCCATTGTATCTCTGTAATTTCAGATCTCCAAGGTCTAACATTTCGTCCTGTGGTAGACCTATGAGTACTAGTTCCAACCCCACAAGTTTGATCAAGATTTGATTCTCCGAGAAAGATTTATTCCAAATCTCCCACGATGACCTGATTATATACTTTTTCAGTAGAGTGAACATGTACGAAGTTCTACATGTCACTGTTTCAACCTTTGGACCTGAAACCAATACACAAGAAACTAAAGTTCATCTTATTTTTGCACCTTTTTACAAAATTTCAATCTGATGCTCAGAGAGAACGTTATGAAAATTTTCCCCAGGTCACCTGTTTGAGATATAATTCGGGAGCCTGCAAAACCCCTAACTTCCTTGGATCATATCTCCTAAACTATAGCGAGACGAGATCTGAAATTTGTACCTAGAGTGCATCAAGATTTCAGTGCAAATGGGGTTTAATTGCAGCGTCTAAAACATCGTATAATTTTTTTTATAGTGAAATGGCAACCATGACCTATTTGAAGTAGCAAAACCCTAGAATCCAAAGCTCTTATACCATTGTTATGCAACCAGCTCACAAAATAGAAGAAAAGATGGATCAACGACTTAAAAATCAACCTCTTAGAGGGGGAAACCTCATTTATATTACACAAATTAATAATTCTTGGATGACACAAATGACAAGACCTCCTTTCTATATATAGGAGTCTAAGGGGTCACAATATAATCAGAGACAACATAATAATAATAATTTAAGGGCACAACAATAACAATAGTGGGATTTTATGGGGCTCAATAATAACAATATCGGGATAACATGGGCACAACAATAACAATAGTGGGATTTTATGGGGCTCAATAATAACAATATCGGGATAACATGGGCACAACAATAATAATAGTGGGATTTTATGGGGCTCAATAATAACAATATTAGGATAACATGGGCACAACAATAACAATAAGGGGCTAAAATAACAATAATAATAAGGGAATACACTAGTATTATAGGGACCTAACATGGAATGTGATGCCTCACGAAATGTCACTGGTATTGTTTTAATGCAAGAAGGAAGATCCATTGCTTTTTAAAGTCATCCAATCAAAGGAAAGTATTTACACAAACCTATTTATGAGAAGGAAATGTTGGCAATACTACATGCTCTGAAGCAATGGTTCCCTTACCTAATGGTAAGACACTTAAAGGAAAAAATAAATCATGATAGCCTTAAATACTTTTTGAAACCGATATTATCTTCAGAAGAGTAGCAAAAATGGGTCACAAAGATGTTAAGTTATTACTTTGAAATCATCTACAAAAAAAGGAGGAAAAATGTTGTTGCAGAGGCACTCTCAAGAAGGGATGAGGATGTGGAGGAATTTCACTGTGCCATTTCTATTATCCAACCTAATTGGATAAGTGAAGCAAGGTATGAATGGAAGAATGACGAAGAGGGGTGGAAACTCATTCAAAAGTTGCAACAAGATCCCAATGAATCTGATACATTTAGCTGAAAAAATGGTTCAATGTGGTACAAATATCGCTTATATCTATGTAGGAACTCCCAACTCAAACAAAATATTATTTCGGAATTGCACACCTCTCTAATAGGAGGGAAATTATGATTTTTAAAATCTTACCACAAGGTAAAGAAGGAATTTTTTTGGGATGGCCTTAAATCTGATATCTAGAAGTTTGTGGCAGAATGTTTGGTTTGAAAACAAAATAAAGTTGATATAATTAAGCCATCAAGTATTTTACAACCATTATACATTCGAAGTCAGCGTCAGGAGGAGGTCTCAGTGGATTTGATCATAGGTCTACCCAAGTCCAAAGAAAAGAGTTTCATCATGGTGGTAGTTGATAGACTTACCAAGTATGCACATTTTTATGAACTATATCATCCTTTCAAAGCTAGTACAATCACAATTGAATTTATGGAAATAGTTCAAAAGCTACATGGAAACCCAAATATTATTGTAACTAACAGATATCGCATTTTCACTAGAAAGTTTTAGACATAGCTATTTTATTGTTTTGGTACTCAATTAGCTCATATCTCATCTTATCATCCTCAATCTAATCAGAAAACTAAGATAGTGAAGAAATGTTTGGAAGGATATCTTCGTTTCTTTGTATCTGGTAAACAAACACAATTGGTCAAGTGATTACCTTCACCAAAATGGTGGTATAACACTTCCTTCCATACAGTAGCAAAAATGACACCAACTAAGGCATTTTATGGATATCATCCACCATCCATCATGTTATCACTCAAAAATTACCCTGGTTGTAGAGGGAAATATCTAGGGAAACCTCTAACCACTTTGGATTGAAAGTTGGCCCTTTAATCTAGAGAGGGATTTCTCCTTAAACTCAACTACCTAGTATCACCTCAGTAGTTGGTTACTAATCACATTGGCCATATTTAACTTGTAGGATTAAATTGCTTTGTAAATAAGAGAACTAGGACCATTTAGCATGGAGTCTTTGATATGAAATATTCTAGCCATAGGTTATATGAACAATTTAACAAAGGAAATACAACTTATGTTTTTTTATACAAATCATCATTTAGGTATGGTAGGAGAAAATAGAAAATAAATATAAAAAATAGAGCAAGAAGAATTTTGCTAATGATATTTAGGTTGAACAACACATAAGTAATTTGGAAAACTTAAATATGAGCTTTGAAAAATAATTTGAATCCAAACATGTTTTCCAAATACTAAAGATTTATTGATTAAATTTTTTACTTAGGAGAAAGATACATAGTAGAAATGCTAACAAAACACCACCCACACATGAATCTTAGAAAATTTGCACATGTAAACTTGCTTATAACGAATTATATTAATATCAAAGCTAAACACACAATCTTTCTTCTTCAAAAAATTCCCAACCCCTGTTACATTACATAGCCTTGCTTAAATAATAAAAATAATATCCCAAATTGTTTTTATCTTTCTGGAAACAAAAACCAAATAAAATCATAAAAAATAAATAAATATGGAAGTAGTTACAATATGTATCGAATGGTTAAACATTTCTGATATTGAATCCCTTTAAATTTGAAAAGTTGATTTTATTATTTATATTTAGCTTTGGAAAGTTCGATGTGATATTCAATAGTTGATTTAATGAGGTGACTCATCAACAACTGTCCATGAGTTTTTTTCAGGCGAATTCATGAAAAATAGGCTTCAAATATCCATTCTAATATCCAAACCCATGATAGTTTTGTAAAATATGAGAGAGGTTTTCATTAATGCGTCTGTTCCCGACAAAAACCTCTTTTTGTTTTCAATATTTATTCCCATTTATTTGGAAATGGTTCCCGAATTTACTGTCTTTTTTTATAGGAAAAAATAGCCTAAAAAATAGAGTTTTGTCAAGTGAAAACAAAACATGCTTTGGCACCTTTTCCGTTCGACTGTTGAGTTTTTCTCATTATGTTTTAAACAGTAACCTTTCCATGAATCTCAAGCCAAATTCATCAAGATATGAGTCAACTCATTGATCAGCGCGAGTTGTCGAATGATGATAAGTTGTATGTGACACTTATTTGCCAGCGCTCATTTGTGCAGAAAATGAACGATTTGCTGAAATTTTATTTGTCAACACCTTAAAACATGATATATATATATATATATATATATATATATATATATATATATATATATATATATATATATATATATATATATATATATATATATATATATTTTTTGTTGACAATCCAACTGTCACTCTGCCTAAATTTTGAACAAAAAATTACAATTGTTGAACCTTATACCTTGAAGCTAAATTGAGATAAAAATTGCCTCCATTGGATGGAGATGTTTTCCTCCCTATGAAGCAGTAAAGAACTCACTACTCCATTGTGTTGATCCCAAGATTTGAAACCTTCTCATTTTGAGGCCTGTGACTTAGTTGGTTTAAACTAACCCCACAATGAAAATCATTGCTTTACAAAATGAAACCTAAATGAAAAACTACAAAACAAAATCTAAATATTTGAAATCAATTTTTATTGCAATCAAATCTACACTCGAACTTTGTTGTAACATGAAAACCCACTGCTAAAAACTGAAAACTATAATGCCCGCCCTTTGTACAAACTGGAATACAAATGCTTGAACTACAAGCTTATTCAATACATCCTAATCTAGATCTAAAAACAATTGTTGTATCAAATGATACAAAAATTCCAGTGTAGCCACGAAAGAAAATGTCTATTTGATTGGTTTCTTCTTTCACTCTCTTCAAAAAGAAAGAAAAACATAAAAATTGACAACTCAAAATTCAGTTGAAATTAATGTCCCTTACTTATAAACACGACAACATCCACCTTCTCTATTGATGTCAACATTTCTACAAAAGGATCCTTAAGAGCATGAATAAATACCTCTTGTTGGCCAGAAAAATGAATAGTACATCCTTGATCTTTAGATAATTCTCCTTGTTCCATTTCGGTAAGTTCAAGATTATTTTCAAAAGAAATGGAAACAATTCGTTTGACTGAATCTTCCTTCATATGGAAATAATTTGAATATTCTTGGAGAGACTCAATAAGAACAACCACATCATGTTCAACAAGAATGTCCAAAGGTTCTTGATATGATTCAACATAAAGGCATTTTGATTTTCAAAATATTTAAGGAAATTTTTTTCTTCTTCACTGTTTTCTTGAGTAAATGGCTCGAGAAAAGATTGAAGAGTTTCAAAATCTAATAAATTATCAACATCCCTCTCTTGGTCCTTTGTAAATTCTAAAGATTTAAGAATTTTATCAACATTCTTATTGGATGGAACATGAATTTGAATTCTAAGGTCTTGTTCTTCTTCATCTACAACCAAAGAAAAAACTACTTTCTGCTGAAAATCCTCTTGAATATCACAACAACTAGCCTCTAAATTTTTTCCTTGATGTTGAAAACGGTTGTCATACAAGGCTTCTTGAATTTCTTCATCCATAAACTCTTCATCAACATACATATTTTCAAGATGTTGAATGAAACTTTCAACATGCTCACAACAGTTTTCAACCAGTAATAAATAAGGACATGATTCTTTGTATTTCTCAAAAAATACCATATGAAAGTCTCGTATAGAATAAAGACTAACATGCAGTAAATTTTCATACCAAGATATATCCTTTCCCTTTAAGAAAACCATGAAGATTTTCATCAAGAAGTCTTCATGATAAACCTTTAGCTTACATATATGCATGTGAAACTTAACCAAATGAAGAGAAACATCATCCCATTTTTCATCTTTGAATCTGGGTAGATATGTTTTCCAATATATACAAGGTAGATGATTTGGAAAACCGGGGATTTGAGAACGTTCATAGGAGCATACCTTACAGATTGAGAATCCATCTTGAGATAGTGGAGTTGCTAAGAAACTCTTCAGGCTTGTGATTCTTTGGATAATGGAGTCGTCATTGATACTTTAAACTTTGGATCCTACTAAGAGTGGAGTCGCTAAGTGAATGATGTGAAACCTTTCTGTGTTTGTGCTTTGTTCACCATCAGACAACATATATGTTCGTTGTCATTCTTCCAGGATGTTGAGTTGAAGCTTCACGTCCACGACAATAATGCCAAAATTTTATCACTCAGAAATAACCCTGGGGTTGTAGAGGGAAATATCTAAGGTAACCTCTAACCACTTTGGATTGAAAGTTGGTCCTTCAACCTAGAGAGTGATTTCTCCTTAAACTCATCTACCCAGTGTCACCTCAGCAGTTGGTTGTTAATCACATTGGCCAAATTTAACTTGTAGGATGAAATCGGTTTGGAAATAAGAGAACAAGGACAATTGGGCATGGATTCTTTGATATAAAATATGTTAGCCACAAGTTATATGAAAATTTTAACAAAGGTAAGATAGATTATGGTTTTTTAGACAAATCATCATTTAGGTGTGGTAGGATAAAATAGAAAATAATATAAAAAAACATAGCAAGAAGAATTACGCTAATGATATTTAGGTTGAACAACACATAAGTAATTTGGAAAACTTAAATCTAAGATTTAAAAAATAATTTGAATCCAATCTATTTTTCCAAATACTGAGTAATTATTGATTAAAGCTTTGACTTGGGAGAAAGATACACAGTAGAAACACTCAAAGAAAGCCATCCACACATGAATCTTAGAAAATTTGCACATGTAAGCCTGCTTATAAAGAGTTATATTGATATCAAATCTAAACACACCATATTTCTTCTTCAAAAAATTCTGAACCCTTGTTACATTACATAGCCTTGCTTAAATAATAAAAATAATATCCTAAATAGTTTCTATCTTTCTGGAAACAAAAATCAAATAAAATCATTAAAATAAATAAATATGGAAGTAGTTACAATATGTATCAAATGGTTAAACATTGTTGGACTTGAATCCCTTTAAATTTAGAATGTTGAAATGATTACTGATATTTAGGTTTGGAAAGTTCGATGTGATCTTCAATAGTTGATTTGATGGCGTGACTCATCAACAATTTTCCATGAGTTTTTTTTTGGAAAACTCTTGAAAAATAGATTTCAAAGAGCCATTCGAATCTCCAAAACCATGATATTTGTGTAAAATATGTGAGAGACTTTTCTTAATGGCTCTAGTCCCAACAAAAATTCTTTTCGTTTTCAAAATTTCATTCCCATTTGTTCGGAAACCATTCCCAAAGTTACTGTCTTTTACAAGAAACAATCTAAAAAATAGAGTTTTGTCAAGTAAAAAAGAAAACATGCTTTGACACCTTTTCCCTTTGATTATTGAGTTTGTGTCATTATGTTTGAAATAGTAACCTATTTCATGAAGCTCAGTCCAAATTCACCAATATAGGATTCAATTATTTGATCAACACCAATTGTCGAACAATAAAAGGGTTGTATGGGAAACTAATTTGTCAACTCTTGCTTTTCCAGAAAATTTTATATATATATATATATATATATATATATATATATATATATATATATCTTAAATCCACGCTGAAAATCCAACCATTAGCACCTTAATTTGACATTTTCAAATTAGCGTTGACAATCTAACTCTTAGCACGCCTAAATTTTGAACAAAATTTTTAATTTGTTGAACCTTATACCCCGAACCTAAACTAAGATAACACATCACATTGTCTCTAAGAGGAAATTCTAAGGCTCAAGGAGTGGAATATCACATCAAGCATCAAGAACAAGTTCTCTAACTCTTAAATCATAACCTGAATTTGTGGCAAAATTAAATGAAACAACAAGCAGATCAGCATCACAGTGAAAGAATTTTTGGTGTGGGAAATTGGGTATTTTTGTGTCTACAACAATATAAGCGAATTCCCCTCAAGTAATCTAAGAAGTAGAATTAATTATCACCCAAGTACCATGGCCCTTACAAGGTGTTGCAAAATATTGGTACTGTTGAGGCAAATTAATTACCTATCATTTAATTGTCAACCCGAGGGTTTCGTAAAACTTGTGAAGCATGCATGCATTTTATATGCTAGAAATTACCTTTCAATTTATATCAATCTAAATACGAAACCAAATAATGACAAACCAAGTTCACCTATTCTAATTCAACAATCAACTCAAAAGAAATTACAGTACAATTATAGTACAACACGCAAAATTCAAATCTTAATCTTTAAATCTTGCGGGAATTGAAAAGCACACCACTTTTTCAGAAATGAAAGAAAAAACAATCATTCTTAACCTCTCACATAGGAAAAGATATAAACGAAAATAAAAACAATCGCTCTTAACCTATAGGTAGAATGCAAATAAAAACAATCACTCTTAACCTCTCACACAGGAAAAGATATGAAAGAAAATAAAACAATCACTCTTAACCTCTCACACAGGAAAAGATATGAAAGCAATAAATATTAATCTATGAAAGCAATAAATCTTAATCTATGAAAAACAATAAATCTCACACATTATAGGTGGCTAATCCAAAAGCATGAGAGATGGCAAGTTGAGAGGCTCTAAATGCAAGCATAACCAAAATCAAGGTGAACATCACTCATGAGCATGGTGCCAAATCCAAATTATATATTCAAAACATGAGGATTTCCCCAAATTTACACATGCCTCTGAAAGGAGAAGGCTCTCCTATTTATACAAAAACATAAGAAGCTACCTCATTAATGGAGGTCCATTATTCTCTTCCTAGATCCCTAGAAAATCTCATAGAGTTACAACTTAAATAGGTAATGATGAGACACATATCCTCTTTGACCTTTATCTAAATCTTCTTCCATATCTTGAAGAGAACTCGAATTTGAGCATTGGAGGCCACATAAGGGTGCCTTGGAAGCTTCCAAATGGCCTACACATGTCATGAAACTCAAGCCACTTTTAAGTATTAGCAAGTATATGTCATTTTTCTAACTTTTAACCATTTAATTCACTTATAATACTAGAAATAACTATATTTTGGAAAACCCAAAGGTAATCCATATAATTATGAAAATGGAGGCTAATGAAAGGCTATATGGTCATGGAGTTGTGACATGTGAGTGAAATGGTGGTGACAAAGGTGAAAGTGGGTGATATTTTGAATACATTTTGGAGACTCTATAGGTACTTTGGCATACAAAATGGAGCTACCTACATCTTTGCGAGCAAAACCAGTTTTCCATGTTTCATGCTTAAAGAAGGATATAGGTGACAAACTCCCAGTTTAAACTATATTTATAGAACTTGACGAGGAAAGAAAAATCATATTGGATCCTAAAGCAATCATGGAAACAAGAATCCACGACAACTACAAAATCTATCAATTTCAGAGTATCTCATTAAGTGGAAGAACTTACCTACTGAATATTCCACATGGAAGGATGACTATTTTATACCGAAGCATCCATAACTACTCAAACATTGAGGACAACATTTTTTTTAATGAGAGGGTCATGTTAGGTCCCTAATGAAAATATTAGCAAGAAAAGGGTTCCTTGATTTGCTCCTTAATCATAGTACCAGAACAAGTTCCTTCTTATGCATGACACGAGTTCCTATAAATTAGGATATTTCCTATAAATTGGGACAAGTTCCTATCATTTAGGATTCAATCCCTAAAAAATAGGACGTGTTAGGATGCAGCTAACTGATGTGTTAAAATTTAAAGTTGATTTCTTGATTTTCTAGTATCAATTGATTGAGGAAAACACAAGTGATTGATTTTAAGGCGGTTGACTTAAAATAGGGTGAGTTTCATGATAAGTTAACTCATGTTAAATCAATCTGTTATCACTTAGAACTAAAAAATTTGATGCATATAATTTTCTATCCTAGCCCGGTGAAAAAGGTCCTTGTTAGTTTAATTTCGTTTTAATTTTCTTCCCTTAGGATTTGGAGTTTTAAAGAGTTTTTTAACTCAAGTCATTCTCAACCCCCATTGGTTCTCCTCCACCCATCATTGTTCTATAGCCACATCTCGTTTTATCTGAGTCACTGTGTCTTTTAGTAATCTCCCAACATAATTCCCATTTGCCAATTTCGCAGCGCAATCATGATTTAGCAGTTTCGCAGCACAATCATGATTAAGCAGTTTTGCAGCGCATCATGATTAGGCAGTTTCGTAGCGCATCATTAAAATTTAAAACTAACAGCGCTGCGAAATCATGGATTCATACTTCCGCAGCGAATCTTTCCCGAAATATCAAGTCCGTTAGGTGAGTCATCAGCCATGTCTTCTCATGTCAGTTCATATATCTCTCCTATCACGTCTTAACGCTCATTGCCACTATCACCACCACTAGATCTGTTGATACGCATGTATTATCATTCCCAAAAAATTTCACCGTGCATAAGCCTTAATGATGCCCGTAAGTCTTGCATGAATGATAAATCTGCAAGATTATGTCTTGAAAGGTTTTAAGCGGAAAGTTTAAATTTCAAGCGAGGCTGGTTTCCAAAAGAAGCTGAATCATAATTCCAACCGGAGCTGGTAGTCTTTGTGTGCGAAGATTTGGAAGAATCCATGGAGAAAAAAGAGCACAGATCCGGTAAACCTCTAAGGACTGAACCCGAGGGCCTGGATATAACGCTGAGAGATGAAGGGGTGAAGAAAGCATTCAAAAATGCTGGGTGCTGGAACTTTTGCAAGAAGTTACAAGGAGGGCATGCGCAGGTAACCAAAGAATTTGCACTAAACTTCACTGGTTTAAATTCAAAGGTAGCCATGTTAGAAGTGTAGGTTTCTCCAGAAGCAATATCTGCTGTGACAGAGATCCCAAGAGGACAAGAGGAATGGTTCAAAAATTTCAAATTTGACATGAATCCTTGTAAGGAGTTTTTAAAGGATGCATATGTAAATGAAGATTTGAGTAGAGGAGTGCCCAAGAATTATGTCAAAGAACATTATGCTCTCTTACTCACCTGCATACAAAAATATTTGACTTGTGAAGGAAGGTATAACAAGGTTTATTCTTACCATTTCAAACTGCTTTTGCATTTCACTGGGAAAGTCTCCATAGACCTACCTTTTTATTTTTTCCGTAGCTTGAGTAAGATGTGTGATAAGGTACAGCTGAGAAAAGAGGATTCTGAAACCTCTTTGTTTCATCATGGTTTGATCAAGCTACTGGTTTTAGATGGGCTACAAAAAATAGACAGAGACTGGAATTCATTTATCTTTATGGCTGGATTCCAAAGCAAGACTGGCCTCACTCCACAACCGGCCAGAGATTTCACAATAGTTGAGCTCCAAAAAGAGGCAAGAGCCAAAAGGGTTCCAAAGTCACAGCTAAGAAAACCAGTGAAGCCTCTCATCATCCAAGATCAACCTCAGCAAATAACTAAGGAAAAGGCTCAGGGTAAAAAGAATGTGCCCGAAACAAGCACATCTGAAGCAGTCTCAAGGGTAAGAACAAGAAGTCAAATAATGAAGGAAAAAGGTAAAGCTGTAGCAGTTGAAGAGAGCCCAGTGTCCAAGGCAAATTTGAATGATTTATTACAGGCCATTGAATTCGAGCAGTCTCTACCAGTCCAAATTGAATTGATGCAGTCAGAGCAAGAAGGTACCAAGAAATCCAAGGCTTCAAAAAGGCTTAAATTTGATAAGCCAGCTGAAGAATTCATTTTTAAACCCAGAAGACCTATGACAAGGAGGTTCCAACAAGTACAAGAAGCACTGCCGAGAACAGAGGAAACAGGGGAAGGAACACAAAAAGACATGGGCAAAACAGCCATTGCATCTCAAGAAGATAATATAGCAGCCATACAGAGACAATTAGAGTCAGCCAAGTATGAGATTGCTAAACTGAAGAAGGCCGCTAGAAAGCATGCAGCCATACATGCAAAATATTATAAAACCTTATGGGAAGGAAATGAAGCTGTAAAAGCTCAGTTGAATTCAGTGGTGGATGGCCATGAACAATTTCACACCTGGACAGTACCAGCCATCAAAGAAGCCAGGTATATCAGAAGGATTAATATGCAACTTAGAGCTGGGAATAGAGCTATGAGGAAACAAATTGAAGATTTGAAGACACAGCTGAGCCGGCTGCCTGCTAAATGAGTTTTTCACTTCAAGTAAGGTTTTGTTTCAAATTTTTGACAAATTTGCTTAAATCTTATTTCTCTAAGGAAATATAAATCCCTGTTCAGCATGTGGAAAGTCGAAGGGAGTTTTTGGCAATCAAATATTTGGTTGATAAAGGTCTCGGGTTAAAGGCAAACTGTTTCAAATAACTCAGCAGTTTCGTAGCGCGCTACGAAACTGCTGAAGATGTTGTTTTTAACGCAAATCAAGTAGTTTGAATTGTGAGCGGGAATTTTGAAAAGGAAACGCCTAAAGGGAATGCAAGAGATCATCTGAAGCTATCTAACAGTTAACCAGGTCAAGACATGTGGAGATAATATACATTCGAATCCAACTTTGGATTTTTGTCATAAAGGAAGCATATTTCATATTTATCACACTTCCGGGTTGGTAAAACAGTTACAGTTTGCAAAGGTTTTGGCTTTCACGTATGCAAACGGTGGACAGCACATCAAAGACGTGGTAGTTTGCTCCATTGTGGGGTAATTAAAAGATAAAGGATATACTTCGTTGGATCTGGACATGGTAAGGCATACTAAAGACCGATACACAGGGACAGTTTCATATATTTCAGGGTATTGGAAAGGATGTGGCATTAAAGATCAAACATGGAGCTTTAAACCTCCGTTACAACCAAACTAAAGGGGAGCAGATGTCAAAGAACGAGGTTCATTGCAATTAAAGCCATCAAGCATGTAATATGGAGTTAGAGTCATAGTTAATTTAGAACTCTAAAAAAGCTCCAGTCAGCACTTTATTGTATTTAATTAGTTAGTTAAATAGTTGATAGGTGTCATTAGAGGTAGTTATCGAATTCCCCTCATGCTGGAGGAGGAATCTCGATCAGTTAGAATAAGAATTCTATATATAGCTGAAACAGCAATGTAATGAGGGTTGGAAAACTTTATGACAGAGCATTGTATTTGACTTATGTAAAGACAGAGTTTCAGTAATAGAATTTGGGCTTTACTTCTCAGGATTCATGAAGGATTTCTATGTTCAGAATGTGTAATCTTGTCCTTTCCTAATTTCTTTTTATAGTTGTATAAATGTATAATCACTCAGAATTCACTGATTGTGCTCTGATTTCCTGTATGCATTTATAAGCTGTGGTTTCATATGAGTTATGTTCTGAATATTCAAATGCAGAATGCCCTGACTTCTATGTAAAGTCAAGATCCTAGTTTATTGAGGTACTATTGACTCCATAGGCCCAATGGATACCTGTTTAATGTATTTCCAGCATCCATATTTGTCACAGTTATTTCACAAAGAGTTAGCCATCTTATCTTAAACAAAATCATTAACCCATTTAGAGAGAGCCCTCTCAGGTTGAGGAGGCTAAGCCTCAGCCTAAAGTAGGTCTGAAACAGTTACTTGTAGTCTTCCTGGTCTGCAGCCTTCCAGGGCCTGATTTTGAGATAACACAATCATTCCTTAATTATAAAACTCACTAATTTTAACCATTTAAATTTCCTTTAAAAGGAGGAACGAAGGCACAATTTTAATCATTGTTTTGGTGAGCACGAGTTGGTGAGACCAAGAAATGTGAAGCACGACTTTGTGCATGGAGCTTGTGAGAGGAGGAGTATGCAAGGGAATCTTGTGCACATGTTGGTAGAGTAGCAGAGATTAGTAGTCTTGCAAAGGTTTCAAACATAGATAAAGTACGAAAGACAAGTGTGTCTTTTAGATTGAGACAATTTTATTTTGTAAGCAATCAATTACTCAGTTTCTCTATCAATAAAATTATCAAACAAGCATAAGGTTTTCCCAATTGGGTTCCCTAGACAATTCTATTTTTTTGAATTGTGTCAATGTGATTTTATTTATGTTCTTATATCACTGCATCTAGTAGAGAAATTTTGTGTCTATATGAAAATCAATTTTATTTCAGATCGCTCATATTAGCAAATCAAATTTTTTGTTGAAAATCTACATGGTATCATAGCTTTGATCAGAATAAAGATAACACATAATAGAACAACCTGTCATAGAGAAGGATAAATTTGTGTTATCTCCTCCTGTGTTTGGAGGGTTGAGGCTAGGCAGAGAGTTGGTTGAATTTAGTGATTGATATGGGCATGAAGATGACTAGTAATCTCTGTGCTTGAGCCAAAGTTTTTTTTCCATGATTTGGAGCAGGGCCGAAGTACTAGACAAAGGCATCTAATACCTATTCTGAAGTTATTTAAGGAGGTCAAGATACTAGAAATTACAGCAAAAAAAGGGAGGTCTTCGTGGTCTTTTTTTTTGGAAAGAAGGGGTAACATATAGTTGTACAAGAAGTTTTATCCAGGAAAAATAAGACTGAGGTGTATGCTACAGAATAGTGGAGTATTGGAGGACAGGTATCTTTTCTTCCTTCATGTTGATGTTTTTCTAAGTGGATATTATTCAGGTTGGACAGTCTGTGTTTGTAAGCATAACACTGTTAGGAGGGTTGTCGTAGGTGACAAAATATCCCTAAGAATAGTTACTTATAAAGAAATTTGAGGATTGTTAGAAGGGACAAATCAGAGAAGCCCTAAGGGCTAGTTCTTGAAGGAATAAGGACCAGCCAAGTGGGGTAACGAACAAGCCCTAAGTTTATTGTTGGAGAAGGAGTTTTGATAGTGATAGATGACACCGTCCATGCCCTAAGTTTGTCTTCATTGGAGTAATAGAGGAAGGCATAAGTGGGAAGAGTGTGAAGTCCCATAGTGTTGTGTTCTTGAAGGACTAAGGAGCAACAAGTTGAAAGTTGATGAATACTCTATGTGTTGACTTATTAATGGATTAATGATCAGCTAGAGGGTAGGCATTTTGGGTAACCTATGTTCATTCTTATTAGAGTATCTAAGAGAGATTGATAGTGGTAGATTTGACGACTAGAGAAGCAAGCATTCTGAAGTAGAAGAAGTTGCAGTGATCAATAGAAGAGGAGGAAAAGTACATGCCAGATGTGCTCAAGGAGAATCATTCTACATGACCAAGAACAAGAAGTGTTTCATCCACTTGAAGGAAAAGGACATGGAGGATCAGATTGAGTTAAGAGGTGATGGTCATTATGAAACTAGAGGAGTTTGTATTGTTAGTTTTCAGAGGGAGTCAGGTAATCCTCTTCATCTCGAAGATGTTATTCATGTTCCAAAATTGAGGAAGAATATTTTTTTGTTAGCTACCCTTGAGGACAAGGGATATGATATCATCTTTAGCAGAGGTAAGGTGTACCTCCAACACTTATCTTCTAAATGTACGAAGTAGATAGGTGTGAGGGTGAAGAATATCTATAAGTTGTAGGAGCCTTGAACAACAAGGCGGGGAATGCATAGAGTATAGAAGTGGTGGTTGAGTGAGAGTAGGATAGAGATCTCAAGAGGATTTGGTTAATTCATATTAGAAGAGAGTTGAGTCTCACAACATCAAAAAGTAGCCACAGAGGTACACAAGGAACATGACACTTATGACTAAAGTGGTGGACTCACATAGCATGCTGGGAAAGAACATGATTTCAAAGAAGGCTCCACAGAAGAAAGTAGGGAATCCTTCTAGTTCAGAGGGAGAATTTGTAGTTGTGGAGAACTTGGTAGTGTTGGAGACAAATCCAGGTGGACGAGGTTCTTCCAGGAAAATTTTCCTCGCTAAGAGGGAGTGTTGAAAATATTAGTGATAAAACGGTTCCTTGATTTTTTCCTTAATCATAGGAGCCAAAACGAGTTCCTTCTTTTGCATGACTCAATTTCCTAAAAATTAGGAGATTCACTATAAATTAGGAAGAGTTTCTATAATTTAGGAATAAATCCCTAAAAATTAGGATGAGTTAGGATGCAGTTAACTGATGTGTTAAAATTGAAAGTCGAGTTCTTCATTTTCTAGTGTGAGTTAATTGAGGAAAAGTACAAGTGATTGAATTTCACGTGGTTGAATTTAAATAAGACAAGTTGAATGAGCAGTTAAATCATCTTAACTCAATCAATCAAAAAATCATTCCTTAATTAGAAAAGTCACTAATTTTAACCTTTTGAATTGCCTTTAAAAGGATGAACGAAGGCACAAGTTTAATTATTATTTTGGTGAGCACAAGTTTTGGTGAGACTAAGCAATTGGAAGAACGAGGTTTTGTGTGGAGCTTTTGAGAGGAGGAGTGTGCAAGAGAATATATTGCACAGGTTGGTAGAGGGCAACAAAGATCAGTAGTATTGCAAAGGTTTCAAGCTTAGATCTGTAAGAAAGACAAGTGTGTCTTTTATATTGAAATAGTTTATTTTGTAAGAGATCAATTGCTCAATTTCTATATCAATAAAATTCTCAAAAAAGAAAAGGGTTTTCCCAGTTAGATTCCCTAAAAAATATTGTGTTTTTAATTGTGTGACTATGCTTTTATTTATGTTCCTATTCCGCTACATCCTGTAGAGAATTTTTGTGTTTATATGAAAATAAATTGTATTTCAGATTGCTCATATTAGCAGATCAGAATCTCATGGAAAATCTATAGTCCCAATAATATTAGTGTAGCCCCCATTTTTTATTGTGTGCCCCATATACGCCCAATATTGTTAATGTTGTGCCCTTACATTATTATTGTTATGTAGGCCCTAATTATATTTTGACCCTTTAGACTCCTATATATACCAAGGAGGTCTTTCCATTTGAATCATACAAGAATTGTTCATTCATGCGATGTAAAGGGAGGTTTCCCCCTCAAAGTGACTTATTATCTAGTCGTTGATCTATAGTTTCTTATGTTTTGATGCTATTTTTTTATCTAAATACATAAAAATCATAGCCAAGAAAAAGTTCTCTTGTGGTTTTCTGTGACATGGGGCATATCTCTCCACAATTCAAATAGCCTCAACAAAATTTCCCTACAGTGTGACATTCCACACACAAAGTATTTTTTGTTATAATAAACAATGTTCAAAAGATATATCACATAAAAATTAGTTTTGGTTGTGACACATGTTGCACATAAAATAATGTTGAATGTTATCCATGTGAAATATATATATATATATATATATATATATATATATATATATATATATATATATATATATATATATATGTATATATATATATATATATATATATATATATATATATATGTATGTATATATGTATATATGTATATATGTAGATACATATATACATGTATATATATGTATATATGTATATATGTATCTATATATATACATATATATACATATATACATACATATATATATATATATATATATATATATATATATATATATATATATATATATATATATATATATATATTGTTGTGGGGAAAAGTATCCGATGCGGATGACCCTATCCCTACTCTAAAGGTGACAGTCTTTAGCAACAACTGAAAGTAAAGTTTTGATGATTTCCTTTATGAAAGTACAGAGAGAATGAAGAAAGATTAACCAACCTGGTGTCTTTCGCTTAGTCGATCCTTGTCCTCTCTCTTTGTCTCTTGTTCCCAGCTCTTTGCCCTCTTTGCCGGTCCAGCTACACACAGATCCTGCACAAAACAAGAGAGCAAACTACAAGATACATGTACTCATAACTGAAGCATGGATTAGGATGAATCAAATATACATGTAAATACAATACATCAATGCAATACAAGTATATAGGAGAACATGCAAAACTTTATTGATAGAAGTAACAGGGTTCTGAGAAGGTTACAACCAATGATGGCTCCAATCCAGCAGCACCTCCCCAGCAGCAAGAACTCTCCTCTTCACCTCTAGTAAAACAATCACCCAATAGCTCTAACTGTAAACCAACAGCACCTCCTTGCTTTACACAAAATTCCAGCCTCCTTAGACCTCATAGAAGAGCTCTATATATAGGAGAGAAGAAGAGAGGATGAGTCAGCTTGAGGCTGGCATAGAGCTGACTAGTGTCCTCTCCCTCTTCAGTTAATCTTCAGTTCTTGAGTCCACTTGGAGATCCTTGCTTACACATGGTGATCAAGTACCTCTTACTCATCACAGGGCGAATCTCATGAACCAAGTGTCAGTTTGGAAGCTTCCTGGGCAGTTGACACCTTGCAGGATGACTGTGCCACTTGGCCAATCTCGCCCAGCGCAGGTAGCCTTCATTAATCTTGACTTCCAGCGCAGGTACAAGGAGGGACAGTTGCATTCCAGCGCAGAAGCTCAGTGGAGCAGCTGACATGATCCAAAATTAGCCTGTTTTGAAGTGTTTTCAGGTGGAGAACTGATTGGAAGTGCTGTTGTTTGATGACCTTGTTCTTTTAGGGGTAAGAACAACATGTTTAGGGACTGAGGATCCCTGTAATTATGGACATTTCATGCTCCATGCTGTGAGGCACAAAAATGTCTATAACAGTTGCCCCCTAAAGTATGAGGCCGTTTATCGGGTGAAATGCTTTATCTAGAGGGTCCGAAGTTCATTCCAGTGCTGAGGAGGCGCCCTGTAATACAATACAATACAATACATTATTTTTCATTCAGTTTTCATGATCTAGCTGAGGCGGGCATTCCCATGCTCAGCTTTTATAAATACATTTTGGTACATATGACAGACGATCGTCTGAAGGTAGACTGATAATTTTCTGCTGAAATTATCATCCTTTGAATAGGATGATCATCTGTTGTAATGATGTACGTGACAAATGCTTTTATATTTCCTGAATATATATCGCAGCCCGGATGGATGAAACTAGATCCGGGGTCCTCAAACTCGTTCGATCTTCACTCTAAGTACAAGTCGATCCATGTGAGAATTGCGCTGAAGTCGAACATGGAAAGACATCGCTTGATTACCGGTCAATAATGAAAACCGTTAACAAGCGCGAGAGGAATCACCAATAATGACGATGACCCTCAAGGTACGGCAGTACAATTCACGTGGCGTGAATAAAGGACTTGGCGTCGAACGCCACGCAAAATCTTCTGGTCGAAGGTCATTGATGTATACCTGTCGCCGGAAGTGAGAAACTTGCCATTGAGGCATGCAAGCTTCAAAGTACTGATGGGGGTGTTCCTAGATCAACTTCTTGGATAATGAGCTGAAGTCGACAAGAAGCGATCTGTCAAAGGAGGGCCTTAATGAATCCCACATCAATGACACGGAACGGAGCTAATGACTTTAGTGGAGGTGAAAACAAACTGTGACATATGATTCAGGGTGGCGATCATGAATGGATGAAGGATAATGTATGGCAGTGGATGGGACACGGTTGACACTTTCAGAATGACCCCTCTTGAACATATAACGACACTGATGCGATGGATCGGTAGCATTACCCCAAATGTGGATGGTTTGGCGAGGACCATGGCGATGAGACCGGTGAATGAAACAACCCAACCCGATGTGGTACGGAGGAAAAGTGTCATGTTCAAGAGTGACTTGCTACCATTAAAATTTGATGTTCTCCCAATTTTTCCCCAGTCATTTCTGACCAGTACCTCTTTATTTTTGTCAAGCTTGAGGAGGATAACATATGCTTGTTCTATAACCTGCCCTTCGGGCAAGCCCATCGCTATGATTTAACGAGCCTAGCGATAGGGAAACTCGTTCTCGTCTAAAGACAAGTTTGTCGCTATTTAATTATTTTAACGAGTCTAACGACAAGGAAAACTCGGTCCTTTTCATTTTTAGAGAGTCTGAAAAGGTACAGAAAGTCAACTCCATGATTCCTTTTTCGTCATCTAATCCCTTAAGTCCGAAAAAGTATAAAACAATACAGAAGGGATGGCTGTTCGGTACTTTTACGAGCCGAACAAGACAAGCGCTCGATCTTTTTGTGCAATAATCCCTCAGGTCCAAAAAGATTAAAATCTAGAGGAGGGATAGCTTTCGATCGTTTAACGATCTAGAAGGCCAAAAAACTCGGCAAACTTTTCATATTTTACGAGTCAGTGAAAAGAGCTCAAAGAAGACTCGTCTTTTGAGGAACGAGTGATAAACAGGGATAGCAACTGATTCCAGGTACAAATTGGAATTTTCCAATCACGGTAGTGTCACAAGGATGGCTAGGTGAGATCACTCTTCGCAGCTGTTCCTCAAAATAGGTAAACACACATATGGGGGTGAACGATCGGCCAAATGAAATGGAGGTGATGGATGAAAACACGACCAAGGCTTTTAAGGCTTATAAATTTACGATCGCAATGGTTATTTACCGAGATAGGTTCATTTTTTAATGAGCTTGAACTTTGGCGGAAAAACTCTGCTCACACTTTTCTATTTTTTAACGAGTATAAATTCCGTGGTAAAACTGCTCGATTCATGGTCAAATTTAATTTTTTACTTTTACTAGCTTTTCTCTTTTCAAATGTAGTACTTCATCTTCAATTGCTGCAACAAATTTTGTTAGAAATGGACAATATTTGCATGAAAACGAGATTATAACCCTAATATTTAACTTTAAACTGTGTAAAAGTCATAAAAAGGGGTTTTTACCTCTCATTTACCATTTCATTTGCATTTTGCTTGTTGGAGCTCTGGAGGTGCCTCTTTTTCCTTGATTTTCACCAGCTGATTCCGGGAGATTCTGTGGACGATTTTCGGCGCCGTTTGGACCAGGTAGGAGCTAAACCTTAGCCCTTCACTTTCATGGTTTCCTTTTTCAGTTTCATGCATGTTTTTCAGGGTTTTTGAGCCCCAGGGGTTTCATCAGGGCGCCCTGGCATCAGCGCAGGTTCCCCTTTCGAAAATTGCGCTGTATTTCAGGCAGCCTTAAGGCAGACTGCCTTACAGCGCAAGGGGAAGCCTCTCTGCCTGCGCTGGGCCTAGAAAAGCTGACCTTGCATGTGTTTTTTGATGATTTTTTCGCCAGATTTTCATCAAAATCAGGAACTTACTCCTTCTCTTGTTTGCTTGCAGGGAACTTTGAACAAAATGTCCCTTACATGGCGAGAACGAGAACATGAAGCAGAGGACATGGTTGCACTCCATGACCCAGTCACGGTGAACGCGCTTCGGAACTGTGGCCTGCTGAAGTTCTTCCGTATCTCTAGTATGAGAGCACAGATTTCCTTACTGCAGTATATGCTTGATGCTTGGGATCCTGTTAACCAAGTATTCCAGATTAGGGGGAAGTCTTTCCCCTTGACCATAGAGGACATGTACTTCTTGACTGGGTTGTCAAGGCAGGGTGCCCCCATTTCTTTGTCAGGTACGGCTCGAGGGACTACTTCCACCAGAGACTATATCCGTCAGTATTGCCGGGAAGGTTCACAGCCGAGCAAAGACGGCAAGATCAACATCCGTGACATCACTGACAGGTCTCTCAGGTCCATTCTGTTTACTATTGGTAGGATGGCCGGTAGCGCAGCTTTACATGTTGCCAACAGATCTTATATGCAGCACGCCTTGGAGTGTCTCCAACCGAAAGTGTTTAACTGGTGCGATGCAGTACTTGTTCAGATGAAAAGTCAATTGACCAAGGTAAAGGACGGAGGGCTGAAGAACTTTGGATTTGGTTCTATTCTGACTGCCTTTGTCTTGGAGAAAATCCCATTGATGCAACCTCAGTACATCTTGCTTGATGTGCCTTCTCCGACCGAGCCACGCATGCAGAGGTGGGTTGACCATATGTCCCGGCATGCTGGTCAACCTCATATTACATTCACTGAGTCCTTCTTTAGGTGGTTCGAGCGTCAGGAGATGGCGTTTTCTGAGTATCCATATGTGGGTATGGACTACCAAGGTGATCCGGACTTGGTGCTTCCGGATGGCGAGCAATGGGGCGCTATTGGTAAAATCTCTGACCATATCACTGTTTATTGTTTTTATTCATGATGTTACTGTTCAAACTGATCAAACTCTTGGGTGCATGCAGATGTTGGTCCTGTTCGTCCAGTAGCTCGTCCACGATCGCCAGTTGCTGCCCCAGCAGCAGAGCCTGCTAGGAGAGTTGTTATTCGCGACCTTGGTGATACTGAGATACTTGCAGCTGTGCAGGAGCAGGTTGAGAGCTTACTCGTGGTCTTCCGGATGTACAGATTGACGAGTTACCTTTACAGTTGCAGCGGCATACTATTGGCGTGCCTAGACGATGGACTAGTCTCTTGCGCATGATCGCACAGACCGTGACGTACTTTCATGAGCACCACTAGGCTAGGGTGCCCCCTAGCATCTTTTTGAGTTCTAGGTCATATGACCAATTTTGTTTTGATTACAGCACATTATGTACAAACTATAAACAGCTTTATATATTTTGATTTTCGGAGTTTATTTCAGTTTATTTGTGATCCACTTACATAGCACCGATGCATCTCTTTTTATATATGTTGTAAATGTCTATCTAATACATAGTTTGCTAATGAATATGTTAATGTGTTCAAGTTTCTGGAAATATGTTGGTATTGAATTGAATCAAACTCTCTTTCCAAAATCTTAACTCTTAGAAACATACGATAAATAGCTGGATTGCGGACTGAATATATACCAGTGAGTTGTAGTATCACAAGTTGTGAGTCTAGCCTGACAATTAGTCGGCGTATACCATGAGCGATGGTATCAGAGAGGAGTTCAATCAACGCACTATACTCAGCAATATTGTTCGTTGATTGTCCAATACACACACCTCTGAAACTCACTAACTCGCCGCTTGGATCAAAAATGGCCCAGGCTGCGGAGGATAAATTCCGCGTACTACGACTCGCTCCGTCGGCATATCCCACATATGTATCAGAATAATTCGACATCTGTAACAAACGAGAAAGGTGGATTACTTAACCGAAACAAACATTTTAGCGAAAACAAAATACAACAAAAGCACTCAGGTTACTATTTAGGCATAGTAACGCTTGAGGTACAACCCGTTACGGGGTTGCGCCAGTGGTATTCCGTCATAATCCATTAACTCGTAGGCTCCTTTTGCTAACACCCTTTTAACAATATAGGGACCCATCCATAAGGACTGAAATTTTCCTGCTCCTAATTTGTCGGATTCTTGGTCGTAAAGCAAAACCAAGTCACCCTCAGAGAAGTTGCGAGGTTTGACATTTTTGTCGAACTGTGCTTTGACTCGTTTCTTATGGGCCTCGTTCGCCAAAGTGGCGTCACGACGGTTTTCATCCAACTGGATCAATTCCAGGAAACGAGCCTCTTCTTCTGAGGTTCCGGGGAGGAGGTCAATTGCGAGTTTAAGAGACGAAATTTCGCACTGGATCGGTAAGACTGCCTCCAGGCCATACACCAATTGGAATGGTGTGAACCCAGTGGCGTTCTTTACCGAGGTTCGGTAAGCCCATAATGCTGAGTACAGGATTAGATGCCATCTTCTTTTGTGAACCCCGATCATCCTTTGCAACATACGCTTCAGGACCTTGTTGATTGCCTCAACTTGTCCGTTGGCTTGTGGATAATATGGGGTAGAGCTGTCGTGAGATAGCCCTAGTTTGGCAGCTAAGTCAACCATCATGTGATTGCGAAAATGCGATCCATGATCTGTCACTATAGCTTGCGGAACGCCGAACATTTCATGCTCCATGCTGTGAGGCACAAAAATGTCTATAACATATATATATATAACAAAGGTTTCATGTGATGGACACAATAATCTAAAATGCATAAGAAAATGTGTGAATGAGGTGGCACATACCATGTCACACTAAAAAACAATTGTCCATGTGATCTCTTGTCGCACCTAAAATAATTGACCATGTCATAGCATGTCACACCCAAAACTCCATTTTTGCGTGATATGCTCAAAAATGGGTGTCCAAACATGTGTCACATGTAAAATTTCTATTGTTGTGATGCGCCCAAAACATAATTTTAAACCAAAGTCTATGAAATATGAAAAATATAAAACAATGTTGAGGTACAAATAAGGCAAAGGGGTGTAGAAATTTGATAGAATTGCAACTGCTCAAGAAATTTAATCTAAAATTAAGATACACAATTCTACTCTACTAATCTACGGAATTAAATTCACAATTTAGATCAACATGCATAGACATGCAATAATAAAAACCACAAATACGCAGTGATTTCTAGGGGAACCCAACCGGGAAAAACCCCTCAAACCTCTTTGCATTAATCAGATGAACAGAGAATATATTACAATCGCTAACTCTAGCTCTGAGCTAAACATGCAAGAGAATAATTATTCTCTCTACTCAATGAAAAACTCTCGTAAACACTTAACCAAATATTATATCACCTAACCTCCTATTTCCTTGTGCAATTTCTGAGGAAATTAACCCCTATTTTTTAGGAATTTTCCTCCAATTGATTTCCCAATTCCCAAGGATTGATCATCTGACTACAAACTAGTTTACAATTGCTTGTTACACTACCTTGTCATCTCCAATCCAGCTGAGGAGCTTGAATTATCTGCATGCACTAGCTATTTTAGGTTGATTGATCAGTTAACTAACAAATCTTTGAGTTAGACAATTGTGCCACTACACAATTGACCTTCAACTGACTGTAACATAGTTAGAGGCCAGTTAACTGAATATAATTGAAAATAATTGAACTAGATTACTAAAATTTAGCAATCACACATGCATAACTGAACTCCAAGCCCTCTAACTCAAATTTATTGAGCTAACTAAGTGACAAGATCCATGTCACACTAGTTAACGGCCTTCAAGTTGTCCTTCCCATGTGGAAATTTGGTTTACTCAATTTGACTAAAGCTAAAGTCAAATTGAGCCTTTCTTGCTACAATTTTTTTCAACACTCTCTCTTAGCCAAAAAGGGATTTCCCACCACCCCTATCCTGCACCTATGGAATTTGAATTTACCTCTTGACAATGCCTTTGTCAAGATGTCAACATATTTCTCCTCGGTTGGAATGTATTGTAGAAACATAATTATCCTCTGCACACAATCCTGCAAATTATGATATTGGATATCAATGTGCTTGGACATATCATGAAATACCAAATTCTCAAAATCTTAATTCAACTCTGATTATCACAATATATCATTGTTGGATCCATCTCCTAATTGACTAGTCCCACAATTGTTTTCCTCATCCAAATTGCTTCACATGTTACTTGGCTTGCAACCATGTAATCAACCTATGTTGAGCTGAGTACCATAGACCTCTGCTTCCTATTGTACCAGGAAATAATTACAAACCCAACATTGAAGATAGCACCTTATGTACTTTTCTTGTCGGATGGACTTCTTGCCCAATATACATGGGTGAATCCTTGCAACTTCACTCCCTCTATCCATCTGTACAATAATCCATACTAGGTAGTGCCTCTAAGGTATCATAACACATGCTTTGTTTCTTTCCAATATAGTTTGGCAGACCTCATCATGGCTTGGATGAGTTGGTTGAGTGCATAGCACATGTCGGGTCGGGTGTTCACAAGATACATAAGTGAACTCACAAGCCGCCTATAAATGGTAGCATCAACTTGAAGAATCATATTCCTTCCCATGGTTTATAGCTAGAGGTGTGTCCATGGGCTTACAATTCTCCATGTGAAATCTATTGAGAAATCTAGGGCAAGAGTAGTTAAAATATTTCTCTCCTTGATAATTGCTTGTGATATAATTTTTCTTCTTAGCTTATAGTCTTTTCTTTGTTATGTTATTATTGTGTTCTTTTCATCAATACAATTACCAATATGCACAATAAAAGTCAAGTCACACAGTATATAGGCTTGTTAGCCAGGGTCAAAACCTCTCACCTCTTGAGAGGAAACCCCGATCAAGATTATTCTTCTAGATCTTCAACCGATGAGTACCAACACCATGAAAAATACCCTTGACTCTAGTATCCTCCCAAGAACCTTGTCACTAACCTTGATGCTTTGCCTCTTCCCTTTCTCGACTTTCTTCTTGATCTCGAACTACTCTCCTCGACTCCTTCTAGAGAAACTTGGTCTCTATCCTTCACACTTCTTCTTCTCAGATTCTCCTAGAGAATCTTGGTCTCTATGATCTTACTAACTTCCTCAAGAGAATCTCGGTCTCTAGTATTGATCTCTATCTCGGTCACCCAAAAAAAGTATTCCAAAAGAAACCATTCTTCACTGACCCCAGAAGAATCCTTCCTTCATAATCCCCAGAAGTAACTTTCCTTCACTGACCCCAGAATAAAATCTCCTTCACCATCCCCAGAATAAACCTCCTTCATTGTACCCAGAAGAAACCTCCTTCACTATACCCAGAAGAAACAACATTCGTTATACCCATAAGAAACCTCCTACGGTATACCCAGAAGAAACCTCATTCTCTATCCTTCTTCGCACTTTTGTTGTTGGGCTCACCTTCTCACTTCTTCTTGATCGAATATCTTGTCGAGTTGCTTGCCTCTAAGTGAGGTCGAGTGTGGCTATATATACAGCTTTCCTCGTGTCCTTTAGGCTGACATGATCACAAGTAGTTAGTTCGACTTCTAGAAATTTCTTCCATCGTTGTAGGCCGACTTGAAGAGGATAAGTGACAAGGTCTTGGAGGATACTTTACATAGAAAATTTTGACATTTTACAAAGTGTAACATGAATTCATTACATGACAATGACTCTATCCATTTATGACTATATTTCAAATAATTCCTAAAGACTCACAATGGGAGTCTTGACTCAAAAATAAAATTTCTTGCTCATGAAACCCATGAAGCAAGAAATACAATAATTTTATTTTTCTTCTTTACATATCATTAGATAAAATCATAATTACATATCATTGTGAAGACCGAATCTATTTACAATTTTCAACAATCCCTCTTAACTAGGAGATATTCATAATGGTACTTGTACATTCTCAATCTGAAGAATTTCTCATAAGAATAATTTTGGATTGGTAACTCATTTTTATAACATCATATCAACCAAAATTGTCACATAGCAAGGCCTTGAATAACAATTCAATCTCTCTACAAGATCGCTCAATGATGGGAGACCAATGATTTGTAGACACTCTCAACATTGTCTCTCTCGGAACATCCCCTACCCGAGTACTCAAGGTGTGTTCCATGAGGACTATTCTTATCTTACAATCCCCAACCCTTAAAGAATATTGGTCCTCCATGACTACTCTTCTATTGGCTTCCCTATCGCATCCTCAAAGAGTATCAGATGCCATATTATTATCCAATCCCCCATTTTGTCTTCCCGGGTGAAGACCAGAATGATGTGTCTATCTCTCCCTCTTAGATAGGGATGACATATTCCAATAAAGGAATGTAGTCATTCCTACAAAATGAATATACCTAAGCTCCCTCTTGGCTTAGGAATTCCAAGTTTATTCCAAGTAAGAAACCTCTTTTCAGGCTACCTCTTAACTAGTGACCTACAGCATCTCCTCAAGTGGAGATGTTGGGTCAACCAGCTTCCTGAAGAACTCCTTTCTTCTTCGATGTCATAAATTTATTTTGTTATGGAGTCTTCATCTTTTGGTACTTGTTCATAGGGTACAAACCATCCATCACTTTCATTCATGAGTCATTTATGTCCTTATTTCGTTTATCAGAAAATGATCCATTATTTTTCCATCTACCTTTTGCTTCATGTCATGCTGCTTTCTCCATGCCATATTTTCGAAAGGATCTTACATTATTCTATATGGTCTTCCTGGAAGTCATCCATAGATATTCCCTTTGTTAGTCCTACATAAGCCCATCCAAATATTAGTTCAAAAATAAGAAATGAACACTTAAATCAAAATTACCTTTTTGATGGTCTTTCATCATGACATCTTCTTGTAGGTATCAACATCATGCATGCATATTGACTCATCTCTTAAATATATGCATTATCAAGGGTCTCCATATTTGTCTGACTCATATCAGAGTCATCATATCTTTCTGGGAGATATTCTA
This sequence comes from Pinus tabuliformis, assembly GCA_031772625.1. Classification (NCBI taxonomy): domain Eukaryota; kingdom Viridiplantae; phylum Streptophyta; class Pinopsida; order Pinales; family Pinaceae; genus Pinus; species Pinus tabuliformis. The sequence continues at coordinate 66,391,359 of CM062813.1, read as the reverse complement.
GTCAACTCTTCTTGGTCTCAGATGTTGAATTCCTTCTACCCTTTTTGCATATTTATGATCTCTTCCTTTCTCTTCACACACTTCATTCCCAATAGCTTCCAATCAAATTTCATTAATTATAGTTAACCACCTCATATTTCATATGAGGACATATTATGTTTATTTCATCTAGTGTGACTTATGCCTTCCTACATCCTTTCAGAGGAGGAGATCCTTTTACCTTTATCATGCTTCTTAAGATAGAAGTAATGATCCATGTTACCTGTAACCATACATCATGACATTATAATATTAAATACAAGCTTACATACCTCATTTACCTTTAGGTCATCTACGCTTCTTTTAGCAACTTCCTTGATTGAAAATATATTCAACCCCTTGATCTGCTTTATCTCTTATGTCATCATACCATCATCACATGGACTGCACAAGTTGGAGTTCCTTATGGACTCCTCTCTAGCTCAGTGAACCCTCCAATGAGGATTCCATCAAAGAATCTTGAGGATTTTGTATGTCCCTATCTGAAAGATGTTTCCTTTTTGACTTGATGTATGATGAGCCTTGTCCTAGATGACTACTTCATTTCCTTAAGTTTGGAATGAGGTTCCCAAGAGCTATATCCTACATATTTTATTTCCATGGATTTTTCTCCTATGGCGATGTCACAAGCTCTTGTTTCTAATGCTTCCATGATGTAATGATGCATATTTATTATTTATTATATCCATATTATATAACATAATATTTAGAAGCTATGTCAAGACTTTTTGTGAGGGAGACCATCTCTGTAGAGATCTCTTACTTCCTCTTTTCCTAGACTTCTTCTCTTCGGCTTCCTCCACTTCTTCAGTGATATGGGCTTCTTCTCTTTCTTTTGATATTGTCCCTTTAGGACAATCTTTCCTATAATTTTCATCATTTTTATATCCATAGCATTGAATCTCAGTTATGCTCTTCTTTCTTTTCTGAGGACCAAATTTTATAAATTTCCCTTTCCTTCCTGCAAATTTTTTAGTCCTTTAACTTTCAACACTTTTTCCCTCAAATTGTCTTCTTCTATCTTTCATAGAAACCACAAGTTGTTGAATGAGGTAACTTTCTTATCCCCATGGACATTTTTTCCCTAGTTTATCAGTTAGTGCATTTAGAACAATGATGGTTATCTTCTTATGAGCTCTCCCATATCTTGTAATTGAGATCTTTTCAATATATCCCTTCATTCTTTGGTACCTTTAATTTTATGTAGATCATATCTAAGTCACGTGACCTTCTTTATCGCATCTTCAAATAACAGTCGTACAAGCTTATCATATACATCTCTTTGATGTCTCTATTATGGATATAATGGTATGAGGGATATTTGACTGATTACTTAAGAATTTCTTGAGCCCTTTGATCCCTTCCATGTATTCAGAGGAGACCTTTCCATTGATATGTTTAATAACTTCACTTTCTTTGAGGGCTATGACTATGCTCCTTTTCCATGCAAGGAATTTCAATGACCTGGCCATCTTATAGATCTCCTTGCAAAAATGAAGTCATTTTACCAAATTGATTAAAGAATGAAAGATACTTACTTGATAAGTGAAGATGAAATCTTCAACTTGATGACTTTGATGATGGTTGAAGAAGATGTATTATTTCTCCCTTTTGGACGATCTTCTTCCAAATGAAAAATCATTTCTTCAATAAAGAAGATTGCTTCTTTTATGATGTCAACGCCTTTAGATCTAGCTTTCTTTGTTGATGGTGATTGTTGTTTCTTCCTCGAATGATATTCTTCAAGGATAAGAAGAGGATCCTATCTTTTATGAGAGGTAACTTGATTTGTAGCTTTTGAAGAGGATGGTAATGCCTTCTAGCCTTCTTTGTACTCAGAATACTTCACCTTCCTTAGTAGTGTAGATCAGAAATGTTTCTAGGATTTCGATTGTCACCAAGATGATGTGATATTCGTCTTTAAAGTCCTTCGAACTACATTTCTTTGTAGATAACTTGATGAGGGTTTTTGTGATATTTTGATGATGACTAAAGGATCTAAAATTTTTGTTGTTGTAGAGTGCTTCTTCGATCTAGGGTCTTTTATATAATGTAGATCTTGATCTTTAGCTTTGATAACCTTTGACTTCCTTAGATGCCTTTCTTGCAACTCAATTCCTATGTGTCTACCTGCTTTAATTCCCCTTCTTGACTTCAGCACCTTAGCTCTGATACCATGATGAGAAATCTAGGGAAAGAATAGTTAAAAGATTTATTTGCTTGATAATTTCTTGTGATATAATTTTTCTTCTTAGCTTATAGTATTTTCTTTTTAATGTTATTATTATGTTCTTTCCATCAAGACAATTACCAATATGCACAATAAAATAGAAGTGACATAGGATATAGGCCTATTAGATAGGGTCAAAACCTCTCACCTCTTAAGAGTAAAACCTGATCAAAATTCTTCTTCTAGATCTTCAATTAATGAGTACCAAGACTATGACAAAGACCCTTGACTCTATTATCCTCCTAAGAACCTTGTCACTAACCTTGATGCTTTTCCCCTTTCCTTTCTCGACTTTCTTCTTGATCTCGAACTGCTCTCCTCAACTCCTTCTAGAGAAAATCGGTCTCTATCCTTCACAATACTTCTTCTCGGCTTCTCCTAGAGAATCTCGGTCTCTATGATCTTACTGACTTCCTCTAGAGAATCTCGGTCTCTAGTCTTGATCTCTATCTTTCTCACCCATAACAAGTATTCTAGAAGGACCATTTCTTTGCTGACCCTAGAAGAATCCTTCCTTCGTAATCCCCAGAAGTAACTCTCCTTTGCTGACCCTAGAAGAAAGTCTCCTTCGCTATCCCCAGAAGAAACCCCCTTCGCTATACCCAAAAGAAACCTCCTTCGTTATACCTAGAAGAACCCCCTTTGATATCCTTCTCCACACTTATGGTATTGGGTTCTCCTTTGCACTTCTTCTTGATCGAATAGTTTGTTGATTTTATTGCCTCTAAGTGAGGCCTAGTGTGGCTATATATACACCTTTCCTCATTTCCTTCGGGCCGACATGATCAAAAGTAGTCAGGAAAACTTCTTCTAGCAAGTTCTTCCATCGTTTTAAGTCAACTTGAAGATGATAAGTGACAAGGTCTTGGAGGATACATTACATAGACAATTTTTAACTTTTACAAAGTCTGACATGACTTCATTACATGAAAATCACTCCATCCTTTTTGACTAGATGAAAAATAATGCCTAAAGACTCTCAATGGGAGTCTTGACCCAAAAATAAAATATCTTTCTCATGAAACTCGTGAAGCAAGCAATACAATAATTTTATTTTTCTTCTTTACATCTCATTACATAAAATCGTAATTATATGTCATTATGAAGACTGAACCTAGTTACACTTTTCAACAAAATATTTGAAGTATCTCAATAGCATACTTTCCTTGAGATACAAATAAATCACCATCACCCTACCATAATTTTAGCCCTGAAGTAATTCATGTGGCCCATATCTTTCATCTCAAATTCCCTTACAATATCCTCTTTGTGAGAGTGAATCAACTTCTCATCACCAATCAATATTAAATCATCGACATCCAAAACAAGAATAAGAAACTTACCATCTACCACAATGTGATAGAGGTTTGCATCTTTTTCACTTTTTTTGAAGCTCAATCCAATGAGATAATTGTCATCCGAGTGTACCATGATCGGGGCACCTATTTGAGACCATATAATTCTCTCTTGAGTCTGGGCACATGCGACTCACAATAATATTTCTCAAATCCTTATGGATGCTCTATGTAAAATTTCTCCTCAACAACCACGTTGAGAAACGCAGTCTTCACATCCATATTGTGGATTTTACACCCCATCTGTGCAACCAATGCTAAAATGGATCTAATTGAAGAATATCTTGCAACTAGTGAAAAATTTTCCTCATAGTCCACTCCCTCTATCTGAGAAAATGCTTTGGCGATAAATCTAGCTTTGTATTTCTCGATGCTCCCATCTGCTACATGCTTCACATTGTATATCAATCTCAAACCAACCATTGATTTCCCTTCTCCTCTCGGTACCACCTCCCATATGCTATTATTCATGATGGATTCGTATTCTTCCACCATGGCAGCAACCCAAAATGGTTTAGCATTTTCTTCCTCAAATGAAGAAGGCTTTGTCTCAATGAGTTCTATCATGAGAGTCGTGTACTGAGTGTACCTATTAGGTGACCTCCTTTGCCTGAGTTGTGATGTGGGGGACCTTACATTCACCTATGCATCCTACAACAATATATCATATTCTCTAGCTCTCTTTCTCCCATCTCTAGAAGATTTTGGTTGAGTGGGTGCCTACACTTTGCCTCTTGTTTTCTCCTCAACATATGGTTGCTTGATAACCTCTTGAAGCTCATCCTGAGGCTTCTCCTTTAGAGATAGAAGCTCTTGCTCCAGTGGAATACTCATATCTCGTTCCAGAGAGCATCTCATAGCCTTCTCCTCATTGAACTTGACATCTCTCCTTACAACTGTCATCCTTAATGAAGAAAAACACACCTGGTAATTATGTGGATTTTCGTTGTATCCTATAAAAACTCCCAACTTTGTTGTAGGCTCAAGTTTCTTCCTCGAACCCTTGGAGACATGGAAATAAACTGAAGCTCCAAAATTTTTGAAATGAGATGCATCAGGATTTCTCCTAGAGAAAAATTTCTCCGATGTGATCATACCAAGTATCATACGATGACTCTGGTTATGCAAGTATATTGTGGTGTCACATGCTTCTACCCATTCATGTAATGGAAACCCCTGATCATGAAATATGGCCCTTTCTCCTCCCACTATTCTCATGTTCTTCCTATCATCTACCCCGTTCTGATATGGGTTATGGGGTGTTGCCAATACTCTTCAAATACCTTCTTTTGCACATAAATCCTTGAAGGCATGCGAAAAAAATTCACCTCCATTTTCTCTCCTTAGAGCCTTCACCTTCTTCCCAGTATCCTTCCTAACTAATGCCTCGAACTTAATAAATTTTGAGAAAACTTCATCCTTCTTCCGCATCAAGAAGATCCAACATTTTCTATAGAAATCATCAATATAAATAACATAGTATTTATGTCTTGTTGTGGAGGTTGTAGAAAATGTTCCACAAACATTAGAGTGGACTCACTCCAAGATTGCAACTTCTCTACTTTCTTGGTCATGGAAAGTGAGTTTGACATATTTCCCCAATGTGCAAACCTTGCAGACATCCCGCTGGTCATGGGAAAGTTTAGGGAGACCAATGGTAATTTGTTGCATGATATTTAAGACACCATGGTGTAGATGACCCAATCTCTTGTGCCAGAGTTCTCCAACATTGCGACTCTGCACCTTTTCAGCTTTACTACTCAATGCAGTGCAATCTCCCACCTCATGTTTTTATAGTTTCTTCACTCGAACCTCGATCTTCTTCACTTTTCTAATAGCTATGTGTCTCATAAATGCTTTCCCTTTATTGAACATAACATCTTAGCCATGATCCACCAATATTGGTATAGAGATTAGGTTCTTTTTTAGCCTTGGTATAAACATAACATCTTCGAGGTGAAGAGGAGAGGATTTATCCCTCTCAAAGGTAAAAATACCCATTCTTGTAGCACTATACCACCTACCATCCCCCATTTCGATACGCAAATGGAGATCCTTCTCCTCCAGGCTACTAAAAAATTCCTTGCACCCTATCATATGGAACAAGGCATTGGAATCAAGGTACCACACACTCCCAATAATAGTGTTGATCATGCATGCTATTATGGTGAATTATAATTCAAATTTTGAAGCCAATGCTTCACCTGCTGCTCCTCCTAAAGGCTTTTTGTTAGAAATTTTGTGTGGACGTTTTGTTGCATAATGCTCAATTTCATGGCAGTGGAAGAATTTTATCTTGATAATGTCTTTCTTCTTGCCATTATTTTGGTTAAACTTAGATTTGCTTTGGGTCTTATTCCCTTTTCCCTTCTTCCCCTTTCCAACCAATGCAAAATTCTCTTTGTCCTCAACTTTGGATGATGTTCCATCCCAGTTATTTCTCCTAAACGATTCTTGTACCAAATGATACCATAACCATTCCATATTCGGTAATTTTTCCATTCACAAAGGCATGGTAATTGTGCCAAGATTTTGGAAAGCCTAGAAAAGCTAGGCTCACTAATTCATCTTCTGCAAGATTCACACCAACCCCTCCAAGCTCATCCCAAACTTGTGTAAATCTGGAGAGATACTATGGAATAGTATCATTCTTCTACATATTAATGTTTCGAAGTTTGTCTTTCAGGGCCAATTTTCCATGGTCACTTCTCTTTTCGAATATATCAGTCGGTGCCTTCCACCTAGCAAATGGTGTCTCTTTTCCATGGATATTTGAGACCACATGGTCTCGTACACCTTCCAAAACAATTCTACTGGTCTTTGCAACATCCTTCTTCCATTGGGATAATTGTTGTGCATCCAAAATTGGAGGTTTTGCAATGTCAGTTTCAACATATTTTGACATGTCATTGTCATCAAGCACTGCTTCCATTTGATCTTTCTAGGGTATGAAATTTTGAGCTACCTTCCAAGGCATACTCCAATCTCAGTTCGTTGAAATACATCCTCCTGATCCTGAAGAAACATTGCTACAAGAAGGCTGCAAATTCAAAATTCTTGAGAGACAATTTCGAAATAATGGTTCTAATGTGAATTATAAAGCTTTGATACCATGTAGAAATGTGATATAATTACAACTACTAGATAAATTTAATCTAAAATCAAGAGACACAATTCTACTCTACTGATCTGCAAAATGAAATTCTAATTTAGAACAACATGCATAGACATGCAATATGAAAAACCACAAATACATAGTGACTCCTGGGGGAACCAAACTGGGAAAAACCCCTCAAGCCTCTCTGCATTAATCAGATGAATATAGAATCTATTACAATTGCTAGCTGCAACTTTGAGCTCAACCTACAAAAGAATAATTGTTCGCTCTGCTCAATGAACAACTATGGCCAACACTTAGCCAAATATCAGCTCACCCAGCCTCCTATTTCCTTTCCCAAGGAAATTATCCCCTATTTTTTAGGATTCTTTCTCCAATTGATTACTCAATTCCCAAGGATTAATCCTCTGACTCCATGCAACACTTGTACACTCAAACTAGTTTACAACTACTTGTTACATTGCCTTGTCATCTCCACTTCAAATAAGGAACTCGAATTCTTTACATGCACTAGCAATTTTAGGCTGATTGGTCAGTTAACTAATAGATATTTGAGTTAGACTATTGTCCCACTAAACAACTAACCTTCAACTGACTCTAACAATAGTTAGAGGTCAGTTAACTAAATACAACTGAAAATAACTGAACTGGATTACTAAAATTTAGCAATCACACATGCATAACTAAATGCCAAGCCCTCTAAATCGAATTTACTAAGCTAAATGGCTGAAAAAATCCATGCCACGCTAATTAACAGCCTCGAAGTTGTCTTGTTGATGTGGAAATTTGATTTACTCAATTTTACTAAGGCTAAAGTCAAATTGAGCCTTTCTTGCTACATTTTTTTTCAACAAGGAGTGTGTATAAGAAAGTGTCCATATGAGACTGATCACTTCATCCCAAATTTTTAGAGCATGAAAAATGATAAACACACAAAACTGAAATTGAATAGTGGTGTGACAAAATACATGTGACAAATCATAGTTTTTCTATTTTCACCGTAACGTTTGTCTTGAACTTCATTTTGTGTGCTCCTTATACCATTGGAAAGGTACTACTACATAAGTTTTAGGAGATATTTGTCCAGTTGTTCCATATTTGTAAAATTTAAATATGGACACATTGTCAAGATCCTATAAACTTGATAACACATCATTTCAACTAATGTGTCTACAAAATCATTATCAAAGGGACAAGAAATTTGATTGAGAGAGGTACCAAGCCTTAAAAAGATATTATATACTTAAATCTCTAAACAACATGTATGAGAGAGTGAATAACAAAAACATGAAAGCTAAACATCATGGTGAGGAGGACCCACCAATATACAACATTGGTTTTGCAAATGTTATGTATAAATTCATACGCAATATAAACTGATGAGAAAAGAGAGCATTTTAATGGACACAAATGTAATAAGGATAGAGTATGAAGTACCAACGCATGAACAACAATTATATGTGGATCTAAAATTATAAGTTGAGAAAACTTGTAGTGGGAAGCTTGAGCATGGGAAAATTCCTAAGTTACTCATGTCCATAAATAAACGTAAGGAAAAGCAATTGTACTAATCATTACTCCAATACAACTAATCATTTTCTTGTTATTCATCTAGACTCAAGTATGTAGCTAAAGGTCAAAGTGGGAATGAGGTGGCACCAAATTAATGTAAAATTAAATATAATAAATTCCTATGGGGAAAAAGGGACAAATATGTAATTTGGAATGACAAAAAATTAAAGGGATTATTTCCTCAATGAAACTAAAACTACCACTTCAATGTCAAGCTAAGACAACGAAGGTGTTTTTTAAATGATTGCAAATTCTATACTCTAAGGAGAGAGGAAATTTGGATTTTTAAGTTTTCATGTACTATTGTTGAATATTTTAATGAGGAGAAACCATTTTTGGCCAAGCTATTTTCCAAATACTTTGATTCTCATGTGTATTTGTTATGGGTTATTCTACTACGTTTATTGGACATTGGAGTTGTGTAAGAATGCATGCCATATTGTACACAAATATTATTTTTAGCTATTGCATTCTTATTTATATTGTTTGGAAATCTTAGTCTAAATCTATAAGTACATGACTGTAGATGGTTGTTTTATAGATGGACTCTTTTAGGTTTATATAAATTTACTCATATTCTGCTCTTTATTCTTTGTGAACTATTTCAAGGATCATTGACAAGAGAACATGTGGTTATGTGCCTACTTCTTGGTTATTGTTAATAATGTCCAAATGCATGCATTTTCATCTTATATTAGTTGAATTCCATTCTCTAATCTAGAAAAGCATCAACAATGGTTCAAGCCACAATAGATAAAACCCTAAATCAGTAATGGCTACTAGGCTAGAATTTGGATGGGTCCCATATTCCACATGGTGTGAGGTCTCATTGGGACTTCTCACTAGGGGTAACCCCTACTATTGATCAAGGTCATTTTGATCCATCAACACTAGCCAAAGGCCCAATAAGGGGTTATATTGTATCCTTACACAAATCAACTATATACAACCACAATTAACTAATGAGGGGCTCTTGAAACCAAATTTAGGAGTGGAAACTTTATCAAATTCATAAATTGAGGGTAGGTTAAGGGAAGACATGTACTTCATGTTTGAGTGACATCCAATGAACTATTGATCTCTTTTCATGGGCATAATTTTCATCATTCGTGATTCCTTGAAAAACAATTTAGCCCCAACAAGGTTAGTCCCCATCAAATGTGGTGAGCCATTGATTTAAAGCAACATCATGGACTTCACCATCCAACACTCTAACTCCTACAAAACCCTAATGAGTTTATCTCTCCACAAGAAAATATGGATTGTCAATCTAGGGTGCCAAGGATAATATCCATTGTTTGAAACCTTTTAATACTTTTGGGCCTCAAAGGAATAGAAACCTATGAGGATTTATATTTCATCAACATAATCTATTGGGATACATATGAATTGTTGGAAAAATTCCATTGATTTTTGTAATTGTGCTCCTCCCATACCCCATAATTGATTACTAACCATTTATATGGATTATGTGGAAGTGTTCTTAATCATCCATGACACTTACAATTCATACTTAATCATTTTATGCCACTAATTTATCTCATAATTCCTATGTTTCAAGGGACTTTTAGGCATAAAATGGGTTGCAAGGGGACTAGGGGTTTTCTCATAAGATTTCGTCTCAGGGAGGAAAATAGGGAAATCTTTGACATATTGGAACAATGAGAAGAACATATGATTTTCCCCTTGTGGATATAAAATTTGAGATATATGACCCTATAGTGTAACTAAAAAACATTTCGGTAGGTGCCTCTAGGAGGGACAACATAAAACATGATCCTTCTCTTCTATAGTTTACTATCAGGGTATGGGTGCTCAGATTCTTTTCATGAATTACACTCTTATTTTTTATTTATTTATTCTTACATAATATAGAACATCTTATTATCATTATAGTCTCAATGAAAAAAAAAAAATCTACAAGTAAGATATTTTATGGCCACATATTTCCTAAGTGAAAGAACTTCCCACCCACTATCTTTGTAGTTGCTTGAACTATAATTGTGACAACTATCCACATTATAAACATTGTCAATATATATTAAACAAGAAATAATTATCTCATAGTAGGGCTCTTGATATTCATCAAATGTTAAGTGATATTTCTTAATTATACTTCTTCAATCCACATTCAAACTCCAAGTAGTGTTACCAAACATTTATTTTCCATAGTATTCCTATAGGCCCAATGGGGAAGGATAGTTACCAATATAAATGTCACCTCACAATTTCTTGGTAATATTAAAGCATTGTCAAGGTCTTAAGGATGGTTGTATAGGTATAATTTAGAGGAAGTACAACCTCTTATGTGCTCACTTTTCACAACAGACTAGGTCCAATCTTTGAAGGTAGCTAGAGCCACTTAATCATTAATAGTAGGGAGGAAATGAAAAACTTTGGAATTTTGTCAATCATGATGACATATCATACTAAGATCAATACGTATAGTTTAGATAAATATGGATTGAAATTAGCTTTCTTCTAGCCATTCATTCCAAAATCAAATTTAAGATAACTTTCCTACCCTCATGGATATCAATTGATTAGTTTGACTCCTCTACTAGGTGGTATGCTCTCTCATTGGTTCATGTGTCTTCAACCTTAAACCTCATATTCATGCCTTTTAAATTTACTATCTTTCCCTCCATTATTACTTTATCACATTCCTATTTCAATACTTTGGAAAAAGGAATAATATGTCTTCAAGATAATCAAAATTTGAAATGCATACAATAATATTATAAGATTTAATGGCTTAACATGGTACTGACACAAAAAAATAAAAAAATAAATAAAAAAATAAAAAAATAAAAAATGAAAACTAAATAATGACAATCAAAATTTGCATAAATTGTCATTTATAAAATATTAATGAATGCAATCAACAAATACAATGAACATCCCTACCCCACCCAACCACGTATACATCCAAATTAGAGCTATTAAGATACTTTCACATGTATACCTTCTACTATTTGGAATTCTCCTTATCAAAATCCCAAGATAGCTTGATATTTGCAAGTTTGATATATAACCTTCATTATTTTTACTTTTCCATGAAAAAAACTTCAGGAAAACCCTCCGAGTACCTCCCCATAATCCATGGATCGTGAAAAAAAAGTAAATCATTGGCATTAATCAATAGATCTAACCTCAAGGGGATCTAGAGAGTGAAATTAATGACATCCCCAATTTGGAGAAGAAATATCGTATTTGGGTCGTGATCACTTGAGTTAACAATTAAGGCTATATAACCTTTATTCTTTGCTATGACATTTGAAACATTTTCAAAACATTTATTTACACTTTTATAACTAGAAATGTACTTCATTAGGCCATGAGTTGAGTAGTTCATTGATAGATATCTTCGGCATTGAGTGTGTCATTGAAACATCCTTCTATTTGTATCACCGATGTGATTTCTGGAAAGATCTTGAAGAGAAGAGAAGATCCCGAATATAAAACCACAAGATAACACCAAGCCCCTCCCTTCAAACAAAAAAAACATGATATCATGTTTTGTATTCATTTAAGCAAAGAAAAACAAGCTCATTTTTAACCTAATATGCATTGATTTGCTTTCAATATTACACCAATTTTACTTATGCCAAAATTCTAAAATAGCACAAAAAATTTCTTATTTTTTTAATAATAATTTATTCAAATTTTCATGATGGATCTCCTCCTCTTAGTCTTTGTAGCTAGACTTTAGCCCTAGTCGTTTGAGCTTCCTTGTCTCCCCATTCCCTTATTTTTCCACACTATTAGTAATTAGGTCCATAGCATAACAATTATGGTGACTTCTGCAACTTCTAGTATGGATTGTGTCCTTTCCTCTAATGATACTTTTAGTGGGAAGCCTATACTTTATTTCATCAATGGTGCTTCTAGATATTTTTTATTTCAAAGATGTTGTACTGCAAAAGTCTTATGCTCACTCTCCCTTTCTTTTCGTGTGTGAAGCCCCATTTAATTCTATTCCCATTGGGTTGAATGCTTATTAGGAGGTGTATTTTATCAGTTTTAGGTGGTTTGTTGTTTTTTGGGGTTTTGACCTCAAATGGTAGGCCTTCATTATAAAATTTCAAAATATTGCATTTTAGTGGTCAACGCCAATTTTACATCCACTCTTATACAAAGGGATTTTTTTTGCTAAGTTTGACATTATTGAAGCTATGGAGTTGATTCTTGACTCAAGCCCATGGTTTTTGGGCAAGATAATTCTATGTATGCAACCTTAATCTCTCTCTTTCAATTGTTTGACAGAGGTTTTGGCCATAATTCCAACTTGGGTGAGAATTCCTAATATATCATTTCCCATTTGGGATTTTCCCACTCTTTGGACCAGTGAATCAACTCAAGAAAGTTTTGTTTTGTCTCTCATGAAATTCAAAGACACAATATAGCAATGTATGCAAGAATTTGTGTGAAAATGGATTTCAATGTGGGGTTTCCAGCATAAATTATTTTGACTAGTAAAAAATATTCTTGGACCCATAAATTAAAGCTTGAGAGAGTCTCCTTGTGTTGTACAGTTTGTTGGAAACAAGCTATACCATAGCTCGATGCCCAAAATGGTTTTGGAGAAAAAGGAATCACCAATGAAATCTATCAGGTGGATTAGCTCTATAGAGGATGACCATATAATTTTTCATGATAAATCTTACTTGTATATCCCATGTAACGCTCCCTTCCACCCCTTTGTACTCCCTTGGGCTATAGAAGGTGTTACTTCATAATTAACCTAACCCTCAAGTTTTTTTACGAAGATGGAGCTATAAAAATCTTCCTTTTCCAACTTTTTCAAAACCCAAACTAAATACCACTATTTTGTTTAGCTCGTCGAGAGATTTTCAGTGATATAAGTTTATCTCAATCCAACTCCAGATTGAAAATTATGCATCTTTTAAAGTTTAACCAAATAAACCTTTCCATGTCAGTAGGACACTGCCACATGGCACTCACATGTAACCCACTTGTCTCCACCATGTCATCCTAAATATTGCGACATCACCCGCAACACTCATGTGACATCCACACGGTCATAGCCATGCATTCATAATGCTTTCTGTTGTGTGTGGAGCATGATTGTTCAGAGGTCTTTGTTTCAGCCGGATGTATACCCCAGGAAGTTTTGTACACCCCTCCATGCGGGGCATGCGGGGGGGACTTGTCCCCCCCGCGGGGGTCCGGGAGGGCCGATCCCCCCCGGCTGGGGGGTTCGGGGGCCAGCAATCCCCCGGCGGGGGCTCAAGGGCAGCGCCCCCAAAGCCAAAAATAAATGTAAAATTGCCTTGTAAAAATATAGTAATTTCTAGTCAATCTAGACCGTTCATTAGGCAGATGATCTAACGGTAGAACTTATGTTTAGTTTAGGGTTTTTTGCCCTAGAAGGAAACCCCTCTCTTTGCATGAGGGCATTGTATTTTGAGGCTGTGAAATTGAAGCATATTCTGTGAGCGAGAAACAAAGAGGTGAGACTGTGAGAGAAAACAGAGGATATTACAGCGGATCTGTTGTAGGTTGTGTCTCTTCATTTCGCTGGATAATAGAAAGGAAGGACTGGCTGTTCGAGGTGGACGTAGCCCAAATTGGGTGAACCACGTATATCTGTGTCTCTCTTGTTTTATGCGTTTTCTGGGTTTATATTTCTGCAATATTTTATCTGTTCCATTTCTCCGTAATATATAATTTTCTAACACTTTCCACCTCATCCTAGTTTGTGGGCCCCACTATATCTGACCCTTTCGTGTTTTTCAATGTTTCTACGTTATATCTACCTCTGAGGGGAAATCCCAGTGCACAGGGTTTTGTAATTTTGCATTCTTCTAGGACCACCAAATCACTTACACCAAAGTTACAAGGTATTTGGCTCTACGTGATTACTCCACCACGTTGGGTCCTGCACCAAATACACTACACTTACTCCAAAATTTTGTTCATGAAAATAATCACCCAAACAAGCCCCACGCCAGATAAGCTATGTTCTTGTCCAAAATCTAGATTATTTTACAATTAGACCTCACGCATATAATCCTCCAAGTGGGCCCCACTCCAGATGCTTCCACCAATCAAATAGATATCCAACTTCACCAAGATTTTCCATAAAAATCCAATACTTTTGAAATCTAGTCCTTTTCCAATAATACACCATCCCTTGCTAGTCAGATGCCAAAATCTCTAAATACATATGCATGACCTTTATGTATCTTGTCATTTTGTATATATAGATGTGCCTAATCGTCTAACCCTAAAAAGAGATATGGCCCTAAATACAAAATCTACAAAAAACCCATCCAACCCTAGATACAACATCTAATCTCTAAGAATTTCAAGGGAAATTTCCCAAGTTCTCCTTGAAGTAGGGAATTGTATAGAACACCCATTTTAAAATGATAAAACCTGTATCCAAACACTAAATATTCCATATATTATACATAACCATAATATTGTTCATGGATACATTAACCATCCTACCATTAGACTCAAAAACAAGCAAAGCCATAGCTAACACTACTCTGTAAATTTAGTAAAACAACATCATATTATACCACGGAATGGATCCCAAACAACACTATTAGATCCATTGATATATCATATATTACATTATTTTTATTCCTTTAACAAGAAAGGCAATCAACAGTCCTAAAAAGTTAGATATCCATGATATCTGTAGCATAACAAATAATGGAATTCCCACACTATAACAATTTAGCTGAGCACATCAAGCAATCATACATGACCATCTGAATAGCTATACAAATCATGAAAGTATTAGCAACTATAGGGATCTTCAAGTCCCTTATAGCCATGAGAACATTCACATAATCATCTCATTGTAAAAAAATAGGAATTACACATTCCTCAGTTAACAATGTTGATACATACATTGTTATATCACATAACAACAACAATCATTACTCATAGTGCAACATATATACAAGTAAATATGATAATATGATTAACTTGAATGATTGGAAATTGAGGGAGGGACATTAACTCTTCACCCAACCATAGGCCAACTACACTACAATATTTGTTACAGCTAAAAAACCTTGATCCAGATTCAGAGTCTGAGGAGCTATGTGCTCAAGTGAATTTAGACCAATACAAGTCAACTAGATCACACAAGAATCCAAAGCACACATCGTATCCATTTCTAAACACTAAAAGGATTCAAATCATAGAATGTCTCCACTTTATAAACACTACAGGAATCCAAAGCACACAATGCCTCCACCTGCTAAACACTACAGGAATCCAAAGTACATAGTGCCTCCACTTACTAAACATTACAAGATTCCTGAGCCCATAGTGTCTCCACCTACAAAGCACTATAAGAATCCAGATCCCATAGTGTTTCAAACCACTAAACACTACATGAATCTAGAGAAAATAGGGTCTCCACCTACTAAACACTACAGAAATCCATAGGCCATAGTGTCTCCACCTACTAAACACTACAAGAATCTAGAGCACATAGTGTCTCCACCTACTCTTCTCTTGTCATCACTTCACACCACGCTCCTCTACATGCTCCCATGATTTGATTGATCTTAATGTCAAGCTTCTCTTCTGCAATTTGTCTCTTTCACCTCTCGTCTGAAAATGAGCAAACAATTTATGCCTACTTCTCTCTCGTTTGTCTTGCATATTGGCCACACCAACACAATCCATGAGATCCTTCACTCAGGCGGTGCATCCATATATTTAATTCTTACACCAGCAAGGCCATAAATACATCAGGGAGATAGGTGGTAAAATAAATGAAGTGGCTTGGGTTTATTCATTTCCCAAGAAACTCCTCCTCCTCAAAACTATGAATTTGTATCGACTCCTCCACCCTAGTCATTATTTGTATTTCCACATTATTTATGTGATTTACAATTCATGGTGACATTTACAAGAGGGGTTCCAAAAAAAGGTTTCGATGGACCCCACCCCATTAGAGTAACTTTGTCCTCGGTATTCTATACAGACAACATAAAATTTAACAATGAGCTTTATATATACACATCTATTTATACATTTATTTACACAATAAACAAAAATGGGTAAGATACCATCATCTGATAAACCATTTCCCAAGTAACTTCATCTAGTCCAAAGTGCTTCCATTGTACATTGAATTGCTCAATTACTCAATTTTGGAGCATTATCTACCTCTAATTCAAAATGCATTTTTGTTTTGGGCTCCTTCAGGGAACAAATTCAGCTCATTGCTTCCTTGGACACACCCAATGCATCTTTTATCCTCATGAGTATGCTCATGATTCTTTTAAAACCACACACCTTCCACGTTCAAGTATCCCCTTATTTGCTTCACCATTCCCTCAGGTGATCCATTTCCTCTTTCATGCAATCACACACCCTCCAAGTCTAGGCATCCTCTTCTCTCCTTAGTCAATCCCTCAGGCGATCCATCTGTTGGAAAGGATTTCTCGCACCATAATTTCTTCAAAACTAAGTAATCCATGTGCCTTGGCTTAATAGCGCAATTCATTTTTCATGGCATACCTCCTAGAAATAAATTCGCATCGCAGGGCTTTAGTGTCACCACAATCGCCTAGTCCTGAAGCTCTTCAACTCCATTATGTTGTTGTTTCACACTCTAATGTTATTAAGATGATATTTCTATTGTTTTCTTTGTATCCAACCTCATATATTTTGTGTTGGATAGTTAAATACTTCATCTACATCAAAATCATGTGAGTCTTATGATATTGACCATTAAAAAAAAAAAAAAAAAATTAAATCAAATTAAACCACACTTTCATCAGCAGATTCATTATGAGGTTAACCATAAAATTTTAAATCAATTCAAACCACAAATTTAATATAGAAATGATTCAAACTAGTAATTGATACTTATCTCTATAGTTACTCTTTGCTTTCTTTGGCTCAAAATCACTGAGTGATTTCACAAAAAAATAAAATATTCAATGTTTAATAGCTCCATGCAGTCCTCAATCAGCTTCACCTTTAAATCCAACTCACAAGGATCCAAAGCACACAGTGTCTCCACTTGCTAAGCACTACAGGAATCCATAACATAGAGTGTCTCTACTTGTGTATATATTACTCCATGCACAAAGGTTTTATCATCACACCTCCAAGCCTAGGAAACCCCCATATAGGGAAATCTACCTGCCCCAAGGTTTTATGGCATTCAACTATAAGGAAATCTACCTTGGTGGTGAACAAATGACAAGAGGCTCCAAATAAAAAATTAATTGTTTTTTAAAGCATTGTATTAGGACTATAATAGTGGTTTTAGAGTTGTTATATGCCTAATTTTTTAGATATTTTGGAGATCGTGGTGGTTTTACACAGACCACTTTCTACTATACTAGAGGAGATTAATTTTTTTGCAGGTATTTGGAGGCTTAATTTGTATGTAAAATCAAGTCTTTGGAGCTTAATAAAGGAGGCCACTCACTTGGAGATAGGACCCGAAGATGTAGTCCACATTAGATGAACTTTGTTATCACTTTAGTGTCATTCTTGTTTTCTTCTCTTCTCTATATCATAGATCCAATTTTATCGCAGCTTCAGTAATGTCCTTTAAGCATGATATCAGTTAAGTTCATTCACACTTAAAACGCTTTTGCAAACCAAGGCGTTTTTAATATCTTGGATCACCCCATTATCCCATTCAACCAAAGGTAGTGCACCCCCTTCTCTGATCATAATAGTTGCTTGGGCCATGCTACTATCCTTCAAGGGTCTCAAACTAGGGTTCACCAAGGATGTCTCAAAGACCTATGTTTTATAGGAGTTTCATCTACCTTCAAGGCTCTAGAGACTCTAAAAACCCCACACACAAACACTTGTCACTAAACTCCTCCCTCCGGGGCTCCATCCTTTCACGAGGCAACCTAAGGAGAATTGCACTCACAACATTGTAACGACATGCATATCAACTTGCATAGGTGCCCAATGTACCATTCTCTCATTAGTACCTTATCTTCCATATCATTTATTCCATAATATTATACACAACACCTTCATTGGCTTCTCAATCATGTTGTCAACCTCTTCCTAGTTACAAGTTCACCATTAGCCACTATTATTCATTTGAATATTGATATGACAATGGACTACTCAAAAGGATTTATGCATGCACCTCCATTACATTATTCACCTAGCATATATTCATGCATCTAGCATATCTTTATTTAATATTTGCTCATTGTACATGCATCTTTGAACTATCTTATCTCTTCCATTTTTATCATACCTATGTTATTATTCATCAACATATGGAAACTTCTCAAAACATTAAAGAAAAGTATTAAACTAGAAAGAGATAAGTTAAGACATTCCCCTGCATAATTATGATTAAATCACTCAACCATAAACTTTTGCAATTATGTTAGGCCATTGTAGGGAATCTAGTTGGAATCTTTCATGTTTATCTTTCTTATTTATCTTGTTTCATCAAAATCAAATCAATGTTCAAGTAACATCAGAGTATTTTTATATACAACAAGATAATTTCACAAAAGTACACATGCATGCAGAGATATTAGTTATAAAACTTAATTTTTTTCCTGCACTCAAGCCTAGCCAAGTTTAGTGTTGAACCTTAGCACTAATTCTAAATTTCTCTTTCATGTCCCTTTCATTGTAAGTGGTTAACATAGGAAATTTGATATCACTTTGTAACGATTCCGTCCACCCCCTTGTACTCTTTCATATTGTGGAAGGTGTTACTTTATAATTAACCCAACCCTTAGTGTTTTTTATGAAGATGGGATTATAAAAATCCTCCTTTTCCATATTTTTCAAACCAAAAATAAATACCACTATCTCATTCATCTCATTGAGATATTTCTGGTGATATAAATTTTATCTCAATTTGACTCTCGGATTGAAAGTTATGCTCTTTTTAAAGTTTAACCAATTAAATCTTGCCACGTCAACAAGACACTGCCACATGGAACCCACGTGTGACCAGATTGGATCTTCCACATCACCTTGAATAGTGCCACATCACCCACAACACCTATGTTGCATCAATTCACCCATAGTCATGCATTCATGGTGCTTGCCACCTCATCCTAGTTCGCAGGCCCCAAAGGGTCTGACCCCTTCGTGTTTGACAATATTTCTACATTATATCTAGTTCTAAGGAGAAATATGGGTGCACTAATTATGTACTTTTGTATTCTTCCCAAACCCTCAGATCACTTATTCCAACATCTCAATGTATCAAGTTTTATGCAATTACTCCACCATGTCGGGACCCGCCTAAGATACACTACACATACTCCAAACTTCTGGTTCATGCAAATAATCATCCAAATGGAACCCACACTAGATACATTTTTTTCTTTTCCAAAGTGTATATTCTTTTACATTTGGTCCTTGTACTTATAATCCTTTAAGAATGTCCCACTCTGAATGCTTTCGCCAATCAAATAGATATCCAACTTCACGAAGATTTTCCACATAAATCATGGACTTTTGAAATACATTCCTTTTCCAATAATGCACCATCCCTAGTTGGTAAGATGCCTAGATATTCAAATACATCTACCATACCTTTAAATATCCAACCATTTTGTATATCTGAATGCACCTGTGTCAAACCCTCGAAACAAATCCAACCCCATATACAAAATATTCCAATTGTTAGGTGTGTTATATTCCTTCCACAATAACTTGCACACATGGGGGGTCACAGGAGGGGATGTTAGCGCCCCCTGTTCGTTGCACCGAGCGCACTAGGGGGGTCACAGGGATGGCGTAGCCCCCCCTGTTGGGGGGTTTTATGGGGTGGTAGCCCCCTATATAAGGTCTCGGGAAGCACCCCGTGAAAAAAAATTGGACCCTATATTAGGTGGGTGGACTTACCTATGATTTTATGCATGGGTTTCACACATGGTATTGGGCATGATGGTTTTCTACCCATGGTATTTTGTAGATTCGGTCAAGGTAACTACGGTTATGTTCAAATCCAGGGTTAATAGATTTGGTTTTATGAACATTTTGCCATGTATATATATGTATTGTAACATTGAAATAAACATAATGAAAAATCAATCTGGTAGTCTTGATTTTGGGATCCAAGGGAAATATCTATGTATTTGTTTTATATTATCGTTATTGTTTATTTTTAATTTTCTAGCATTCGTCTACAGGTAATTTCTGTACAAGATTAAAACCTACATTTGGTATCAGAGTTTTTTCGACTTCAATAGGACACCTTTGTTGCTGAGGGATACTTCTTAGGCCTGTGGGAGACTTTGTTCAGTGGGAGATAGGTGAGATCGATTCTAGTGGTGAAAGAAGATGGTGAGCAGTGGAAAGATAGATATCGACAAATTTAATGGTCAGAGTTTTGAGTTGTGGAAACTCAAGATGGAGGATCTGTTGGTGGATAAATATTGGTGGACCACGATAGATCTGGGTACTAAAAGATCACAATATGAGTGTGTATCTCAGATTCAATATTGGTGAATGTATCAAGGGAAGCTACAGTGGAGGATTTGTGGGTCATGTTAAGGACTTTGTGCCAATCTATGTCTCTGGTGAACAAATTGTTCCCATGAAAAAATTTGTATAACCTGACGATGAAGGATGGAGACTCGGTGATAGAGCATCTGAACGCCTTTAATACTATGGTAAGCCAATTGTTATTTGTTGATATAAAAATTTTATATGAAGATAAGTGCATTAGTTTGTTGTGTTCTCTTCCAGATTCATGGGATAGTTTGTTCATTGCTATAGGTAGCAATAAAACTACCTTGAAGTTTGATGAAATAGTCTCATCCTTGTTGTCGGAGGAGATGAGATATAAAAATATGGAGAGACAAAATGGATATGCCTTATCTGTATGAGGACGGTCCCATAATAGAAACAAAAATAAGTCCTTGAGTGGGAGATCTAAATCTCCAAGAAAAATTGTAAAGGTATGTTGGAAATGCAGAAAGAAAAAGCACTACAAAAAGGACTATAGGTCTAAATCTTCTGAGAAAGGAAATGGATATTATGATGCTCCTTCTTGACGGGCCTCTAAATTAGACATAAATTAAGGCCCATGCCTCTAATTTAAAATATACATTAAATCCTATGACCATCCTTCAGCACATTAAACCTCTCTTTTTGCATTAGATAGTTTATTTTTAACTTTAATATATTCATTAGGAAGGTTAATGAATAATTGAATATTTGTGCCTAATATTATTTATTTTTTATGGAATATTATGAGAATATTGGGAAGAGTATGAAGAGTTGGAGGAGGATATAATTTAGGGTCTTGTTCCCTACTACTGGAGAATGAATAATAAATAATAAGTCAACAAGATATTATGGAATTATGGCACAAATTGTGGAACTCCAATGATTGAGAAAATCTAGGAATGTGTTCCACTAATCAAGGGAGCAGGTCCACCAATCAAGGGAGCAGATCCACTAATGAAGGGATTTTGGTGGGGAAAGCTTCCTACATCCATGGAGAATGATTCTTAATCATTTTGTATAAGTACCAAGTCGAATTTTCCTCTAGGGAATGATTGAGAAAATCTAGGAATGTGTTCCCTGCCATCTAATGAAAATTCCTAGTATTGGGGACTAGATCCACTAATCAAGGGATTTTGGTGGGGAAATATTCCTCCATTCATGGGGAATGATTACTAATCATTTTTTATAAGTACCAAGTTAAATTTTCCTCTAGAGAGTTTTTCATTAGTTTTATTCTAGAGAGAGCTTGTATTCTTGCAGCTCCATTGTATTTTCTTGCAAGGATGTAATTCTATTGATGAAAATAAAGAATATTGGTGTCATGTTTAGCTTCTAAATCTTGTTCTCCTCCATAGGTATCTGAGTTTCCTTGGGCTTGGCCATCCTAGGAACTTCAGATCCCTTTTGTATCATTTTCTTTCCTTCCTTTCGTTTCTTATTCACATGCATCTCTAGTTTTTATTTCTTTCTATTTCTACATTTAGTATTAATGATTTCTTGTTGTAGGATTGAGATAAATGGTTGATATAAGTTCTTTTGCAGGATAAAAAACATTATTTCATCCTTGTAAAAGCTTTGGAAGTTCATAATAATCATTGAGTTGCTTGGATTAGTCTTCTTATTCCCAAATCTAGATTTTTGGACCTCCTTTTTAGCAAAGAACAAAACAATTCTGCAATTTTTTAGAGCATGCTAATGAGATTCAATCAAATTAATTCCACTTGAATCAAATCAAAAAAATATTTTAGTTCATAAAAAAAATTACCCCATTGCATTTTCACTTGATTTGGTTAGGCATTTTTTAGATTTACTAGCTCACTAGTTCTCGAATTTCTAGATTTTCGACTAGTAATGTTTTTTCTTTTTGCATGGGTTAACAGAGATATTTTTGAATGATTCCACTTGGAATAGGGACCTAAGACATCCTAGTTAATAAAAAAAAAATTCCCATCCAATTTGGATTTGATTTTCTTGGTCATTAAACCCTCCCCAATTTCATTATTTCACAAGGAAACTTGTCCAAGCTTTTTAAGCAAGTCCATCCATCCCCCAACTTTGGTTTTGAGTTCTGAGTGATCCTAGGAATTTTCCCACTCCATTCCACCCATCACACACCTTTCCTAGGCCTCCCATCACCTCCAACACCTCACATTTTTCTCTCGGCTGTATCCTGTAGGTTCACTATAATTCCTACAGGATCATCCTGTAGGTTTTCCTGAAATGGCCTGTTTTGAGGCCGAATTGAGAGAAAACCTTTAGGAAGTCACCAAAAGCCTCCCAAGGGTCTCCCACACCATCCAACCATCTCCTAAACCTTCCATCCAACCTCCAACATCCTTAATTCACTTGCCACATCACCAAAGGAGATTAGTTTGCATACTTGATTTTGCATGAAAAGACAAAAAGACAAAAACAGATTTATTTCAGTCCCTTTACTTGCACATTAGTGATGTTTGACACTTCTTACTTCCATGCTTAGATAGTAGCATTTGGTTCATGATAATTTAGAATTATTGCAAAGCATAGTTTCTTGGAGGTGGCAGTTAATTAGGAAATGGTGTGATTTAGCCTTGAATTTCGTCTCTTTCCTTGTACTTTCTTTCTTGCAATAGGTTAAGGTTCCATTTCGAACATTTCATTTTCTACAATTAGTATATGATTTGACTTCATTACATTCAATCCATTACATCATGACAGCAAAGGAAGGACACATTGTATGCCAAACATATAGTGTTGACACCTCTTAAGTTTGTATGAACCCTGGGTTGATAATTAAAGTCGGTAGCCTTGGGAGTTGCAACATTCTTGTTGCAATACCGAGGCTCATCACTTCTATAGAGGAAAAAACCACCTCAGATGAAGTTGGGGATGTGTACTTGGCTTCTTCTTCAAGTACACATGTGGATCATGAGGCATGGTTGATTGACTGAGGTGCATCCTTTCACTTCACTCCCATAGGGAGTGGTTCTGTGAGTATGATAAATATGATGGTGGTGATTTCTTATTAGGGGATGATAGGAAGGCTAGAATCATCGGACATGGAAAATTAAAGTTGAAGTTGCAAGTTGGAAGGATTAGAAAAGTTCTTGGTCTTTTGCATATTCCTACATTGGCCAGAAACCTGATTTTTGTAAGCAAGATGGATGGTGCAGGTGTAAAAATAGTTTTCGAGAAGGATACCTACAAGATGGTTTAGGGAGAAATAGTATTGATGCGGGGAGCTCGTATTGGAACTCCATACAAGTTTTTGGGTATTACTATTATTGATGGGTGCAACATTTATGTGGTTCCCAAAAGTGCAGCAGAAAATATAGTGGTCTCTGGAGAAAATACCATGCTATGGCATCAAAGGCTTGGACATATTGGAGAGAAGGGCATTTGAATAATTCATGATAATGGTATGGTAGAATTTATGTCTAATTTCTCTATTGTTTTTTATTTTTGTGGACATTTTGTATATGGGATGCAGAATTGGGTGAGTTTCCCCTCTGGTGCTAAGAGGGCGAAAGGGATATTAGATCTTGTGAATAGTGATATAATTGGACTTGTGCCAGTTCCATCACTAGGTAAGTTTGTGTACTATGTATCATTTATAGATGACTTCTCAAGGAATACTTGGATATATTTCCTCAGGAAGAAATTTGTAGTCTTTGACAGGTTTAAAGAATTAAAGGCTCTGGTGGAAAACCAGATAGAGAAGAATATAAAGTTGTTGAGGACAGATAATGGTCGAGAGTTTTGCAACAAGGAATTTGAAGAGTTTTGTAAGAAAAGTGGTATAACACGACATAATACTACTCCATACACACCTTAAAAAAATGGAATTGTAAAAAGAATGAATGGGACGTTGATGGAAAAGGCAAGAATGATGGTCAGTGGTGTCAGTTTAGGATAAGAATTCTGGGTAGAGGCGGTGGAGACTGCATGTTACTTAGTCGACAGATCACCTT
This sequence comes from Pinus tabuliformis, assembly GCA_031772625.1. Taxonomy (NCBI): domain Eukaryota; kingdom Viridiplantae; phylum Streptophyta; class Pinopsida; order Pinales; family Pinaceae; genus Pinus; species Pinus tabuliformis. The sequence goes on along the minus strand of CM062813.1, from coordinate 66,366,627 downwards.
CATTAGCATTGGAGGATAATACTCCACATGAGGTATGGACTGGTAAGAAACCCTCTCTTTCACATCTGATGGTATTTGGCTGTGATGCATATGTACATGTTCAAAAGGAGAAAAGAACCAAGTTGGATAGTAAATCTTAAAGGTGCATCTTTATTGGGTATAAGGATGATTTAAAAGGTTATAAGCTTTCGAACCCAAAAACAAGGAAGGTTGTGTACAGTTGAGATGTGGTTTTTAGAGAGGTGAAATATGTTATTAAACATGAAGTCCTATGAAATGAACCTGAGAATATAGAGTTTGAGCTAAAGGAGGAAGAATCAGACTCTGCAGTAGAACATGAATCAAAACATGAAGAGCCACAAACTCCATATTTGAGAAGATCAATTCGAGAAGAAAGGCAACTAGAAAGGTTTAGTACTTCAACTTTTTGTTCAAATTTTTCTTTATATATTACTAATTATGATCCCAGAATTTTCAAGGAGGAAGTAGATTCAAAGGATGGAAAAATTTGGAAGGAGACCATGGTTGATGAAATGGCATCTTTGGACAAAAATGAGACTTGGTATTTGGTGGAGTTGTCAGTTGGAAGGAAACCCATGGAAGCAAATGGGTGTTTAAGAAGAAGATGAATACAGAAGGCAAGGTGGAGAAATACAAAGCTCATTTGGTAGCAAAAGGTTATTCCTAGGTGCTAGGAATTGATTTTGGTGATATTTTTTCTCCTGTTTCTAGGGTAGCTTCTATTAGATTACTTTTATCTATTGTAGTTGTTTTTTATTTTGAGGTAGAACAGATGGATGTGAAGACAACATTTCTTCACGGGGATCTGGAAGAAGAGATCTACATGAAGCAACCTAAAGGATTTGTGGTGAAGGGAAAGAAAGAATCATTATGCAGGTTAAAAAGTTCTGTGTATGGGTTAAAAAAGTCTCCAAGGATGTGGTATCAGAAATTTGATACATATATATGGGGACTTAGATTCACTAGAATAAAAGAGGATCACTATGTGTATTTTAAATTAATTGGTGACCGTGTTATTTATCTAGTCTTGTGTTATGCAACCATCTCACAAAATAGAAGAAAAGATAGATCAACGCCTTCAAAATCAACCTCTTCGAGGGGGAAACCTCCTTTACATTACAAAAATGAACAATTATTGGATGATACAAATGACAAAACCTCCTTTCTATATATAAGAGTCTAAGGGGTCACAATATAATCAAATCGGACATAACAATAATAAGATAAGGGCACACCAATAACAATAGTGGGCTTCTATGGGGCATAATAATAACAATATGGGGACAACAGGGGCACACCAATAACAATAAGGGCTACAATGCCAATAGTAATGGGGGAATCACTAGTATTATACGGACCTAACATGCCCCTCTCCATCAAAAAATTGTTGTCCCAATGCTTGAGTAGTTTTGGATGCTTCTATATAAAATTCTCGCCCTCCCATGTGGAATCTTCAGTGGGTAAGTTCTTCCACTTGATGAGATACTCCAAAATTGATCGATTTCCTAGCTTTCGAGTTCTTCTTTATGTGATTGCTTCAAGTTCCAATATGATTTTTCCTTCCTCGTCAAGTTCTAGCAGTATTTTTTGAACTCAAATCTTGTCACCTATAACCTTCTTCAAGCATGAAACATGTAAAACTGGGTGCACCCTTGAAGCTGCAGGAAGCTCCAATTTGTATGCCATGGTAACAATATTTTGCAACACCCTGTATGGACCATAATACTTTGGTGATAATTTATTATCCTTCTTAGATTGTTTGAGGGACATTTGTTTATACAGTTGTAGCAGTAGTAATACCCAGTCACCTACATCAAAACTTCTTTCGCTGTGATGTTGATCTACCTGCTGTTTAATTGTATTCTATGCCAAAGTGAGATTATCCTTTAAGAGTCGGAGAACTTGTTGTTGATGCTCGATGTGATCTTACACTGCTTGAACCTTAGAATTTTCTCTTAAATATGATGTGATGGACGGTGGATGATATCCATAAAGTGCCATAAATGGGGTCATTTTTGCTACATTATGGAAGGAATTTTTATACTACCATTTAGCCAGATACAACCATCTGACCCATTGTGTATGTTTATCAGATACAAAGCAATGAAGATATTATTCCAAACATTTGTTTGCTATCTTAGTTTTCCCATCAAATTGAGGATCATAAGATGAGTAATGAGCTTTCAGGTTTCTTACTATGTGTTTCCATTTTCTTTCTTCGGGGAATCAATTAATGATAATAATGCTTCACTATGCCCTTTCAATTCCTTCAAACTAATTTTTCAAACCAAACTTATGAAAAATTTAACAAAAACTACACACCTTTTTTCACTTTGTAGGAGCTCGATATTGAATCTATTGTATCTTTATAATTTCGAATCTCCAAGGTCGAAACTTATTTCCTGTGGTAGACCTCTGATTTCTCATTCCAACCCCGCAATTTTGATCAAGATTGGATTCTTCAAGGAAGAGTTATGTCAAGTCTCCAAGGATGACCTTATTATACACTCGTTTAGTAGAGCGAACTTGTACGAAGTGCGACGTCTCACTGTTTCAACCTTAGGACCTGAAACTGATACACAAAAAACTTCATGTCATCCTATTTCTGTAACATCTTATGAAATTTTAATATGATGCTCAGAAAAAAAAAGTTATGACGATTTTCCACAGGTCACCTGTTTGAGATATAATTTGGGATCCTGAAAAAACCCTAACTTCCTTGGATTATATCTCCGACAATATAGCAATACAAGGTAAGAAATTCGGACCCAAGGTCCAGAGAGATTTTGTCTCAAATGGGTTTTTTTTTAGCTTCTGAAACGCCGCAAAACAAAATTTATAGCAAAAATTCCACAATGACCTGCTTGGAGTAGTGAAACCCTAGAATCCAAAGCTCTGATACCAAATGTTATGAACCAGCTCACAAAAAGATAGATAGATCAAAGACTTCAAAATTAGCCTCTTCAAGGGGTAAACTTCCTTTACATTACACAAATGAACAATTATTGGATGATACAAATGAAAAAACCTCCTTTCTATATATAGGAGTCTAAGGGGTCACAATATAATCAAAGCCAACATAACAATAATAATATAAGGGCACAATAATAACCATAGTGGGCTTCTAAGGGGCACAATAATAACAATATGGGGATAATAGGGGCACAAAAATAACAATAAGGGCTACACTGACAATAGTAATGGGGGAAACACTAGTATTATAGGGACCTAACATCTTGTATGTGGATGATATGTTGCTAATTGGAAATGACAAAGAAATTATCCAGGATTTGAAGACCCAATTTTTTCCCAAATTCGACATGAAGGATCTTGGTGCTACAAAATACATTTTGGGCATGGAAATTAAATGAGACTGGGAAAATAGGAAGGTTTGGTTAAACTAGAGGAAGTATGTTGAAACTAAACTGTAGAGGTTTAGTATGTAGGATAGTAAATAGGTGAAGGTTCCTATTCTTGTAGGTGTAAAGTTATCTGCTAAACAGTGTCCCAAGAAACAAGAAGAGGAAGAGGACATGTCCTGTGTTCCATATGTAAGTGCAGTGGTTAGCCTTATGTATGCAATGGTCTATACTAGACCAGACATTGCACATGCAGTGGGAGTATTGAGCAGGTTTATGTCAAAACAAGGGAAGGATCATTGTACGACAATGAAGCAGGTTTTCAGGTATTTGTGTGGCACTAGTGATTATGGTTTGTGCTACCAAGGAAGGCCAGGATTGGATAGAGTTTTGGAAATCCATGGCTTTATTGATGCAAACTCAGATGGAGATCTCGATTGGAGAAGAGATACAAGTGGGTATGTGTTTAACCTATTTGGAGGTGCAGTCAGTTTGATGAGAAAGAGATAGTTTGTAGTGTCACTTTCAACTACAAAGGAAAAATACATGGCAGCCACTCATGCAAGCAAGGAAGTAGTTTAGTTATAGAGATTGTGTTCAAGTATGGGGTTAGTAAAGCAAGATATAAGGATATGATGTCATAGCCAAAGTGAAATTTTCTTGGCAAAGAACCCTACTTATCATTCAAAAACAAAGCACATTGATGTTTAGTATCACTTTGTGAGTGATATGGTTGAGGACAAAAAGGTGTTTCTGGTAAATGTGGACACTTTGAAGAATGTTGCAAATGCATTGATGAAATTTGTGAGCACTAAGAAGTTTTCTTGGTGTAGAGAAACAATGGGAATTGCAGGGCTAGACCAATGACTAAGCTCTCATGTGACCCCCTATGTGGAAAAATAAAACAACAAGTGGGAGAATGTTTGATGTGTGTTATATTCTTTCCATGACTAGTTGCATGTGTAGGGGGGTCATGGGGGGGGTGATTGGTCACCTTTTTTGTTGCGCCAAGCACAGTAGGGGGGCCACGAAGGGGGTGCAACCACTGTGTCTGGGAGCTTCAGGGGGGTGGTAGCCCTCCTATACAGGGTTCAGGGCAATGCCCTAGGAAAAATAATTTGGACCCTATATTAGGTGGGAAAACCTACCTATGGTTTTTTGCATGGGTTTAAAACATGGTTTTGGGCATGATGGTTTTCTTCCCATGGTATTTTGTAGATCCAATCAAGGGAACTATGGTTATTTTCTAATCCAGGGTTAATGGATTAGGGTTTATGAATGCTTCAGCATGTATGTGTGTGTGTGTGTATTGTAACATTGAAACAAACATAATGAAAAATCAATCTAGGAGTCAGTTTTGGGATCCAAGGGAAATATATGTGTTTTTGTTTATATTCTCGTCGTTGTTTATTTTTCAATTGTTTAGAATTTTTCTGCAGGTAATTTCTATATGGGGTTAAAACCTACACCAATAACTCATCTAACCCCAGATATAATGTCTAATATTGAATACTTAGACTTATGAAATCTGATAATTTCAAGGGACTTTTCCAAGGTTCTCCTTGAAGCAAGGCATTTCTTAGAAAACCCATTTTACAAAGATAAAACCCTTCTCCAAACATTGAACATTCCAAATATTATACATAGCCATAATACTATTCATGGATCCATTAACTAGCCTGCCATAAGACTCTGGAACAAGCTAATCCATAGCTAACACTTCTCTATAAATTCAATACATCAATATCATATTATACCACAGAATGGAGCACAAAGAACAATATCAAATCCGTTGATATACCATACATTGAATCATTCTTAGTTATTTAATATGAAAGATAAGCAATAGTCTTAAACAATCATATATCCATGATATCCATAGAATACCAAGCAATTGAATCCACATATTATAATGGTTTAGTTGAGCACATCAAGAAATCATAAATGACTATATGAATAACTCTGTAATTCATGAAAATAGAAGTAACTATAGGGATTTGCAAGTTCCTCATAACCATTAGAACATTGACATAAGCATCTAATTGTCGACAAAAATGAATAGCACATTCATCCATTAACAGTGTTGATACATACATTGTCGTATCACATAACAACATCATTCATTACTCATAGCACAACATATATACAAGTAAATACACTTATCTGATAAAATTGAATGACTGACAACTAAGTGGGGATCTTCAACTCTCCACCCAACCATAGGCCAACTACACTACAATATTTCGTACAGTTGACCACCCCCAAGATGAATTTAGATTCTGAGGAGTTAAGTTCTCAAGGGAATACACACTAATACAAGTCAACAAGATCCAATAGGAATCCAGATCACATAGGAATCTAGATCACATAGTGTCTCCACCTACTAAACACTACAAGAATCTAGAGCACATGGTGTCTCCACCTTATAAACACTACAATAATCTAGAGCACACAGTGTCTCCTCTTTCTAAACACTACAGGAATCCCAAGCCCACAATGTATCCCCCTACTAAACACTACAAGAATCCATAACACATACTATCTCCACCTATTAAAAAATGTAGGAATCCAGATCCCATAGTGTCTCCACCTTCTAAACACTACAATAATACACAAAACATAATGTATCCACCTATTCTTCTCTTGTCTTCCAACCCAGTTGCCTCCCTTTTCTTCCAACCCAGTTGCCTCCTCTTGCATGTTTACCACACCAACACTCCCTACAAGGATTGGGATAAGATTAGTATAATTACTTCCTAAGCAACTCCTCCTCCTCAAGCCTTTGAATCCATTACCACTCCTTCATCCTAGTCATTATTTGTCTTTTCACATTATTTATATGAATTACAATTCATAGCAACATTCACGAGAGGGATAGAAAAAAGGGTTTTCATAGACCATGCCCCCTTAGAAGAAACTCATCCTCGGTGTTATATACACAGAAAAAAAAAATTCAACAACGAGCTTTATATTGAAACATCTCTTTTTACATTCATTTACATAGTAAACAAAAATGGGTAAGATACCTTCATCTAATCACCCATTTCCCAAGGGACTTCATCTAATCCAAATTTCTTCCTTTTTTAATTCTGGAGCACTATTTTCCTCCGATTCAGAATGCAATATGGCTCTACGATCCTTCAAGAAAAAAATTCATCTCATTGCTTCCTAGGACATAACTAATGCATCTCTGGCCCTCATAAGTATGCACATCATTCTTTAAATACCACACACCTTCCAAGTTTAGGTATCCCCTTCTCTAATTCATCATTCAGGCAGGCGATCTATTCCCTCTTTTGTGTAGTCATACACCTTCTAAGTTCAACCATCCCCTTATCTACTTCATTAGTCCCTCGGGAAATTGATACCTTGGAAAGGCTTCCTCCCACCAAAAGTTCTTCAAAACCAATGCATCCCTTTCCCTTTCTTAAATAGCATAGCACATTTTTCATGGCATACCTCATGGAAATCAATACATATCACATGGTTTTAGTGTCACCACAATGGCCTATTCGTGAATGTCTTCAGCTCCATTATGTTGTTGTTGTGTACCCCGCTGTTATTAAGTTGATAATTTTTTCTTTGTAGTCAACCTCATATATTTGTGTGTGATACTTTAGTAGTTCTTCTACATCAAAAGCACATGATTCATATGATATTCATCATAAATAAATTTAAATCAAATTAAACCATAACTTCAACAAATAAATTATTCAAATTGGATACTTATCTCTATAGTTATTCTTTATATACTTTGGATCACAAACACTAAGTAAATTTCATCGACAAATCAAATATTCAGTGTTTCATATCTCCACGCAGTCTTTAGCCAAATCCATCTTTAAATGTAGCTCACAAGAATCTAGAGTAGACAATGTCTCCACCTTCTAACCACTACAAGTATCCAAAGCACACAATGTCCCCACCTTCTAACCACTACAAGAATCTAGAGCACACAATGTCTCCACCTAAAGATATACTACTCCATGAACAAAGTTTTTATCATCACACCTCTAGGCCCAAACAACCCCCATAGAAGGAAATATACATGTCCCAAGATTTTATCATCACAAATCCAGACCCAAGGATCCCCCATACATGGCAGTCTACATGTCCCATGTTTTTCCCGCATGGGGTAGTCATTAGAGTCTTACGACCAACTACTGGATTGGCATGTTATAATTACATGTGCATGGATTCTTATTACCAAATACCAATTTGGTGTGCTCCAGTGCACTACTCATGGAATCTTATAGTCAAGGGACTAGTTATGACTTGTTCCCATGAGATAAACAAAGTTCCACATACCACAATGCCATCACAATGGTCTTCTTCCTGCACTCCCAACACCATGAATTCATTTGTGTCACAACATTTAATTTCCATGAGATACACTCAAAATTTTCAAAGCATAAATTTTACTTTCCCAACATGCTTCATTCAAAATTTAGATCTTGTAGAAATTAGGCTGTAAATTTGCAACTGTTCATGAAGTTTTAATCAAAATCATAAGACAAAAACCTGCATTATTGCTCCATAGACATTAATTCGCAATTTAGAACAAAAATCTCATACATTCAAGAAGAAGTAACACACATGCAACAAGTATTTCTATCTGGGGAAGTAAATATGCTAAAAACCCCAATGTTTGCTTACATTAATCAAATGAATAGAGATGTATTACAATTTCTTTGCTCAACTAAGCACAACCTGCAAGTGCATAACCTATCTCTCTACTCACTGAAGGCCTATGACCTAGACTTAGTCAAATTTTTCCTTGGCTTGAGCTCCTATTTCCTTTCCCTTTTACATGAGGAATTAGCCCCTATTATTTAGGAAATCATTCTAATTGAATTGCACAATTCCTTAGGTTGATCATCTAATTTCATGCAACACTATACAATCAAGACTAGTCTACAATTAATGTTACACTACCTTGAAATCTCCACCTCAAGTGGGTAATTAAAATTCTCTACATGAACTAGTTATTTTGGGTTGATTAATAAGTTAACTAGATGATCACTAAGTTTGACGGAAGTCCCACTGCTTAACCGACCTTCCACTAGTTCCTTCAAAAGTTGGAACTAGTCTAACTTAAAACAACCTGAGATAATTGACCTTGATTGCTACAAATTAGCAATCACACATGCAAAACTGAACTCTAACTCCAACTCAAAGTTACTAAGTAAACTGGGTGAAAGAATCCATGTCATAGAAGTTATTATGATCCAATTTGTCTACTGATATGGAAATTCGAAGTTTCTCAATTTAATCAAGGCAAAATAAAATTGATAATTCCTTGCTACAATTTTCAGCACTCCCTCTCAACAAGAAATGGATTATTAAACACAGCTATCCTGCACCTATGGAACTCGAACTTCCCTCTTGGAAAACCTTTTGTCAAAATGTCAACATCTCGTTCCTATTTCTAAATGTATTGCAACAACATTATCTTCCTCTGCACATAGTCTTATAAATGGTGATACCGGATATCTATATGCTTGGATCGATCGTGAAAAATAGGATTTTCAAAGAACTTGATGCAACTCTAATTATCATAGTAGATCACATTTGGATCCATCATCTAACCAAATAATCCAACAAGTATATTTCTCATCCAGATTGCCTCACATGTTGCTTGACTGCAAGCCATATATTATGCTTCCGTCAAGCTGAGTGCCTCAAATCTTTTCTTCTTCTTGTACCAAGAAAGCGTTGCGAACCTAACATAGAAAATTCCACCTCACGTAATCTTTCGTTCTGATGGAAGCCCTTCCGAATATGCATCTTCAAAGCCACACAACTTCACCCCCTTTGTCCATTTGTACCATAGTCCAAACTGGTTAGTGCCTCTAAGGTATCGTGGAACATGCTTAGCTGCCCTCCAAAAAAATTTGGTTGGCCTAACCATAGATTGGCTCATTTGGTTGAATTCAATGCACATATATTTTCGTGTGTTCACAATATACATTAGTGAACCCACCAACTATCAGTAAATAGTAGCATCCACTTCCTCACCCGAAGTGGCATCCTATTTCCTACAGTTGGTCGTTAGAGATGTCTCCATGGGTTTTCAGTATTCCGTGCAAAACCTCTAAAGTATCTTGTTGGTATACTTTCCCTAAGAGACAAACAGATCCCCATCGCCTTTCCATACTTGTGATCTGAGGAAGTAGTGCATGAGACCCATGTCCTTCATTTCAAACTCTCTTGCAAGGTCCTCCTTGCAAGATATGATCAGCTTCTCATCACCAGTTAAAATAAATTCATCAATGTATAAGGCAATAATTAACAATTTACCTTCTACCAAAATATGATAGAGGTTTGAATCCACTTCACTTTTGGTGAATCCAAAACCGATGGAATATTTATCGATCCTGGTGTACCAAGCATGAGGTGCTTGCTTGAGGCTATACAACACTCGCTTGAGTCTACACACGTGAGACTCTCGATCAAAAGTCTTGAATCCTTCTATTTTCTCTATATACACCTCCTCCTAAATAACTCCAATGAGGAATTTTTTTTTACATCCATCTGGTGGATCTTCCACCCCATTTGTGCAGTCAGAGAAAGAATTGATATGATGAATGAGTACCTTACTATGGTAAAAGATGTCTACTCATAGTCAATCCCCTTAACTTGAGAGTATCCCTTGGCCACAAATCTGGCCTTTTACTTTTCTATGCTTCCATCTGTTGCATGATTTACCTTGAAGAACCATCTCAAATCCACAACTAATTTGTCTACTGGTCTTGGGACCACTTTCCAAATATTTTTCTTTGCAATGGATTCATTTTCCTCCACCATTGCATCAACCCGTAGATGTTTCTCTATTTATTCCTCGAATGAGGATGGCTCAGTCTCTATAAGCTCAATCATTAGAGCCATGTAGCCAGTGTACTGATATGGTGACCTTCTCTACCTACACTGATTTGAAGGAGCACCCACATTCTCCCTCGCATCCTACACAAGTCTCTTAGTTTCCCAAGTCCTTTTTTTCCTTCTCTGGATGGTTCATCTTGAGTGGTTGTTTCCACTCTCTGATCCTCAATTTGTGGCTACTCTATAACTTCCTAAGGCTCCTCCTTTGGAGTTAAAATCTCCTCTTCTAGTGGGATCTTAAGCTCCCTCTCAAGAGAGCAACGCATGGCTCTATCTTCATCAAATTTTAGCTCCCTTCACACAACTGTCATTCTAAGGGATGGCAAGTAAACATGATAGTTGTGGGGAGTTTTTGTGTAACCCACAAATACCCCCAATTCTACTGTCATCTCTAGCTTCTTCCTTTATTATTTGGAGACATGGCAGTAAACATAGGCTCCAAAAATTCTAAAGTGCGACACATCTGAATTTTTGCTTGAGAAATCCTCCTCCAATGTAATCATGCAGAGAATCTGATGAGGACTTTGGTTCTGTAAATAGACTTTTGTGTTGCATGCGTCAACCCACAAATGTAGAGGTAGGCCTTGGTCATGCAACATCGCCCTCGCTACTCCCACAATTCTATGGTTCTTTCTCTCAGCCACCCCATTCTACTATGGGTTGTGGGGTGTTGTCAACTCTCATTAAATGCCTTCTTTTTCACAATTTTTTTTTAATTCATTCGACACATACTCACCTCCATTATCACTCTTAAGAGCCTTAAAATTCTTGCCCATTTTTTTCTCAACGAGTGCCTCAATTCTATGAACTTGGAGAATGTCTCACCTTTCTTCTAGATGAATAAGATCCAGCACTTTCATGAGAAGCCATCAATAAAAATGACTAAATATTTGTGCCTAGTAGTGGATGTTGTTGAGAAAGGTCCACAAACATGAGAGTGGATCGTTTCAAGGACTGCATGTGCTTTGTTGTTTGAATCATGGAATGTGGATTTTGTGTACTTTCCCAAAGTACGTCATTTGCATATATCATGTTTCTCAAGTTCTCCTTTGGGGAGTCATGTGGTTATCTGTTACATGATCTTCAAAGTGCCATGATGCAAATGCCTAAGTCTTCTATGCCAAAATTTCACCGACATCATGGCTTTGCACCTTCTCCTCCTTTATTTTCAGTGTAGCACAATCCTCCACATCTAGCTTGTACAAGTTCTTCACATGTTTTGTGGCTATGTGTCTGAGGAATGTATTTCCTTTGTTGAAGATCACATCATAACCATGCTCTTCTAAAACTGCAACAGAGATGAGATTTTTCTTTAGGCCCAGAATGAACATGACATCGTTAAACCTGAGGGGGGATTCTGACTCCATCTAAAAGGTGACTTACCAATCCCAGTTTCGCTATACCTTCCGTCACCCCCCATTGCGATGTCCATTTGCAAATTATTTTCTTCCAAATCACTAAAAATATCTATATTCACCATCATGTGGAACGATACATCTAATTCCAGGTACCACACCCTCCCCATCATTGTGTTGGCCATGCATTCAATGAAGGTAAAGTCAAGCTCGAACTATGAAGCCAAACTTCACCTACTTCTCCTCCTGAGGTCTTATTGTGTGGAAATTTCATGGCATAATGCTCAAATTCATGACAATGGAAGCATTTAATTTTTGAAAAATATTTTGTCTTTCCCCCTTAACTAGATTCTGGTTTGGATTGGGATTTATTCCATTTTCTCTTCTTTGCCTTTCCAGGAAATGCAATTTTTTCATCATCCTCACCCTTGGATGAAGTCCCATCTCTGGTATTCCGCTGTATTTTCTCTTCTACCAAATCAAACCATAAGCACTCCCAACTTGGTAGTTTCTCCCTCCCATTCACCAAATCTTGATAGTTATTCCGGCTCTTGGGAAGACCCGGAAGGACTATGATTACCAAGTATTCTTTAAGGACATTAACACCGACCCCACCAAGTTCATCATGACATTGTGTAAAATTGTTGAGACACTACAGAATTGTGTCATTCTTCTGCATCTTGATACTTCAAAGTTTATCCTTGAGTTCCAGCTTCCTGTGGTCACTACTATTCTCAAACAATTATTTAAATTCTTTCCACATCGTGAATGGAGTTTCTTTTCTGTTGAGATTCGAAAAAATATGATCCTGTACTCCCTCCAAGATTATTATCCTCACCTTGGTTGCATATTTCTTCCACTGATCAAGGTTCTAAGCATCATATGATTGATGTTTTGCAACATTTGTCTTGATGTATTCTAACAATCCATTATCATCCAATATTTCCTCCATGCATTCCTTCCATGCAACAAAATTAGAGGTGCCTTCCAAGGCATACTCTAGCCTTAGTCCATTGAAGGCCATCTTCTCAACTATGAAGAAATTTTGCTACACTGATCTTCAAATTTGAACCTCTGAGAAACAACTTCGAATTTCCTTCTATAATGTGAATCCAACTCCAATACCATGTAGAAATTAGGTTGTATATTTGCAATTGTTCATGAATTTTTAATCAAAATCACAAGACACAAACCTACACCACTGCTCTGCGGACATTAATTCACAATTTAAAACAAAAATATCAGACATGCAAGAAGAAATAACACACATTAAACAAGTATTTTTATATTGGAAAAGTAATCTGCTAAAAACCCCAATGCCTACTTACATTAATCGAATGGATAGAGATGTATTACAATTGTTTTGCTTAAATAAGCATAACCTACAAGTGCATAACCTATCTCTCTGCTCACTGAAGGCCTCATACCCAAAATTATTCAAATTTTACCTCTGCTTGAGCTCCTATTTCCTTGTTTTTTTCCTTGAGGAATCAACAATTGTTATTTAGGAAATTCCTATTTTTAAATGACGCAATTCCTTAGGTTGATCATCTGACTACATGCAACAACTATACACTCAAGACTAGTTTACAACTAATGTTACACTGCCTTGAAATCTCCACCTCAACTAGGTAACTCAAATTCTCTACATGCAGTAGTTATTTTGGGTTGATTGATCACTTAACTAGATGATCACTGAATTTGACTGAAGTCTCACTACTTAACTGACCTTCCACTAGTTCCACCAAAAGTTGTAACTAGTTTAACTGAAAACAACCTGAGATAACTGACCTTGATTGCTACAAATTAGCAATCACACATGCATAACTAAACTATAACTCCTCCAACTTGAAATTACTAAGTAAAATGGGTGACACAATCCATGTCACACAAGTTAACATCCTCCAAGCTATCTACTGATGTGGAAATTCGAATTTTCTCAATTTAATCAAGGAAAAATCAAATCGATAATTTCGTACTACAATTTTCAACATTTCTCACAAGCATGAGACCTGCATTTATGTCGTGGGATCCTTTGCAGGTGGTGTTAATCTTTCATGGTCGCTTTAATCTCACACTCCAAATAAATTCAAATAAATTGAAATGACATTGTCATTGCACTATATATGTGCAACACATTTATTCCAAACATCTATGTAATTAACATTTATTCCAGCGTACCAATAAGTTTGGAATAGGAAATGCATATCTCTAAATTCATTAGAAATTTAGCTATACATTTCATTCAGTATGCTTTAAAAATTCATTGCATTATTTTTGGGTTGAAGGTTACCTTCCTTATGGCATACCACTTCCTAGTATACAAGCAAGGCATAAATTAATTTAAAACAACAATTTTCAAATTTGATCGAAGGAATTCTTACCCAATTCCTTTCCTTTTCCCTCTTTACCATGGATTACTACTTTCCTTATTTACTTAGTTTTTATTCCTAGTGCTTTTAGTTGAATCCTTGTGAACAGTGCAGTTGATTGATAACATTCGTGTTGTTGCAATACTCAGCAATTCCTGAAACGGTCTTGGTATCACACATTAGTTAGAAATTCATCAATTCAACTATTTATAGATTTTCATGAAAATTTCATAAAGGAATTTGGATTTGTATCCAAATTCAACATGTCCTCATCCATGCTCCTCAACTTGTGCATATTCATTTTTACAAGCATGTATCACGCATGCACACATCCCATGTTAATAAATTGAAATGACATTGTCATTGCAATGTATATATGCATTACATTTATTCCAAGCATTTCATAATGCAATTAGAATTTATTCCATCATACCACTAAGTATGAAATAAGAAATGCATATCTCTAAATTCATTAGCAATTTAGTTATCCATTTCATTCATCATGCTTTATAAAATGAATTGCAATACTTTTGGGTTGAAGGTTCTCTACCTTATGGCATACCACTTCCTATTATCCATGAAAAGCGTATGTTAATTTGAAACAAAAATTTTCAAATTTGGTTGAAGCAATTCTTACCCAATTCCTTTCCTTTTCCCTTTTTAACTAGGATTACTACTTGCCTTATTTACTTAGTTTTCATTCCTAGTGCTTTTAGTTGAAGCCTTGTGAAGGGTACACATGGTTGATAACATTCATGTTGTTGCAAATCTCATCAGTTCCTAAAATTGTCTTACCATCACACAGTGGTCATAAATCCATCAATTCAACTATTTATAGATTTCCATGAAAACTTCATAAATGCATTTTCATCTGTATCCAAATCCAACATGTCTTCATCCATTCTCTTGAGCTTGTGCATATTCATTTCGAAAAGCATGTATTATGCATGCACACATCCTATTTTATTCATACGTTGTCAATTTCCATCCTTTATCATTTCCATTCATGCACACAACAAATGTTAGAAGCATAAGCACATTAATGATGGTAGTTTACAACATCAGGTCATTCTTGCACACTTTCCCAATGGTTCCTCCATTTGATGAGCAATCCATTAAATATATTCATTGTATTACCCAAAATGTGGTAAATGTAAATTTTATTTACATACCATTCACATAGTCGTCATATTTTTAAGGATTACTCACTTATCTTCATATTATCATGGTTCTTAGGAAATGAACTTTCAAACTGACCAACATCATTATACCTTTATTTAATTTTCTCATCTTCTTCATATTCATAAATATATATATATATATATATATATATATATATATATATATATATATATATATATATATATATATATATATATATATATATCATCCATCAACCATTTTTAGTTAATGAACTTCCTTCTTAAGTTATTTTCATGGTTGTCACATCGTTGTTCATTTTGTTCATGTGGAACCAGCTAGGAGAACCTAGTTGTTATGTCATCCTCTTCTGGCCTTTATTGTCATTTATCCAATGCACAAGGTTTAATCAGGGTCTTTACTTCTGGTTGGTATTTTATTTAGCTCTTAACCATGAGCTCCTTTTCTTTCATTTCCCACACCCAACAAACCAACCAAGGCCAAACCATATAAGGAAAGAAGAAATAATGAAAAATAGAGAAAGACCATAATAGAAACTCATGAAAAAAAGGTAAAGTATCATGGCCATGCTCAAAGTCAACAAACAACTAAAAAATATGCAACAAACAATAAAAATCAAATACATTCAAAACATCCCCTCTACACATCATTCATTAGTTCCCAACAAACTCAACCCCTTGAGTTCTTATCTCTTTCTGCATTTCGAGTTGTTGGTTCAAGTGTCTTGAGTTTCCATGAGATTTTCTTCCTTGTAACACCTATGTGGTCCCTCCCCATTGCACTCTTATGCATATCAATTATTTCAACACACATTAGATTAGTACAATGGTCATTCCTTCATGTAATATTACAAGAATATATTCATACCATGCACTTAATTAGGCACTCCAACAATAATTTTAGTGTGGATAAAATTAAAGAGTCACAATCAATAATTATAAGAACACTTATCTAAAATAAAGCACTCACTAGTAGAAAACCTCTTATTTCCTCTTAGCCATAGGCCCCTCTACTCCCTAGTATCTTCCAACCAATAATATTGTTTCCCCCCATTTGCCCACTCAACCCAAGGAAGTGCACCCCCTTCTTTGATCACAACAATCCCTGGGGTTGTGCCATTACCCTTCTAGGGTCTCCAACTATGGTTTCCCAAGGATGTCTTAGAGCCCTATGATTATAAAAGTTTCATCCACCTTCAAGGCTCCAAGTACTATCCACACCCTACACACAAACACTTGTCCCTACACTCCTCCCTCTACGGCTCTGAACTTCCACAATGAAACAAGAGGAGAAGTGCATAGATGTCATATGTCCCTATTGTAGTGGCTACAACCACCCTCCAAAATTTTGGTCTGCACTAAATTTTGGAGCCTCGCTTGAGAGTTTCACTTGATGACTACACACCCTCAGGTTCACTCTGTGAGCCCACGTGAGCCTTTGCATCCACCTTACTTGTTCATTTCATTCAAGATTTTGCATGTTGATGTCTATGTCATGCTTGTGATCATGTTCTGGTTATGCTCAAAATATTCACTTCGTGTGTACTTGTTGTGTTCGTTATGAAAGCATCTATCACACTCACACACAAAGTCACATTCACTGTCACACAAGCGTCATCACGGTTGATCAATGATCAATCACAAGTGTCACGCTTGTTGCTACCACCATCGGTCAGTCATGTTAAACATGTGTGTCTAGATGGTTTGAGTCATCTAGTCGTCGAGTTATGTGAGTGTGTGTTTGCATGATCACTTCTGCATCGTTCACACACTTAGTCATTTTTCCAAAGTTCTGACGAATGGCTTCCCCTCTGACAGCCAAACCATCACCCTGCCATCGACTTAATTGACTGTCGCCTAGAACAGCGCAGAAGCACCAAGCAAGTATTTCCAAGCTGCGTTGATCACAAGCGATTCAATCAACTTTCATTTTTCCACCTAGAGAGTCGGACCTAGCAGTCACCCCGGGACTGACTCCCCTTAAGAATCGTGCAGATGATTCTGACCTTACCAGCTCTGCTGACTAAGGAAATTGCGCAGACAGGCTGGACAGACACCAAGTGCCTGTCCCTGTATCCCTTAGAAAATTGTGCAGATTCCCATTCAGTCCTCCCGATAGTCGACCAGCTGCTCATCCAGGAAATTGTGAAATTTTCATGAGAAAACCTTCTACTGCCCAGAAGTCCACTCAGCTCAAAAATTGCATAGAGATGATCAGCAAGTCGACCTCCCAGTCTCAGTGCAGTTTCCTTCACTAGTAGCTCCTAGCAGCGGACTTCCAGTTCCCTCTAGGAATTGCGCAATTACTGTTGCAAAACTCCCGGCAGCTGACTACCTATCCCCCTTGGGAATTGCATGGTTTTTGCTTCCAGTGACCCAGCATCCAACTGCTAGTTCCCTCTGGTAATTGCACAGTTTTTGCTGCCAGGGTCCCAACCAGTTCCTCCAAAAAACTGCACAATTTATGCTTGCTAATCCTCCATGGAGCCCAACTTGTTCACCCAAAAATTGAGCAAATTTTTCCTTCCAGCCCCTGCTGACCACTCGCTCCAGAATATGCGTAGATTTTGTTTGCCTTGCCTTCCTGTAGCCTAGACTGTCCCTCCTAAAATTTTCCCAGTTTTTCCTTCCAACCGAGCCAAACATCGCAGACAGTCATTGTCGACTTGGATTGCCCATCTTCACCACCTAGTGACTCCTGTGCAATTCTCATCAGCAGTACCGAGAGCCATCATCCCACCTTGCAACCTTGCTACCTCTCTTGGTCACCTGCATAGGAAATGATCATGTGTCATGGTAGACTAGGATTTTTTTGGATTTGATGTCATCTTGCCATGAGTTACTGTAGGCACAGGTACACTAACAAACATGGTGTGATGATGAATGGGATGAACGAAGGGAGAACATGTAGAAAGACAGCTTCACCAATGGACGAACAAATGATGCATGTGAAGAGATGTGCTCGCGAATAGATGATAATGAAAATATATGTTCACGAATGAACGGATGAGAAAACATGCAATATATGCTCACAGACGGAATAACGAACAAACATGCACCTTTCGCGAACAGAAGAACCAGTCAAGCCTTCAACATACAAGCAAGGATAAATGTGCCAAAGTAGCATCAAGTGAACCAATGACCATCGAAGACTCAACACACCTTGCCATGCATAGGTGAAGTTGTGACACACCACGAAAACATCCATCACTCAGCAACACTGCAACTCGACATGCACTCCAGTAGCAGCACGAATGTACCAGCACTGTCATGTCGAGTCATGTCATGAGTCATGTCGCCCACATCTCTACTACGGGCTATGTTTTCAATCAATGTAATGTAACGTGGAATTCCATGTTAGGGTCCCACCCTAACCCCCTTAGTTATGTAGTGGGATTGAGTCATAGTAAAGGGTCAATAAAGCCCATATTAATAATTGTAAGTGGTTAACTCGCAATTAATGACGGGACCACAGTTAGTTGCAAATGGGCCATGGTATTAGATAGATGGTATTAATAAAACCCATGGTATTGATCCATGGTATTGCATGTATGAGTCATATATAAAGGATAGAGGCTCCCTGCGAGGAGCATCGTGTCTTATTTTTGTATCGAGCTCTGCTCTATTTGAAGTTGCCCCCTCGAAGAGGCCAGTGAACATTGCTTTCTGAATAATAAAATATTTTTTGTTGTCTGTCATTGTTCTATGTTTTGGGTATCTTTCTTCGCATATTCTGTATTTGGGTATCTTTTTACAAGTTAAGAGCATAACAAGTGGTATCAGAGCACTTTCCAGGGCCTGTGGGATCTCCATTTCTTAGCAATTATTTTTTTTTGGCTAGAGACATGTTCCGGCGTCTTTAAACCACGGGATCTGTCGTTGAGCGCATAAACCTGCGGATTTGGGGAGGCATGCACGCAAGAAATACAAGAGGTGGTCACGCTTGTTGGACTCCCTTGTGTTATAGACATTTTTGTGCCTTACAGCATTGAGCATGAAATGTCCATAATCTAAGGGATCCAAAGTCCCTAAACATGTTGTTCCTACCCCTAGAGGAACAAGGCTAACAAACCACAGCAATTCACAGAAGTTCTCCACCAGAAACTGCTCAAAAACAAGTCAATTCAGGATCATTTCAGTGGCTACACTAGCTGTTTGCGCTGAATGTCAAAGCCAACACTGGCTACCTGCATTGAATGTCAAAGGGAACACTGGCTACCTGCGCTGAATGAGAATGGACATGTGGCAGGCTCATTTCTCAAGGTGTCAAAACCCAGGAAGCTTCCAAAATGACACTTGCCTCAGGGAATTCGTCTGGTGATGAGTAAGAGGTTCCAAATCTCCAAGTGGAAGCAAGAACCTCCAAGTGGACTCAAGAACTGACAGAGGGAGAGGACACTAGTCAGATCTCAAGCTGACTCATCCTCTCTCCAAACATCTATATATGGATCTCTCCTCCATGAGATCTAGAGGCTGGAATTTTGTTATTGCAAAGAATTGCTGTTGGTTTGAGATTGGAATCATTGGGTGCTTAATGCTTTGAAAGGGGGTCAAGATAGGAATTCCATTTGCTGGGAAGGAGATGTTGGATTGGAGCCCTCTGGGTTGTATCTCTTCCTGAACCTTGTTATTCATCAATAAAGCTATCTTGGTTTCTCCTATATGCTGATGTATTTTTGATGTATGAATGCATTAGTATGTTTAGTTTATTTCTAATCCTAAACTAGTTATGAATGTGAATATCTGTCTTTGTGTAGTGTTCTTCTCTTGTCGCAAGTAGCTGTTCTCTTGTCGCAAGTAGCTGTTCTCTTGTGATCTCGCAGGAACCCGTTGAAGCTGGACAAGCAAGAAGGCAAGTAGCTGTTCTCTTGTGATCTTGTATGAACCTGTTGAAGCTGGGCGAGTGAGAAGGCAAGTAGTTGTGAACTCCCAAAGAGAAGAGAGACCGGATCGAGGGACAAACGGAAGACACCGGTAAGTCTATTGATCTCTCTTCTTTCACAATTCATAAAGGAAGAAACCAGCATAGCTGTCTCTGTTTGTTGCTAAGGCACTGTCACACCTTAGGTGGATAGGATCGTCCTGCATAGGCATTTTTCCCCACAACAAATTGGCGACTCCGCTGGGGATATTTGTTTAGTCATTTTATTTGTGTTTCTATCATTGTTTGTTTCATAGACTCGACAGCAACAATCGAACTGCATCTGCTTTTCCCGGATGCAAAGTAGATAGTTGCTGCTTTGATCCAATCACTGGACTTGTCTATGATCTGAACAATGGACTCACAAATGATTTGATGATCCTTTGTGATAGATCTTAGTACCCCTTCAAAGCATCCCTTTGATTGTACCTTGCTTGTTGCTTTTATCTGGCATGAAACAGTGAATTAAATAGCAATCTGTGTCCCAGAACCTGTGAGAAACGAAAGTTTCTCCTTCAGCGCAGACCCAGTGAAGGGATTCTGCATTTCAACGCAGTTCCTGTGAAGGCTACCTGCGCTGAATGTCAAAACCCCTGTGTTGAGGTTGCGCTGAACCAGTTTGCCCTTGTGCAGCTGGGGTTCTCTGCTCTGTTTTGCCTTGTTTTGATCTCTGATTTTTGCAACATGTAACCAGCATAGGTACCAGTCTGATAACTCCTTTTCTCTGCTTAGATTCCGCCTCCTTTTGTACAAAAGACTGTGAGTGTTTTTATGTGTTTGTGGTGTCATTTACAGTTTGCATGAGTGAAATAATCATCCTGTAGCCCTTGATTCAGATCTGTTGATTGTGATCTTAGAAGAGAGTTCATTGGCTGTTTGCAGATTGATTATACATTTACTCTTGCTTATTGGTTTGAGTTTGTCTCTTTTAAGTGTCAAAACAAGTCTTCATTTCGAAAATCGTTAAGTGTTGTAATCTCTTCTACCCTCTCTGATTTCGAAAAAAGTAAACTTGTTCGTATTTGTCATTTAAAAGCAAATTCAAAGTTGTACAAAAAGCTTTCTTTGTAGGCATCAATACTAAGAAAGCGGAAAACAAACACCTGCATTGTGCATTTGCATTTGATAGTTTGCATGATTGATTTAGGAAAAGTGCATTAGAGTGTGCTGATTGCTCTTTGAGAAAAGATGGTGTCTTTCTTTTCCCTTAGTAGCTAGGATTTTCAAAGTTGAAAAGATATAAAGCTTGCTTATCATCTTTAGACTGCATTTAGGAATTGTATCATACATCTCGTGGTGAACCTTGAAAGGCAAACTTCTAAAAAGATCAACCTAAAATAAATTGAATGAACTTAACAACGCTTTGCAACATAACGCACAACATAGAGGTCTAGGCTAGAGACGTGTTCCGGCGTCGTTAAGCCTGGTGACTGTCGATCTCGTGGATGGTGGGTGATTCCTCCTGAGGGACGATAGCGCCAGTACGGATTGTGCTCCCACGTACCGTCGCGTATATATTGGGAGACCCCTATAGGCATAAAACCTTTATCCTTAGGAAGCCGTGTCGGCCACCCTACTGATCGCAATGCACTGAACACAACATTCAGGAAGATCGACCGCCCGTACCCTAAAAAGTATTCTGCGGTTTTGCGAAAAGTTTGGCACACCCTCTGCCTAGAACTCCAGAGTAGTTCCTTTTGGCCTTTTTCAGACTCTATAACGGAAAAAGTCCATCCGAGCATTTGTCACTTCGGGCTCGTTAAAACATCGAAGGAGACTAGAGTCATCTTTATCTTTTTCTCGACTCTTTAAAACTGAAAAAGCAAGTTGTGTCTAAGCGTCGTTAAAAAAATTATTTTAAACGGAACAATCACCCTTTATTCCTGCGTTGATCTTTAGGTTGAAAAAATGGAGCACACCAACCAAGCAATTCCACTTGGTGGAAATCCTAGTCCCTTCTCCTCTTGGGGAGATGTTGGTGCACCCCATATGGCCACATTGTCGCTTCCAGGACTGACAATTGGCCTGCCGGTCTGGCTCTTTTCAACCAATGTCGTTCAGAACACCACCATTCCTGAACAGTCGAGTCAACAGTTAGACCAGACCAGAGTTGCCAACCAGCCTTCTACCTCATCTAACTCTTCCTCTCCTCCTTCCTCTTCGCTTGACGGCATTGGTAAAACAAAAAACCAAGTTCCTAAGGAGAAGAAGGAAAAGAAGAAGAAAGAGAAGAAGAAGAAGGAGCCAAAGGCGACTGGGGGCAAACAAGTGTCATCTTACAAAAATCCACACACAGCACTGACCAGGCCTAAATCGCCATGTGTCATATGCAAGGGAGACCATTTCCACAGAGATTGTCCCTGCATCCCTCGGATACTAAGGGACTGGTCTCCCCGTTTGCACAATTCGATAGCATCAACCTCTGATAGCCATGTTGACTGCTCACCATCAACTAGTGAAAGTGAAGTCCCAGGACAGAGAGGGAAAGCTAGATTTCCCTGTAAACTATGTGAAGGCGACCATGCCATCCACCGTTGTCCCTTCTTAGATGAGGCTAAAAGAGTTCTGGAAGATCGCCCGATTTTACGAGCGCAACTTCCTCCTGGATATCAAAAACTCCTGCCAAGTCCTTCACTAGTTGAAAACCCGGCTGGCCCGCCCAGGTGGTCAGCCGAGGCACCTATCATTGAAGATGAACCATCTGGATCCATGCCTGACGAAAGTCAAAAGGTTGAGACGACAGTTGACCCGGTTTTGCCTTCAGAGGCTCTATCTTCGAATGATACCATCACAGAGGAGAATAAAGACGACATCGTCCAAATTCTCTTCATCAACACTGACTCTGATGAACAAGGGGGCAATGCCCCCATTCCTTTATTGCAGGAAGGAAGTTCGTTAGAGCGATACCCGGCCGTCTATTCGGTCCCACCACCAAGCAACCTGGTTGTGTCCTTCGACTGGAACCAACTAGGCAGACCCCGGTTGCCAGCAAGCATACCATTCAGAATTATCGTTCAAATATACAGAATGGTGATGGCTGGCACTATCATTGATGAGGGGGCATCTGTGAGTATCCTTTCCTCTATTGCTTGGAAAGCACTTGGTTCGCCAACGCTTTTGCCTGAAATGAGAAATCTATCAGGCTTTGATAAAGGAACCAGTCGACCTTTAGGGATCCTCCCCAATGTGCCCATAACATTGAAATGGAAGACCGTTCAAATGAACGTGATGGTCGTTCAAGGACCCTTGGATTATAACCTACTCCTTGGACGAGACTATATATATTGCATGGGAGCTATTGTCTCCTCACTCTTTAGAGTAATGTGTTTTCCGCATGAAGGAAGAGTGGTCAAGCTCGTGGACCAACTTTCATTTCCCGGATCATGCATCGCAAATAGTCATTTACCATCCCTAAATGGTCTCTTCATGCAAGAAGTGTCTCAACCCACGGTCCGTCCTCCTGATGAGCGCGAGTAATCCGGGAGGATATGACTGGAACCCAGGGGGCATGCGTCCTGGTTTGCTTCGGCAGGAAAACTTTGGGTATAGGGTAGGTTTCCGCGGGAGAATATGACTAGTCTGTACCCCGCCCATGCTGGAAGAGGGTTATTCTAGAATAAGATTCTTTTGTCAAAGTTATGTAAGTTGGTGGGCATCGTCACTCACCTTTGTCTATTTCGGTAGACATTGCCGAGGAAGTGTTTTGTTTGAAAGATTAACGAGACAATCTTTGGGTAACCTGAAAGAGGTAAGTCTCTCTCTTTAAAACAATTGTTTTGAAGGAAAAGAAGTAGGGGTAACCTTGAAATCGTACTTTATACCTGGGGGCATGCAAACCTTTTGGAGTGCAAGCAAAGAGCGGTTATTTATCTGTTTTTTGGGTTAGCCGTTTCCTAACTTGCATAAAGAAAGGATGCGGGGCATAGCTTTGTGAGATGAAGCTCCGTAAAAAAAATAGAATCTCAATGAGACACTCTTATCATATGACTGGGTAATCGAGCAGTTTTAGCACACAGTTCATGCTCGTTAAAAAATAAACGCAAGATCCGAGCAGTTTTAGCACATAGTTCATGCTCGTTAAAAAATAAACATAAGATCGAGCAAATGTTTCCACCCGCGTTTGAGCTCGTTAAAAACTGAACTATCCCGGTAAATAACCACTGTGAATGTAATATCATCAGCCATTAAAGCCTTGGTCGTGTTTGCACCGTCACCTCCACTTTTCATTTGGCCGATCGTTCACCTCCATATGATTGTTTACCCATTTTGAGGAACAGCTACGAAGAGTTATTTCACCTAGCCATCCTTGTGACACTGTCGTGATTGGAAAATTCCAACCTGTACCTGGAATCAGCTGCTAACCCTGTTTATCACTCGTTCCTCAAAAGACGAGTCTTCTTTAAGCTCTTTTCAACTGACTCGTAAAATATGAAAAGATTGTCGAGTCCTTGGCCTTCCAGCTCGTTAAAGGGACAGGAAGAGCTATCCCTCCTCTAGATTTTAATCTTTTTGGACCTGAGGGATTATTGCACAAAAAGATCGAGCGCTTGTTTTATTCGGCTCGTTAAAACTATCGAAAACTCATCCCTTCTGTATTGTTTTATACTTTTTCGGACTTAAGGGATTAGATGACGAAAAAGGACTTTTGGAGTTAACTTTACGTACCTTTTCAGACTCTCTAAAAATGAAAAGGACCGAGTTATCCTTGTCGTTAGACTCGTTAAAATCATTAAATAGCGACAAACTTGTCTTTAGACGAGAACGAGTTTCACTATCGCTAGGCTCGTTAAAACATAGTGATGGGCTTGCTCGAAGGGCAGGTTATAGAACAAGCATATGTTATCCTCCTCAAGCTTGACAAAAATAAAGAGGTACTGGTCAGCAATGACTGGGGAAAAACTGGGAGAAACTAAAGAAAACGTTGATGGTAGCAAGTCGCTCTTGAACATGACACTTTTCCTCCGTACCACAATCGGGTTGGGTTGTTTCATTCACCGGTCACATCCATGGTCTCGCCATACCATCCATATTTGGGGTAATGCTACCGATCCATCGTATCAGTGTCGCCATATGTTCAAGAGAAGTCGTTCAGAAAAGTCAACCATGTCCCATCCACTGCCATACATTATCCTTCATCCTTTCATGACCGCCACCCTGAATCATATGTCACAGATTGCTTTCACCTCCATTAAAATCATTAGCTCCGTTCCGTGTCACTGATGTGGGATTCATTAAGGCCCTCCTTTGACGGATCGCTTCTTGTCGACATCAGCTCATTATCCAAGAAGTTGATCTAGGAACAACCCCTTCAGTACTTTGAAGCTTGCATGCCTCAATGGCAAGTTTCTCACTTCCGGCGACAGGTATACATCAATGACCTTCGACCGAAAGATTTTGCGTGGTGTTCGACGCCAAGTCCTTTATTCACACCACGTGAATTGTACTGCAGTACCTTGAGGGTCATTATCATTATCGGTGATTCCTCTCGCGCTTGTTAACGGTTTACATCATTAACCGGTAATCAAGCGATGTCTTTCCATGTTCGACTTCAGAGCATTTCTCACATGGATCGACTTGTACTTAGAGTGAAGATCGAACGCGTTTGAAGACCCCGGATCTAGTTTCATCCATCTAGGCTACGATATATATTCAGGAAAGATAAAGACATTGACATGTACATCATTGCAGCAGATAATCATCCTACTCAAAGGATGATAATTTCATCAAAATTATCAGTCTACCACCAGACGATTGTCTGTTCTATGTACAGAAAAATGAATTTATAAAGCTGAGCATGGGAATGCCCGCCTCAGCTAGATCATGAAAGCAGTATGAAAAATAATGTATTGTATTGTATCTTATTACAGGTCTCCTCTCAGCATTGGATGAACTTCGGATCCCCCTGATAAAGCATTTCACCCGATAAACAGCCTCATACTTTAGGGGGCAACTGTTATAGACATTTTTGTGCCTTACAGCATTGAGCATGAAATGTCCATAATCTAAGGGATCCAAAGTCCCTAAACATGTTGTTCCTACCCCTAGAGGAACAAGGCTAACAAACCACAGCAATTCACAGAAGTTCTCCACCAGAAACTGCTCAAAAACAAGTCAATTCAGGATCATTTCAGTGGCTACACTAGCTGTTTGCGCTGAATGTCAAAGCCAACACTGGCTACCTGCGTTGAATGTCAAAGGGAACACTGGCTACCTGCGGTGAATGAGAATGGACATGTGGCAGGCTCATTTCTCAAGGTGTCAAAACCCAGGAAGCTTCCAAAATGACACTTTCCTCAGGGAATTCGACTAGTGATGAGTAAGAGGTTCCAAATCTCCAAGTGGAAGCAAGAACCTCCAAGTGGACTCAAGAACTGACAGAGGGAGAGGACACTAGTTAGATCTCAAGCTGACTCATCCTCTCTCCAAACATCTATATATGGATCTCTCCTCCATGAGATCTAGAGGCTGGAATTTTGTTATTGCAAAGAATTGCTGTTGGTTTGAGATTGGAATCATTGGGTGCTTAATGCTTTGAAAGGGGGTGAAGATAGGAATTCCATTTGCTGGGAAGGAGATGCTGGATTGGAGCCCTCTGGGTTGTATCTCTTCCTGAACCTTGTTATTCATCAATAAAGCTATCTTGGTTTCTCCTATATGCTGATGTATTTTTGATGTATGAATGCATTAGTATGTTTAGTTTATTTCTAATCCTAAACTAGTTATGAATGTGAATATCTGTCTTTGTGTAGTGTTCTTCTCTTGTCGCAAGTAGTTGTTCTCTTGTCGCAAGTAGCTGTTCTCTTGTGATCTCGCAGGAACCCGTTGAAGCTGGACAAGCAAGAAGGCAAGTAGCTGTTCTCTTGTGATCTTGTATGAACCTGTTGAAGCTGGGCGAGTGAGAAGGCAAGTAGCTGTGAACTCCCAAAGAGAAGAGAGACCGGATCGAGGGACAAACGGAAGACACTGGTAAGTCTATTGATCTCTCTTCTTTCACAATTCATAAAGGAAGAAACCAGTATAGCTGTCTCTGTTTGTTGCTAAGGCACTGTCACACCTTAGGTGGATAGGATCGTCCTGCATAGGCATTTTTCCCCACAACACCTTGTAACCCCTGTGGGTACCCCTTCGAGTAGTAGCGCATTAGACAGAACCACGTACAGACTGTCTTTCAAGTACCTTCTGGGTATATCAGAAGCCCCTTAGCTCCTCTGCAACCTCGCCATAGATAAACCGTCGGCCGTCTTGCTGCTACAGTACATCGAGAACAACACTCGGAGAGATTACTCACCCGTACGATAGAGTAGTCGGGTTGTACGGCTAAGGGTACGGTTGATCCTCTTTAGTTAGAGCCCTGAAACATTGGGCCGAGTACTACTATAAGACCCTTATGTATATTACAATCTGTAGCACCTGACACTCCTCGAGACCATAGTTCCCTTTTATATCTTTGGATCACGCATCATCTCTGCCAGATCCGCTCGCGCAAAGGGGTGCAGCAGCAGCAGACATCAATCCCGCAATTCTGACCAACCATTCCGATCTATTAGATCCATCAGATCCGCAGCAGCAATCTGTTCCGCCACTCAGAGCTATCCGATCCGCCATTCAGATCTCTCAGATCCACCGAATCTGAGTAGTTGTGTGGGGTTCCTATACCGGGGCATGATTTTCGCAGGACTTTTGGCAGCATTGACATTTTGAGGATTCGGTTACTGCAGTATTTTAAGCAGTAAAACTCCATTAGGAGTTTTCAAAAAAAAAAAAAGAGAGAGAGAAGTCTAAGTTCTCCCGAGGCGCTTATTGGTGATCTAGCCCATCAGAATCAGGACAACGAGCTGAGCACAGTGATACCATTCAATTCTTAGTGAAAAAAAATTGGGTGGTCAAAAATTTCAAGAACATCAGGTCGGTGCATGGTAGAAACTAGAGCTCAAGCTATGGCCAATGAGAGGATGGAAAAACTTGAACAAACCTTGCAATCCCTCCAAATTCAGCGTGACAGACTAACTAGAACAATCCTGAAGGGCAAGGAGGAAGCCCACGAGGAGGCGTATATTGGCAATGGACACAGTGAGGGTGAGTCTAGCCACTCTCTTCACCTCTAGGGCCCCCACCAACAATCTTGTCCGCGACCTCCCAAGTTGGATATGCATAAATTTGATGGTTCTCACCCAGCAGCATGGATAGCACAAATGGAGCAGTATTTCAATCTGAAAAACATCTTAGATAATGAGACTCAGCTTATGGTGGGGAGCATGTACTTGGACACTCAAAGGTGGCAATGGTGGGAATGGCATCAACATTGCAATGGAACTTTTGTGACTTGGACCACCTTCAAAAAAGATCTTACAGAACGCTTTGACCAGGAATCTTCTTTTTTGGTTCGTCTTACTAAGCTCCGACAGACTGGCATAGTGGATGAATATGTTACAGCTTTTGAAGCCTTAGCCTTCCACACGAGGGGTCTCTCAGATGTGTTCTACATGGAATGTTTTATCAGCGGTCTTAAAGAAGCCATAAAAGCCCACGTCCTACTGCACCACCCTCCCACATGGACGGAGGCTTGCAAGGTAGCTCGTAACGTGGAATGTGCATTAGCAGCCCAGTACAGTCGCCCAAATTTCACCGCTAAGGGTCGCCCCCCATAGGCTCCCAGCACGACTCAAACACTTAAGGTTCAAAAGTTGTCACCTGCAGAAATGGCCAAAAGAAGAAAGCAAGGATTATGTTACTACTGTGATGAAAAATACTCCCTGGGCCATAAATGCAAGGAGACCAAATTTTTTCAAATTGATGCCACTGATTACAGCTCATCGAAGGAAGATCCACCACTGGAGGAACATGAGGCAGTATAAGAGGACAACCAAAAGGACAATGTCCCTGACGAACCAGTTATTTCGCTACATGCTTTGGCAGGGATTTCTTCACCTCAAACTCTCAAAATCAGAGGTTTTATTAAACATCGCCCAGTAGTAGTCTTGATTGATAGTGGAAGTACACATAATTTCATCCATCAAAAAGTCATGGAAGCAGTGCATTGTTTTGTACGAGAAGTTTCTAAATTCCAAGTCCAAATTGCAGATGGGGGCACAATGAAATGTGAAGGCCACTGTGAAAATGTCAAACTTCAAATGGGGGATTATCAGTTGAAGACCCACATGTTTGACATACACATGGGAGGGTGCGACATTGTCCTCAGTGTTGAATGGCTTCGCACCCTTGGGCCAATCACAATGGATTTCTAGGAGTTATATATGAGTTTTAAGCAGAACAACTCCACGCATACCCTCCGTGGACTCCAGGCGAGAGCTCCCTCTATCATCAACTCGCATAGGATGGAAAAATTGCTAAAAAAGGGCCACCATGGAGTTATAACTCAATTTAATGCCATCCAGACAGTCGAAACCAAGTCTCTGCTGATTCATCCTGAGATGCAACAGATTTTAAATAACCATCTTCCGGTCTTTGACAAGCCTCATGAGCTTCCACCCTCGAGAGGGGAACATGATCATAGCATCACCTTGGTTCCAGGGGCCCAACCCCCCAATGTGCACCCATACAGATATTCGTTCACCCAAAATAATGAAATAGAAAAAATAATCAAGGAACTTTTGGAAGCAGGTGTCATTCGTCCCATCATTAGTCATTATTCATCACTGGTGGTCATGGTGCTCAAGAAAGATGGGGAGTGGCGGATGTGTCCAGACTTCAGGGCCCTCAATAATTTGACAGTCAAAGATAAATTTCCCATCCTGGTGGTTGATGATTTTCTGGATGAACTCAATGGGGCTCAATTCTTCACTAAGCTGGATCTTCGCTCAGGCTACCACCAAATTCGCATGAAGGAAGTCGACATTCCAAAGACTGCTTTCCAAACTCATGAAGGCCATTATGAGTTCCTAGTCATGCCATTCGGTCTTTGTAATTCCCCATCTACTTTTCAAAGCCTTATGAACCACCTTCTCAAACCATATCTCAGGAAATTTGTCCTTGTCTTCTTCAATGACATCCTCATCTGTAGTTGCACTTGGGCCACACATCTTCAGCATGTAGATCTACTCTTGCAATTTGTTAAGATGTCCACGTGTTCGTTTGGCATGGAAGAAGTTGAGTATTTGGGCCACATTGTGGGGCGTGAAGGTGTCAAGGTGGACCCCAAAAAGATCCAGGCAATGCACAATTGGCCTCAACCTAAGACCTTGAAGAGCTTGAGAGGATTTTTGGGTCTCACAGGCTATTATCGCAAATTTGTCCGCAATTATGGTCACATAGTGAAGCCCCTCACTCAACTCCTAAATAAAAATTCATTCTTCTAGAATGAGGACGCACAACAGGCATTTACAGCTCTCAAAAATGCCATGTGTTCCACTCCAGTCTTAGCACTCCCTAACTTCACCAAATCTTTTGTCATTGAATGTGATGCTTCGGGTACAAGTATTGGGGCAGTCTTAATGCAGGAAGGGCGACCTTTTGCCTTCACAAGCCAACAACTAAGTGGGAAGAATCTGGGCCAATCTACCTATGAGAAGGAAATGATGGCCATTTTACATGCAGTAGAGACCTGGCGACCTTACTTATTGGGGCGACGTTTCCAAATCCGCACAGACCATCACAGTCTTAAATATTTTTTGGAGCAACACCTATCCTCCCAACAACAAAATAAATGGATCGCCAAAATGTTGGGATATGATTATGAGATCATTTACAAGAAAGGGCAAGAAAATAGTGTAGCAAATGCATTATCTCGCCAATTTGAGGAGGGAAGTACCCTGTTAGCAATTTCCTTTCCCCTTCCAAAATGGATGGAAGAGGCTTGCAGGGAATGGTTTTCACATCCCAGGCTCTCCCAACTCATTTCTCAAAAGCAGGCGGATCCAAATTCCACCAAGGGCTACTCATGGTAGGATGAGATTCTTCGCTATAGGGACAAAGTCATAATATCACCAACATCCACCCTCAAAAGTCACATTTTGGCAGAATTGCACTCGTCACCCATTACAGGACATTCAGGCTTTCAGAAGACGTATTCTCGCACCAGAAGATCATTTTTTTGGACAGGAATGAAAAAGGACATCCTTACTTTTGTAGCAGAATGCGATGTCTATCAACGCCACAAAGGGGAGACCGTCAAAGCACCAGGCACATTACAACCGTTGCCCATCCCGACAGCAATATGGACGGAGGTTTTTATGGATTTCATTACAGGTCTTCCAAAGTCAGGAAACAAGTCAGTCTTCATGGTGGTTGTGGACAGACTTTCGAATTATGCTCATTTCTGCGCCCTACCCCACCCGTTTACACCGAATTTGGTCACTCAATCTTTCATGGATCAGATCTTCAAATTGCATGGCATGCCCACTTCTATTGTGTCCGAGCACGACCGGATCTTCACTAGTAATTTTTGGCAGGAACTCTTCATGCTACAAGGCACCCAACTAAAACTCAGTACTTCTTATCATCCACAAATAGATGGTCAAACTGAAGCCGTCAACAAATGTCTGGAAACCTACCTTAGGTGTTT
The DNA here is from genome assembly GCA_031772625.1 of Pinus tabuliformis. Classification (NCBI taxonomy): domain Eukaryota; kingdom Viridiplantae; phylum Streptophyta; class Pinopsida; order Pinales; family Pinaceae; genus Pinus; species Pinus tabuliformis. Next base: position 66,335,036 of record CM062813.1, on the reverse strand, counting down.
CACTTCAGAAAAGCAACATCTTTGGGTACAGTGGTTACCTCTGGCTGAATGGTGGTATAACACCAACTATCATGCCACCACCAAAATGACTCCCTATGAAGCAGTATATGGTTAACTCCCTCCTTCTCCTACTTCTTATATCAAGGGGTGCTCAAAGGTACAATCAGTGGATCAACTCCTACAAAACCGTGTAACCATGCTCGCCCATCTTAAAGAGAATCTTCATCAAGCTCAAAACCGCATGAAGCAACAGGTAGACCAGCATCGCTCAGAGCGCCAATTTCAAGAAGGGGATCAGGTCTTTTTGAGGCTGCAACCATATAAGCAAACATCACTCAAAGACAAGGGTTGTCAGAAACTATCTCCAAAATTCTACGGGCCATATCAAGTACTTCAGCGCATTGGAGAAGTAGCCCACACGCTGGATTTGTCGCCTACTGCAAAAATCCATCCAGTTTTCCATGTCTCATGCCTCAAGAAAGTGATTGGGAACAATTGCAGAATTCAAACTAGTCTACCCGAATTGGACAAGGAAGGGTCAATCTGGCTCCAACATGAACAGGTCCTAGACACATGATAAAGGCACCTGTGTGGCCGCATGATTATGGAAGTTCTCGTCAAGTGGAAAGACACCTCTCCGGAAGATGCAACTTGGGAACCAACCACTATTCTTCAGTAGTTTCCGCAGCTTCAGCCTTGAGGACAAGGCTATTCTTAAGGGGGAGGGCATGTTAGGGTCCCACCCTAACCCCCTTATTTATGTAGTGGGATCGAGTCATAGTAAAGAGTCAATAAAGCCCATATTAATAATTGTAAGTGGTTAACCCGCAATTAATGACGGGACCACAGTTAGTTGCAAATGGGCCATGGTATTAGATAGATGGTATTAATAAAACCCATGGTATTGCATGTATGAGTCATATATAAAGGATAGAGACTCCCTGCGAGGAGCATCGTGTCTTATTTTTGTATCGAGCTCTGCTCTATTGGAGGTTGCCCCCTCGAAGAGGCCAGTGAACATTGCTTTATGAATAATAAAATATTTGTTGTTCTCTCTCACTGTTCTATGTTCTAGGTATCTTTCTTCGCATATTCTGTATTTGGGTATCTTTTTGCAGGTTAAGAGCATAACAGTCCAAGAGACCCACGTTTTGTAAAAAGAGTCATGCAAAGTCGAAAAGTCATGGAAGTCAAATGGTCATGAGGGTAGTTGAACAACCACAATGGTCAGTTTCACCCTTGGATATAAATACCCCCTCATTTGTACATGAGAGGACTTTTCACCTCAACTCCTCCCACATAGCCAAGAGAGTATGTTATCTTTTCTTTGAGGAGAAAGCAGTGGCTCCAACGCCCCTCACACGAGTTTATTGATGTACGGTGTAACGATGTGTCTTGGAAATTTCGCTTAATTCAGAAGCCTACTAACAAGTGAGAAATTTTTCACACATGTATTGTATCTGTTGTAAGACTAATATTTAACACTTGTAATGCATGTTGCTTTAACATATGTTGAACACTTGACCTATTTCACTTGTTGTAATACATAATCTGTCAATGAAAATGTGTTGTATATGTTGTTAACGTTGTCTCGCCCATGTAGACTACTCTCCCGAACATCAGACAGACCTTTTGTATGGAACTTGTTATAACAACCATTGTACTCGTGCAAACTCATCTTGTTGAGTGTTATACATTTTATCTTCCCTTATGTGTTGTGACTGTTGCATCCATGTGGACTGTTTCGCTGGAAGCTATAGATGTCCTATTGTGTTGTGCGTTCCTAGCAGAGTTGGGACTTTTCCCAACTGAATTGGGACTCACTCCCACCCTCTCCCTCTATGGTGAAAGAACCATTGACATAATTGACACTTACACTCACCAAGCATGTGAACCTCACTTCTCTGAAGACAAAGAAGACCACTCTCCTGTGCTGACAAGTAAGAGTTGAGGCAAATATTTAAGATAATGGCAACTGGTTCATTGTACCAGATGGGAATCCTACACCAAATGGTGTGGGGTCTAGTTTGGACTTCATATCGGGGAGATCCCCTAATGTTGGTAGGTCCAGCACCGTCAACATTTTGGTGCTAGAAGGAGGGCCAGATGACAATCTGAGCCTGTACATCTGAGGATGAATCTCTTACCCAATGAATAATACACAATTCGTGCTCTCGGGGTATTTCTCTCATTTCTCCCTTAATCAGTTATCAATCCCCGATGAGCTTCTCGATCACTTGTCCTTGTTAAAGTTTGACAATGAGGACAGAACGTCTGTAACCAAGCACATTTATGATTTTCTTCATTTCTGTGAATCTCATGAAATCGATAGTGATGATCTTGTTTGTGTACTCTTCTTCCTCACCCTTGACGGTTGTGCTAATCGGTGGTATCATACCCTGCCACTTGCTTTCGTCCATTACCTTCTCACTTTCCTCAAGGAACTCCATCAATCCCTCAATGAGTGTGACCACCAAGATGTCTATGAAAGAATCTCCCATTTAAGAATGAAGCCTGGAAAATCAGTTGAGGACTTTACTACCCACTTCCTTCACCTATGTCACGAAATTCTTAAGCAGTTTGTGGACCTTGACATCATGAGCCAAGAGCTGAAATGCTTGGTTCATATTTCTCAAAACGGTGAACTTCTTGATTTCTCTTCTTCCTCAACTGTGGATCACGAGACACCTCATGTCTTTAAGACGGTGCCCCCTCACAAAAACCGCAAAACTAATAAATATGTGCAGCGGGTTCCCCCTCGTAGTGGTTTCAAAGCTGAGAAATTTTCACAGCATGTTCCCAATCCATCTGCTCAAATGTCTCCCATCCCAACAGAGGAAATTCCAAAATGGTTAGGAAATCCTATGGTGAAAACTCATCCACCCATTCCACAAGAGGACATCACCATTCCTAACCCAAGTCTTAATTCTAATCTACATCTCTGCCATCCTCCATCATCTACAAGCCATGACTCCTTGCACCATGACTCACTTGAGCGATCTACTTCACAAGCTATCTGTGTGAACTCTCTTGGTTCTCGAGCTGCTGGCTCAAGTTACAGTCATGTGCAAGGCAGTCTCATCACACAAGTTGAGGAGCAGGATGGTGAAGACACAATCAATTCCTCTCAAAACATTGAGCTTTCATTCTTAATTGATCCTCAATCCATGAATCTTGGTGAAAAATCATGCACGATCAATTATTTCGATCCACCTCCAGTATTGGGTTGTCATCACTCCCACGCTTCTGTATGTTGTGATGAAAGCCCAAGCACATCATATGATCTATTGTCATCTCATGTACACTCTAACTAAGATATGGAATGTGCACCGGGAAAACAGACATCCATATCAAAGTTTCCTTTGCACCTCATTTGCATGTGTGTCCTATGATTCACAGCGCATCAACATGCGTCGGAGACACTCCACATTCTCTTGCTTCTTCATCTTCTGAGTTATCTCCTCAATCGAAACAAAGCAATGATGTTTCCCATGATGAAAATAGTATCAACACACAGGACTCTTCCAACTCGTCATCATCTTGTGTGTTGCATGAAGACAACTCGTCAAGCCAGCTTGCTGAAAATTTTGAAGACGCCTATGACAGAGATGGTTGTCGTTCTAAGAGAAGTTTTGAAATCAGTAACAATAGCCATCATCAATCCATGTATGATCTGGTTCACATCCCTAAATGCAATTTTTCAATTCTAGAAATTTTCACGACGTGCCAAGGAGTTAGGGAACTTCAACATCCATTGATGGTTATGTCAGGATCTCACGACTCTAGTAAGCCCATCAAACTAAATCAGATCTCGTTTCTCACACACAATTCATATATCTTCATGGTTACACTCGATGTGGATCGCCGTGTAAAGAATATTTATTTTTCGAGGTATGATATTTCAAAATTTCAGATTTTTGCTAATGATCAAATCCACGAGTCAGTTACAACATGTCTATCTTCATGAACCTCTCTTACATCCAATTTGGGTTGGGAGTGTTCATCCCTCATCCAATCATGGTACAGTGAAGTTGATCATCTCTATCTGGAATCACACTTATCAAATGTTCTCTCTCATAATTAGCTCCTTGGTCTTTTTGCAAATTTTTCATGTCAAATCTGCCCACTCATCACACCAGCAATCTCCCTGTGCGATGACAAGCGCACAACCTATCGCATGAACCAAGTTACTCTAATTTCGCCACACCCCAACCAGTTTCACACATTCACAATGCTGGCATCCTTTATACATTTCTATGATGACCATCATTCCTGCACACTTTTTCACCAGTTGCAGGTGGGTGTTTAATCATTCCTAGCATGCAACAAAATTGGTTCCCTAATTCAGAGCATTCACACAATTGTTCAAAAGGTTTCTTTGTTCATGTCAAACTGGGAATCCAGCATCTCAATAGACTGGTCTGATTTCTCTTCTATATTGGGTGGCTGTCATGTAGTTTATCATTTTCCCAACAATACATCCAATGACAGTCGCTTCGCGCACTATGATCTTCACCATGTAACATATTTCTTCTTAGACTTCTATCAAGCAAGTGAGGCACTTCGGCCTGCATTGATGGCTATGGCAGGCCCTCATTGTCTTGACATGACTGATGAGAATGACCAGATCTATCTATCTATATCAGATTCCCATTGTGATCCCCTCTCTCGAATCAAGAATCCATCTTCTCAAATATCATGAATCTTTCAAAATATCCATCACGAATTTTATGATCCAATCGCTAAATGGTTGGAACAATCTTACTTGGCGAGTCATGTTGCAGGTAACAAGCTTCATTCCTTCCTCGCACTCGCTAAGAAACTTGGTGCAGAACAACACACACTCACAAGAGGCCTCTGAGATTTGTTGAAAAACGGTAGTCACGAAAGAGGTAAGCATGTGTGTTGGGTGGTTGTGACACATTCTTCCACCCACATGCGAGACCTTCTCTCTCGTGTGCAAGTTTTTCAAGTTTTTTCATTTTCTGTTGCACACTATTTTTTATCTGTTTTAATCGCTCATATATTTGTGACTGTAGGTCGGGTATGCCTACAGTGGCTTCATTGGAAATTTCATTTCATGTAACCTCGACCATTTAACGTAGGAGTAGGAGTAGTGTTTGTTTTTTCGCTTGTCTTTGCTTTCTGGTTTGCATGTTTATTTGCTTGCTGACTTGGTTGCTTTGCTTGCTTGTTGTTGTTTTCACTTTGTTTGCTTAGCTTACTATTTTTGTTTACATTTGTTTTATTTACTTGGTATATTACTATTTTTGTTTTTGGAAATAAGTGCTGCCAACTACTACGTTCTGGCCTTTGAATAGAGTATGTGGTTGAAATTTGAAGAGACTTGTGACACTACAGCACTTGGCAAGTCTTGTGTCCGTCTTCTCTGTGCTTGGTTATAACATTCGGCCGATGAAGTCTTGACGGAAAATAAATACCATCTGCAAGGGAAGTTTTGGTCCAACCATGAACCTATGTCTACACTAAGAACCCCCAGGCATGTACTCAACCTTTCTGCTCTATGTGTTCAAGCTCATCCAACTAGTAGAAACGGAGAAGGGTAAAATATAAACAAGCAAACCTATGTCAGAGGTCTTACATGCTTCTTTGAAGGAACAACCCCTTCTGCTCTCAATAAGTCATGATCCCTCTTCTGCCCCAAAAATAAATAAGTTCCTACGCACAGTCCTCTTAAAAAAATACAAAGGCGAAAGAAGAGAAAGTCTTCCTGCGCAGAGAGGTTTAGCATGCAACTCCACTGGGGTACTAACTTGGTTCGCTGATAGTGAAGAAATGTGTGTGTTCCTGTGCGACTTCACCTGGGTACTGTCTAGGCCTTCTTGTAGCGGAGTAACACTAGAGATGAAAACTTATACTCTGAAATCTTCAACTCGCGAGCTAAACTACCCTTCCTAGATTTGAAACATTGTGATCAAGCTAAACATTTGTTTGTGTTTGACTGAGTTGGCAAAGGGTGAAACATGTATGTCCATGGGGTAAGTGGGAAGCTGAAGTAACCCACACAGTGATTTAATACTCCTCGAAATACCAAGGCCCTATGCTAGCAATGAACCAAAACAAATAAGATAGAGTTCTACCAGTGTGTCGCCAAGTATTGTAGCGGCTACAACCACCCTCCAAAATTTTGGTCTGCACCCAATTTTGGAGCCTCCCTTGAGAGTTTCACTTGATGACTACACACCCTCAGGTTCACTCCGTGAGCCCGTGTGAGTCTTTGCATCTGCCTTACTTGTTCATTTCATTCAAGTTTTTTCATGTTAGTTTCTAAGTCATGCTTGCAACCATGTTCTAGTTCTGCTCAAAATCTTCGCTTCATGTGTACTTGTTGTGTTTGCTATGAAAGAATCTATCACACTCACACACAAAGTCACATTCATTGTCACACAAGCATCGTCATGATCGATCAACGATCAATGATGAGTTTCGCGCTTGTCGCTTGCACCGTCGGTCAGTCATGTTGAACATGTGTGTCTAGATGATTTGAGTTGTCTTGTCTTCGATTCATGTGAGTGTGTGTTTGCATCATCACCTATGCATCGTTCACACACTTAGTCATTTTTCTGAAGTTATGATGACCGAACTCCCCTCTGACGGTCAGACAATCACCCTACCATCGACTCGATCGACTTTCACCCAGAACAGTGCAAAAGCACCAAGCAATTCTTTCCAAGATGCGTTGATCACATGTGATTCAATAAACTTTCATGTTGGCCACCTGGAGAGTTGGACCCAGCAGTCACCGCGAGATTGACTCCCCTAAAAAATTGTGCAGAGGCTTCTGAACTTTCTCACTCCGTTAATTGAGAAAATTGCACAGATAGGCCAGACAGACACCAAGTTCCTGTCCCTATCTCCCTTAGAAAATTGTGCAGTTTTCCCAGTCAGTCCTCCCAATAGTCGACCAACTACTCATCCAGGAAATTGTGCACTTTTCATGAGCAGGCCTTCTGCTACCCAGCAGTTCGCTCAGCTCAGAAATTGCACAGAGATGATCAGCAAGTTGGCCTCCTAAACTCATTGCAGTTTCCCTCGCCAGCAGCAGACTGCCAGTTCCCTCCAGGAATTGTGCTTTTTATGTTTCCAAACTCACAGTAGCTGACTACATGTCCCCCTTGGGAATTGCAAGGTTTCTGCTGCCAGTGACCCAGCAGCCAACTACCATTTCCCTCTAGGAATTGTGCAGTTTTGGCTTCCAATCTCCTAGCCAGTTCCTCCAAAAAATTGCGTAATTTCTACCTACTGATCCTCCATGCAACTCGGAATGTTCTCCCAGAAAATTTCCTAAATTTTTCCCTCCAGCCCCTATTTCCCACTCATTCTAGAAAATGCACAGATTTTGTTTGCCTTTCCTTCCTACAGCCTAGACTATCCCTCCCAAAACTTGCGCAGTTTTGCCTTCCATCCAAGCCAGACCTCGCGGACAGTCACTGTCGACTTGGATTGCCCATCTTCATCACCCAGTGACTCCTGCATAGTTTTCATCAGTAGTGCCCATAGCCATCATCCCGCGTTGCAAACTTGCTACCTCTCCCGGTCACCTGCATCCGAAATGATCATGTTTCATGGTAGACTACAAGGTTTTTGGATTTGATGTCATCTCGTCATGAGTGACTGCAAGCACAAGTACACTAACAAACATGGTGTGATGAAAAATTGGATGAACGAAGGGAGCACATGCAGAATGATAGGTTCACCGACGAACGAACGAACAAGGCATGCAAAGAGATGTGCTTTCGAATGGATGATCATGCAAAGATATGTTCACGGATGAACGGACGAGAAAACATGCAAGATTTGCTCACGGACGGATGAACGGACAAACATGCACCTTTCACGAACAAACGAACCTGTCAGGTCTTCCAACATACAAGCAAGGAGTATTGTGCCAAAGCAGCATTAATTGAACCAATGACCATCGAAGACTCCGCGCACCTTGCCATGCGGAGGTGAATCTGTGACACACCACGAAAACATACATCACCCAGAAGCACTACAACTCAACATGGACTCCAGTAGCAGCACGAATTTACCAGCACTGTCATGTCGAGTCATGTCATGAGTCATGTTTCCCACATCTCTACTATGGGTTATGTTGTCAATCAATGTAATGTAACGTGGAAGTCCAAGAGACCCACTTGTTGTCCAAAGAGTCATGCAAAGTTGAAAATTCATGGAAGTCAAATGGTCATGAGGGTAGTCGAACAGCCACAAGGGTCAGTTTCACCCTTGGATATAAATATCCCCTCATTTGTACATGAGAGGACTTTTCACCTCAACTCCTCCCACATAGCCAAGATAGTCTGTTATATTTTCTTTGAGGAGTAAACAGTGGCTCCAATTCCCCTCACATGAGGTTACTGATGTATGGTGTAACAATGTGTCTTGGAAATTTCACTTAATTCAGAAGCCTGCTAACAGGCTAGCACATTTTCACACATTTATTGTATCTGTTGTAAGACTAATCTTTAACACTTGTAATGCATGTTGCTTTAACCTATGTTGAACACTTGAACTATTTCACTTGTTGTAATACATAATCCGTCAATGAAAATGTGTTGTATATGATGTTAACATTGTCTCGCCCATGTAGACTACTCTCCCGGACATCAAACATACCTTTCACCTTGAACTTGTTATAAGAACCGCTGTACTCACGTGGACTAATCCGCTGAGTGTTATATGTGTTATCTTCCCTTGTGTGTTGTGACTGTCGCATCCATGTGGACTATTCCGCCAGAAGTTGCGCATGTCCTGTTGTGTTTTGTGTTCCTAGTAGAGTTGGGACTTCTCCTAACTGACTTGGGACTCCTCCCAACCAACTTGGGACTCACTCCTACCCTCTCCCTCTATGGTGAAAGAACCATTGAAACAAGTGACACTTACACTCACGAGGCACATGAACCTCACTTCTCAGAAGACAAAGCAGACCACTCTCCTGTACTGACAAGTAAGAGTTGAGGCAAATCTTTAAGATAATGGCAGCTGAGCCATCATACCAGATGGGACTCCTACACCAAACGATGTGAGGTCTAGTTGGGACTTCATACCGAGGACACCCCATGGTATTGGAGGATCCAGCACCGTCAACAATACCATTCTCTCATGAACACCTTATCTTCCATAGCCTTGATTCTATAAGACTACATGCAACACTTTTATTGGCTTCTCAATCATGTTTTCATCTTGTCCCTAGTTAAATTTTCACCGTTAACCACTATTTGTCACATGAATCATGTTATGAAAATAGTCTACTTGAAGTCTTTATGCATGCACCTCCATTACTATATGCATGTATCATATCTTCATGCAAATAGTGTATCATTATTTAATATCTATTCATTGGACATGCATCTCTGAACTATCTTATTGCTTGCATTTTGATCATTCTTATGCTATTATTCATTAGCAGATGATAATTTCTCAAAAAATTAAAGAAAAGTATTAAACTAGCAAGAGATAAGTTAAGGTATTTCCTCTCATAGTTATTATTGTGTTGTAGAGGCTACAACCACACTCCAAAATTTTGCCTACACTTCATTTTGAAGCCTCCCTACTAAATTCCCAGCAGCTTATCTTACACTGACGTAGGTACTTGTGTTTTCATTGAGTTTTATCTTTTGGTTTACAACTTGTGTTTTCTTATTTTCTTTGTTTTCTAACCACAAACTAGCCTCTTCACTCAGTTGCAATCTGGTTCTAGCAATGCCTTGGTGATCTGCGCAATCCTAAAGGGAAACTAGCCTTGATCTCAAGAAATGCACAGTTCAAGCCCACAGTGAGCTTTGTATCCAGAATTACGCAAACCCAACTGACAGTCTTCCTTTAGCTAGGAAAATTTGTAGAGCATGAGAGGCAGCCAGAGCCACTCAGCCCATAAATTGTGCAAAACATACTGTGCTCAAAAATTGCTCAGTGCATGAACCAGAGAGTTACCTGGTCCTTCCCAGAACTATGTAATATTTCTGGGAAATGCATGGATTTTTTCCTGAAAAAGAAAGAATCTAAGATGAAATCATCCATAGGAAGTAGGGATCTATTATTAGTTTCCCGAAGGTGACACATTACTATCTTTATAAGTTTTTACCAAGTGTCATTGTTGTCCTTGAACTCAAGCATTAGGGTCATGAATTCCATTTTTGTCAACTCTATGTAATGGATGCCTCTAAGCTCACTTATACATTTGATCATCAAGCTATAGCTTCCCTAGGAGATCAAGGGGCCTTCAGAGCATTGTCATCCCTTTTCGAGGTGAGTGTCGTTTTTATCTCCTTTTACTTATTTTTCTATCACTTTTATTTGTTTAGCTTGAGAGAGTGTTGTTTCACTTGTTTTGTTGAAAAAACACTGGCATTTTAACTTTTTTTAGCTTGTGGAAGTGTTATTTCAAGTTATAGATTTCCTTTCTCAAGTGTCAGATGATTTTTCCCATTTGTTCACCAACATCCTCCGTTGCGGTGAATCACTTCACATGGTTCGTGTTCCTTCAGTTTAATCGGTTGTTGTACTTGTTTAACATGCATACATATACACTTAGTCATATCTACACTCATCCTCACATCATCCTTTAGATCTTTGTGTTTGCAGACTCCCCAAGGGAAAATATGGGCTCCCTTTTCCTGGATCTCACACTTCACTGCATGCATTGCGTAATCTAGGAGCTCAAGGCCTCTACCTTGGTTTCTAGAATTGTGCAGAGCCATTCTTGGGCTAGCTCCAACTGCACAATGCACAGTTCCAAGAGCCAATTGCCCAGCTTGGTCACTAAGACTGCACAATGCACAATCTCTCCCAGGCCTTGGCCTAGACTGAACTGTGCATTGCACAGTTCTAGTCATCAAGCTTGCACACTTATTTTTGGGACTGTACAGTGCACAGTTCCCATATTTAGTCAGTCATCCTTGTTAATAAAAATTGTGCAATTCCTCTCATTATCTGGCCTATTTTCTGCTTGATCATGTTATGAAGTTAGATTTGTAAGGGCTAATTTTTGCTTGCTATGAGTGTTTGTTCTATCCCACAAGTACCACACATATGAAGCACTTCTCTCCAGTAGTCGTTGTACCATGGCACCAAAGAGAGTTGTTTCAAGAGAAACCACTGAAAGCAGTACTAGTGAAGCTGTTGAACAAGTGCTAGTTTACTTTCCAATATATGCAGATGCCCAATTGTTTACAGAAAAGGAATCAACACTAACATGGCAGCAAAACCAACAACAGTGGCAAAAGGCAACAATCCAGTACAAGATCAGGGAAAGATGAAATTGTTGACATAATAAAGGGAGAAAAAATCTTCAAAGTGAAAGAGGATTCAATATTCACACAGGTAGCATTGAAAACAGAATCAAAAGGAAGCAGAGGAGACAGACAACAGAGTGGAGGAAGAAAGAAAAATAGAGCTTTCAGGTAGCAGAATTAAGACAGCAGCAAGCAGAACAACAACTGAAGGAAGGATGGGAACTTAGGAGGAAAGAATAGGAAGAGAAACATAAGAAGGAATAAGAACAAAGGAAAGGCACAATGACATTGCAAACATCACCAATATAGGTAGATGACTTGGAAAAGCCAGCAGCTAAGAAAGAGAGTGACCAGATCCAGGTTCCCTCGCCAAATCTAAGCACAAGAAACAAGTCTGGTTGGAGGTCGATAAGTACATGGACTAGCTAAGGCGAGAGGCCACTAGGGATGACTTGGATCTTAGTGCACAAAACATGCCAGAGTACATCGGTGGTATGGTTATGGTCAACACCATGTTTCACATGCTTCAAGATGAGTTAGACACATGTTCCAATACTATATACTCGGAAGTTATGGAGGCAAGAGTTCGTTATCAAAAAGACACAATCAAGCAATTTGGGGACATCATTGCATAGTAGCAAGATTGGAATAAGTACGTGATCGAGTAGCATCAAGTGGAGGTTTCCGAGTTGGTCTTTCCCCAAACTCTGGAGTCATAGTGTTTTGTCTTGTTAGGTTGTCTCTAGCCTACTTTGTCTCACAAGGGTACATGTACAAAATGTATATTATTTGTAAATATGTTGTAAGTGAAATTCTAAGTGTCATTAGTGGAACGTGAACATTCGCTATGTAATGTAATGAGTTTTTTAAAGAAGGTGAAGAGCCATGAGGATAGTCAAATTGTCACAAGGGGGAATGTCAAGGGTCACCCCACCCTTTGTTATAAATAGATCCTCATAACTCATAGAGCAGGCTTTTGGGAAGCTTTTGGCTAGGCATTTCTCAGAGAACGCTTGGAGATTATTGTGACAATCCTTGGCTTCTCTACAGCATAGAGCAAGTACATCTCTCTGGAGGAGAAGGTGGTGTTGATTGTAATGTTCCACTATTGGGGCTAGTGGTTGTCAATGGTGTATGTGTTAGAGTCGGCCTTTTTAGCCCTCCATCAGAGATCAAAATCTCTTTTGTTGCATTTCATTTTAGGGGTCTCATTCATGCTCAATCATTTTCATTCCATTAGGAGCATCGATTTTCTGACAGAAGGGTCTTGTCACTCATATCCCTCATGTCATGTACCTGTTGGTCCGTATCTACTCATCAAAGTCAATTTTAAAGTCATTTACAGTCCTGTTTGGCCTTTTGGTCAGCAAAGAGTCATTTTAGTCATTAGGTCTAGGGTTTCGTAAATTTTGTCTTCAAAGTGTCCATAATGCCAGCAGGCACATGAGGGAGACTCAAAATAAGTTTTCATTACAAAATTTCATCATCATATCTCTTGATCATGAGTTTTCTTCAAAACTCTGTTTTGAAGAAAAATCATCAATTTCATCTTTTGTAATTAATGCCATGTATATTTTCAAAGTTTTTAAGTTGTCAAAAATCTTCAGGTCTAGTCACCTTTGTAAAGTTCCAGGCCATTCATCCCTGCAAGACAAGCGAAAATCAAACCATTCATTCCAAGAGCAACAAAGAAGCAAAACAAAGTTCAAAGTGAAGTGTCAAAGTTTGCAACATGACAAATTGGTTTTTGAAATCAAGAGTTAAATCCTTGGCATATATATCATTTTTGTGTTCCAAGAGTTCATTTTCATACTAAAAACATCAAAGAGACAAAGTGGAAACGTGGAGGAGCAACGCAATCAAATTGAAGGAAAAATGTGTGTAAATTTTGGTGCGCGGCGCGTTGGCTAAGTGGCGCGATGCATTGGGCGCGCGCAGCGCATAGGGCCATTTTCTGCAGTGTAAAATTGCACATGGCGCACGTGGCGCGTTGGTTTTGGTGCGTGGCACACAAGCCTGGAACGCTAATTTTCAGTCATTGCTTCCTAAAACTCAAATTGACTTAGTTTTTTTCTGCTCAAATGAGTTCATGTGACCCTCCAGTTGTCATTTAAAAATGTTTGAGATTGGTTATGAGGATTTGCAAGCCAAAACCAAACCCTATCACCGTGTTGAGATTTGCTCTATGGTTTTGAAAGTAGTGTTTTAAATTTAGTTTTGGTGCCAATCTTTTCTATTCCTCATTGTTTTTTCCTCCCCCTCACTATTAATATTACCATTACACACCTCCTCTATCATTCCCTATCACTATTACTCTCCCATATCGCTTGCAGAGAGTCCCTAATATCTCAAGTCATTTCCCATTCATAGAATCATTTCATTTCCCATTATTTTCCCTTTCCCCATATTATTTGTACAATTCCCAAAAGCTCAAGTTACCCAAACAGTACCCAAACATTTAAATAACTGTCCATTTTTCCTACATTTGTCAAAATTCTAAAGGGCAAATTATCGCTTGACAAGACCCCACTGTCCACACTACTCTATTTCCCATAGTCCCTCCAAAATTTAGCAATTGCACCAAATTCTCATTCTTCATCTCATTGAAGCCAAACAGACTTTGAAACACCATGAAGGCGAACACCGATACATTATATGACCAAGACAGTGACTTTACAATTGAAACTGCATGCACCAGGAGGGCACTGAAACACCATAAAAGGGAGGATAGACTCCGAATCTTGGCCGAAGCCTCTTTGGCTGAGCATGATACTTGATGAGGCACCTTCAATCCAAATTTCAAGGAATTTGGAGAAAATTTTGTCATTTTTTATTTTTTCGGTCACAAAACAGAGTTTTCTGCCCAACGCATAGCGCCACTTGGCATGCACTTATGATTGGGACATATTCTGGAGGAAAACTTGATATTTTTGGGTTTTTTATGATACATTATGCATTCTCAGGAATGGCTGAGAGATTTCATCAAGTTCTGGGTGGCCTAAAGGGTCAAAAACACCTTGAAAATGGCCTTTCTACCACTTTTTCCACACACAGGAAGTAGTCTTGGGAGATTCGATATTTGGAGGGGAAAATGGACACCAAATCTAGAAATTACACTAGGGTTGGAAAGTGGACAGGCAGAGCTTTCCAACGAGCTATCATGAGCTAAATTTGGACTTCAATAAGTGCCTAAAAATCAACTCCAAAGTGGCGCGACACATAGAGAAATTTGGCCTCATTTTCACTCTTCAACTCAGAAATTTGCCCAGTTTTGACTAGTTTTACTTTTTGATGTAACTATTTATCTACCATGATGTAATTTGATGACCATGATGTAATATTGGCACATTTTTACTTGTTCTAGAGGATTCATTCACTAAAAAGTGAAAATTAAATGAATGAATCAGTTTCCTAGCATATAGAGGCAAGTTGTTTGATTGCCTAGATTTCAGTTCCTTGTTTAGAATTGGTTCAAACAGCTCCTAGAATGATGAGCTCGACCCCTAGAGGCAAGGGAATGGGTTTGGCTTGTCTATATTATGTAATTTCTAAGTCATTTTCATGTTTGGACACTTGGGATTGCTTGGCACTCCATTGTACATCTGATTTCTACATTTTTGGCAAAGGAAAGACCAGGGTTTTGCAGCACTTGTTGGGATCCTTGTGGCTCTGTGTTTTGATGGTGTTTTTCTTCATGCAATTGTAAGTTCATTGATGTTTCATGTATGCCATTTCCCTTCACATTTCTTCTGAAATTAAACAAATGAGTGACAAAAGGTAGAATGCATTAGCTTGTTGTGCTCTACCTGTTAGTTTGTTTAATTTTCAATGTTTTCTTCAGTTTGAAGAGGATTCTTGGTACCCTCTTGCCCTCTTCATCTCCTTAGCGGTCTTTTCTATTCATTAATTTAATCTAAAGAATCAAAACTACTGCCTACCTTTCCCCAACCGGAACTCTTCAAAAATTTGGCCTCATCCCCGAACCCAAATTTGCCTTTCCCTTTTTCCAATGAAAAACCCTCAAAAATCAAATCAAATCCTTGCACTTCATACCTAGCCTAAGATCAATTGTTAAATCAGTCATCTCAAGCCCCATTGGTTATATTTTGCTGAGATTGACCTGGAGAGAGCCCTATCCTGTCCTCGTAGGGCTAGCTACGAGGCTGAGCGTGGTTTGATGTGGACCTAGAAGCCTACCTTTTCAGCCTGAGGTAAATCTAAGCTCTAACATAGTGGCGACCATACTGAGGAAGAAAGTTTATTTTCATTGTTTGGCTTTGTAGACTACAGACAGAGCTTGAAGCCAGCTAGGTAGCCTTCGAAATGCTTTTTCTTTGCATTAGCGCAAGTAGATAAAAGTTGCTTCAATCAATCTCCGGTCTAGTTTATAAACTGAACATCTGATCTAAACGATCACCCCAGTACATGTATCAAGTTAGATCTGATGGTTGATGGTGGACAACAATCAGACATAAGAAGGATGAAATCATTCACCTGGTGACTCCAACTCAATGTAGAGACTCCACTGGAGGACTAACTCTTTCTCTGAGAAAATGGAAGGATCTTACACAAAGTCCAGGTATCCAAAGTGGAATGGTATTCAGGATCTACTCTGCTTTCTTGTAATTTACTTCTTTGTTGTTCTTGAAGCTATCCTAAAAAATTTCAAGGTGATAAAAATCTTCAATCGACCTATTCAAAAAGTGTAAATACTGAGTTTCCCTTTAATCCTGACCTCCTTACTTTTCCCACATCTCATGATGACTCTCTTCAGTGTGATGAGCCTAAAGAAAACAAACCTGATCTTGTAGCTCTTGTATATACTCCTACACCTTTTATAGTCCCGAATAGGTATAAACCTCTTGTTTTACCTTTTGTACTCCATGCTTTCCCTACAAATTATTACCTATATTTTCCGAGATTTGACGGTGAATGTAAGAATGTCAACGTTGAGCAACATTTGCAGAATGTTGAGACTTTTCTAGACCTTTTTGAGGTTGATGAAGAAGATGTTAGTATTAGGCTTTTTTCTCTTTCTTTGCAAGGCAAAGTCAAGAGTTGGTTCAAAACCCTGCCTGATGCGAGCATCTCAGATTTCCAACAGTTCGTCAAAGTTTTCCTCGACAGGTGGGTGGTCAGAAAAAACCCTTTCTTGATTATAGAAGAGTATAACCAGCTGAAAAGATTGCCAGGGGAGACAGTACAACAGTTTTCTGCCAGATTTAACCAAGTTTATTATTCGATCCCAATTGATATAAGACCTCCTCCTAGATCTGCTCTCTTGCACTACCCGAGTGCCTTTGATCCGGAAATGGATTTTCAGCTGAGAGAAAGGAATGTTTCAACACTTGAGGAGATGCAGAATAATGCAGTAGATGTAGAGGCTCATTTGCTGATCCGAAGGGCAAAGTTGAAGGAAGAAGAGATGAGAAACACAGATCTGGAGGAATTGACATCTCTAGAGGTAAAGCTTGACATGTTGGTAGGTGCAGTAGAAGAGATGATGCAAAAAAACACCACAAGGAATGAGCATAATGTCCAAACCCATGGCTCACTAATTGAAGAAGAACAAGTTGCTGATCCAAAACATTTTCTTTCTTATCCCAGTTTTCATAGATCTGATAATGATTGTTTTATTGATCATCTTGGAGAAGAGAGATCTATTGATATGACATGTATGCTTGATGATGTGTTGTATACTGATGATTTGCCTCAGTTTGATCAGTATGATGTTGATTATGTTCTCCAAACAGAAGCTAATCTTACAGACAAATCAGCAGCTAGTTTGTGGGAGGAAGAAGTCCACTTTCAGCAGCTCGAGTAGAGTGATCAACCGATGCATATCAACTATGGAAATGACGAGGAAAGTGCAGCAAATTTTGAAGTAAGTGAAGGATCTTTACCTTTTTGTTTTGATTCATTTTAGTTCATCAGAGACAATTTCCATGCAATCAGAAATCAATTGTCGACAAGTCTTGATTTGGACCATCTTGAGGGCAATAAAAACCTTGTTCAAGACTTCTCATATTCATATTTCCAACCCCCAAATGCCATTGATTGTCAAGTTGCACATGAAGACATGGAAGCTGGCACATATGATCAAATAATACAAGAAGATTCCCTACCTTTCTGTTTTGAATCATTTTAGTTTTTGAAGGGTAAATGGCATAGTAAATCTTCAAATGAGCGGCTTGTAGGAAATCAACAATCTCTCAATTTTAATGTGGAGGATGAGACAGATAGTGAAATTCTTGAGCAAGTTGTTAATGAGAAATCTTCCCCTAAAACGACTGATGTAATCATTTTGGATACAAAACCCTCCCTAGCACCAGATTTGCAGCCAGCAATTGAAGGTCAGATTACAGATGAAGGCATGGAATCTGAAATACATGATCTAATGATGCAAGAGGATTCTATACCCTTTTGTTTCGAAGCATTTCAGTTTATAAAACAGAATCTTTGTAATATCTCTAAAGAAAAAGATGAACAGCCAGTAGGATGCCATACAGTTTTAATCGATACATTGCAGCAGTCTTCTCAAATTTTTGATGATCCTATTGCTCGTGTGTTGGATGATGTTTGCTGTAAAAGCTCTTCCCCATTGGCTAACCATGTGCCAGATAAGAATGTTGATAATAATCTGATTCAAAGGTCACCTTCATTGTCTTGTTTAACGGATTTTTCAGTACAAAGCTCAGATCAAAGTTTGTAGTCATATGAGAAGATTGATAAAGGATATTTTTGTTCTGTTTGGAATCAGCAACAAAGTTTGGTTATTCACGAAATTCAGGATCCTTTTGACAACCTGCTACTATCACAAAAGAAAGATAGCATAGATGTGAGGAAAAGTTTAATATCCAGCTATGAACATTACTTGGACCAAAGCAGTAATGTGTTAATGGAAATCAGTAGCGATGCTTATGAATATCCTTTCGCAGTATTCTTGAAGTCATCTAGTCAATTCATGCTTTGCAAGTTTATCAACAGTCAACTTGATTCCAAGTTTCCATGGGAGTTTCCTTTCAATTCTTCCCTTTTCCTTCGCATCAAAAAGAATTTGGGAAGAAATCAAATACTAGCCAGGATGCTTACGTGGTTGCATTGGCTATTCCATATCACTTGATCGGGTGGTGAAAAGAACAATTAGAGTAGGTTTGATGAATAAGCTCAAATATGAGCATCTTTCCAGTTTGTTAGTTATGATTTAGTCATGTTTGGTTTTATTATGGTTTTCAGTATTAGTCTTGAGTCAGAGTCAGTCTGCATAATGTTAGTTTTCATGTTTTGACTCCATTGCCTAATGGATGAAGGCACTGTCTGCTTTCCCAAAGATCTGCAGTTCTTGGAACCTCCAAGGAGCTACCATCCCCATTGGAGCCAATGTTAGAGTCGGCCTTTTCAGCCCTCCGTCAGATATCAAAATCTCTTTTGTTGCATTTCATTTTAGCGGTCTCATTCATGTTCAGTCATTTGCATTCCATTAGGAGCATCGATTTTCTGATGGAAGGGTCTTGTCACTCATCTCCCTCATGTCATGTACCTGCTGGTCCGTGTCTGCTCATCAAAGTCAATTTTAAAGTCATTTACAGTCCTGTTTGGTCTTTTGGTTAGCAAAGAGTCATTTCAGTCATTAGGTCTAGGGTTTCATAAGTTTTGTCTTCAAAGTGTCCATAATGCCAGCAGGCACATGAGAGAGACTCAAAATAAGTTTTCATTACAAAATTTCATCATCATATCGCTTGATCATGAGTTTTCTTCAAAACTCTGTTTTGAAGAAAAATCGTCAATTTCGTCTTTTGTAATTAATGCCATGTATATTTTCAAAGTTTTTAAGTTGTCAAAAATCTTCAGGCGTAGCTCTGGTCACCTTTGTAAAGTTCTAGGCCATTCATCCCTGCAAGACAAGCGAAAATCAAACCATTCATTCCAAGAGCAACAAAGAAGAAACACAGAGTTTCAAAGTGAAGTGTCAAAGTTTGCAACATGACAAATTGGTTTTTGAAATCAAGAGTTAAATCCTTGGCATATATATCATTTTTGTGTTCCAAGAGTTCATTTGCATACTAAGTACATCAAAGAGACAAAGTGGAAACATGGAGGAGCAACGCAATCAAATTGAAGAAAAACTGTGTGTAAATTTTGGTGCGTGGCACGTGGGCCAAGTGGTGCGACGCACTGGGCGCACGTGGCGCATAGGGCCATTTTCCACAGTGTAAAATTACACAGGCGCGACGCACATGGCGTGTGCGGCGTGTTGGGTTTGGTGCACGACGCACAAGCCTGAAACGCTAATTTTCAGTCATTGCTTCCTAAAACTCAAATTGACTCAGTTTTTTCTACTCAAATGAGTTCATGTGACCCTCCAGTTGTCATTTAAAAATGTTTGAGATTGGTTATGAGGATTTTCATGCCAAAACCAAACCCTATCACCGTGTTGAGATTTGCTCTATGGTTTTGAAAGTAGAGTTTTAAAGTTAGTTTTGGTGCCAATCTTTTCTATTCCTCATTGTTTTTTCCTCCCCCTCACTGTTAATATTACCATTACACACCTCCCCTATCATTCCCTATCACTATCACTCTCCCATATCACTTGCAGAGAGTCCCTAATATCTCAAGTCATTTCCCATTCATAGAATCATTTCATTTCCCATTATTTTCCCTTTCCCCATATCATTTGTAAAATTCCCAAAACCTCAAGTTACCCAAACAGTACCCAAACATTTAAATAACTGTCCATTTTTCCTACATTTGTCAAAATTCTAAAGGGAAAATTATCACTTGACAAGACCCCATTGTCCACACTACCCTATTTCCCATAGTCCCTCCAACATTTGGAAATTGCACCAAATTCTCATTCTTCATCTCATTGAAGCCAAACAGACTTTGAAACACCATGAAGGCAGACACCGATACATTATATGACCAAGACAGTGACTTTACAACTGAAACTGCATGCACCAGGAGGGCACTGAAATGCCATAAAAGGGAGGATAGCCTCCGAATCTTGGCCGAAGCCTCTTTGGCTGAGCATGATACTTGATGAGGCACCTTCAGTCCAAATTTCAAGGAATATGGAGAAAATTTTGTCATTTTTTATTTTTATGATAAATTATGCATGCTTAGGAATGGCCGAGAGATTTCATCAACTTCTGGGTGGCCTAAAGGGTCAAAAACACCTTGAAAATGGCCTTTCTACCACTTTTTCCACACACACGAAGCAGCCTTGGGAGATTGGATATTTGGAGGGGAAAATTGATACCAAATCCATAAATTCCACCTAGGTTTGAAAGTAGACAGACATGGCTTTTCAACGAGCTATCATGAGCTAAATTTGGACTTCGGGAAGTGCCTCAAAATCAACTCCAAAGTGGCGCGACACATAGAGAATTTGGGCACGGTGCATAGAGAAATTTGGCCTCATTTTCACTCTTCAGCTCAGAAATTCGCCCAATTTTGACTAAAAAGTGAAAATTAAATGAATGAATCAGTTTCCTAGCATATAGAGGCAAGTTGTTTGATTGCCTAGATTTCAGTTCCTTGTTTAGAATTGGTTCAAACAGCTCCTAGAATGATGAGCTTGACCCCTAGAGGCAAGGGAATGGGTTTGGCTTGTCTATATTATGTAATTTCTAAGTCATTTTCATGGTTGGACACTTGGGATTGCTTGGCACTCCATTGTACATCTGATTTCTGCATTTTTGGCAAAGGAAAGACCAGGGTTTTGCAGCACTTGTTGGGATCCTTGTGGCTCTATGTTTTGATGGTGTTTTTCTTCATGCAATTGTAAGTTCATTGATATTTCATGTATACCATTTCCCTTCACATTGCTTCTGAAATTAAACAAATGAGTGACAAAAGGTAGAATTCATTAGCTTGCTGTGCTCTGCCTGTTAGTTTGTTTAATTTTCAATGTTTTCTTCAGTTTGAAGAGGGTTCTTGGTACCCTCTTGCCCTCTTCATCTCCTCAGCGGTATTTTCTATTCATTCATTTAATCTAAAGCATCAAAACTACTGCCTACCTTGCCCCAACCGGAACTCTGCAAAAATTTGGCCTCATCCCCGGACCCAAATTTGCCTTTCCCTTTTTCCAACAAAAAACCCTCAAAAATCAAATCAAATCCTTGCACTTCATACCTAGCCTAAGATCAGTTGTTAAATCAGTCATCTCAAGCCCCATCGATTATCTTTTGCTGAGATTGACCCGGAAAGAGCCCTCTCCTGTCCTCGTAGGGCTAACTACGAGGCTAAGCTTGGTTTGATGTGGACCTAGAAGCTTACCTTTTCAGCCTGAGGTAAATCTAGGCTCTAACAGTATGTATGGATGGAACTTTCACTTAATAATATAACTGAGCTAGTGCGTTTTCATGCATATGTTGTTATTGTAGTTGGACTATTCTAGTTGATTTAGAAATATATTTTATTTAACTTACGCATTTGTGTATGAACTATTTTGTATGAAATTGTGTGAATCTTGTTGAAGGCGTGTTGTTAGACTCACCTGTCACTTTGGTTTGTGGACTATTAGTAGTAGTTGGTTTCCCTTAATCAGAGAAATTAGGACCTCCAATGCTTCCTAGGTTTGCCCTGAGTAGGTATTTTCTCTTTCTTCTTCTTCATTTTTTTTCTTTTTAATCAAACTCAAGGCATTAATAATTAATATTCAAATATAATAATTATTAAAATTATTAATAATCAAATATAATAAATATTAATCTACTAAATTATTAATAATAATTAAGTAGTAGATAATTCATAATTTGTACTATTATTATTAACTATCAATTATGACTATTTAGTGTCAGTGGTATTAATTAATTATCATTATAAAATTACTACTTATGATTATTAAAAAATATTATTAATTATCACTAATTATTATTATAGATTATAAACTATTAGTATTATCATTAATTCATAAAATCAAGAATTAATCCAATTAACCCCTAAAATAATCTAATTAATATTCAAATTAATAAAATTTCATTAATTTTAATAAATTAACTCATTATTATTAATATTTAGTATAACATAACACTTATTAATTATTACTATTATTTATTATTTATTAATAACTATTAACAATAATTATTTATAACAATTATAATACTTACTATTTATTATTATTATTCTTATTTTTATCATAAATTATTATTATCAAGTATTATCTTTTAGATTATTAATAAAAACTTAACTACAAGATATTATTTTTTTTTTCTACATAAGACTGAACTATTATATTACAGCAAGAGCAAAATTACATCAGTGGTATTACAACAGGGTCGAGGCCCTGTAGAACATGTCTTGGGACGAACAGTAAGCTCGAGAGAATGCATACCAGAATTACAAAAATGGAACCCAGAGTGATACTCCTGTAGCCGACACACGAACTGAAGCAGAAGGAGATTGAAACAACAGAAACACATAGAGAACATCGACCCCATGACAGAGATAACAGATAACCGACACCATAACAGAGATGGACAGAGATACATATTAGCAGACACATATAAGATCGCGAAGGGAGCTGACAGAGAGAAAAATTCGTGCAGAGGAACCTGGAGCGCAAGCCGGGCAAGCTAATCTTCTTCCATAGTCTGCGGTTCATCCTCCTTCTTGTAGCAGGGAGGCTAGAGTATTGCCTTACCAGTATTGCGTTGCACTGGCTCACTCGGGCCGGCGCAAGGATCAAGAACAGGCCTCAGCATGTCAATGGCAGGAAATTCCATTTCCACTGTGGGAACAATCCCAGGAATACGCGGAGGGTTGACTCGAGGGGCTTCCTCTTCTTCCCACGGATTACTACAGTGCTCCACTGAAACTGTAATGAAGAAAGTGGAATTGGATAAATTGCATGGAAGACGATATCTTACCATAGGGTGTTCAGTATGTCCACATTCCATTCTTGCTGGAGGTTCCGCCATTCTTCCTCTGCCCGGAGGCCTTCCCCTCGGTCTTCTGCGTTCAGAAGATTCCTCAATTGAGGAAGAGGGCGAAAGGGCTCTTCCACTGAAGCTACCCCGTCGACTGGTTCCCCTCTGACGTTCCGGCTGCATATTGGAAATGGGCGGTTGGCGAGTGTAAGGCAGGTTCGCAACTCCTCCAATCTCCCTCTGAATTGGATTATCCCTCTGAACTGGATACCCAATCCCCCAACCAGAATGCGGAAGGCGGGTTCGCAACACCTCCAATCTCCCTGGATCACACCCAAACTGCCCGTAAACTCTCCAATTGCCCAAGTCGACGGCCTCTGGACCCTCACAGTCGCTCTCAGAGCCTGGCAGAGAGCCGAAACAATGAGCCTCCGCCACTTCCTTCAAGATCAGAACAGGAGCAATCGAAAAATGCGGGGGAATGTCTGAAACCATCCGGCTATAAAGCGCCATGTTACCTTTCTCAATGCAGGCAATGAATGCCGAAGAGACGTCGCTGCAGTAGACCTTAACTGCATACCTTAAATGCTGCATGCCTGAACGTTTATGGCTTGTCCTCCTGAGATACGTGGCTTGTCCGGGCGGACAGATGCCCTGCAGACAAGCCATGAGCCCTGTGTTTCTAACAACCACCCGCATCCGGGGAACTACAAGATATTATTATTATAAATCATTTCAAATTATTGTATGCAAAATTATTATTTACTAAAAAGAAAAACTACTAATTATTAAGAGAAGAAAATATTTTACTAAAAATTTTACCTTTACTATTTATTATTAATATTAATTTATCATCAGAAATTAATATTATATAATTAAAATTAAAATAAACCTAATTTAATAAAAACTTAAATATTTTGATATTATTAATTATTAAATAGTCGACCTTCAACTTTTTTCCTTAAATCAAAACAGCTTACCTCATAGCTATTTAATATTTATTTCTCGCTATCAAGCTCTTCTTCTATCAACACTCAATAGTAGTCATGATGATGGATCCCTGTTGGGATTTGAAATGTTGACAAAAATAAAGGTTTTTACTGTGGGTTCTCCGGTTACTAAAGAAAACTATTCTACTTCCAACTTGTGATGTCATTCTGCTCGTGTGTTCCTTTCAGGTTGCGTACTATTATAGGCTTCTAAAGGGCACCCTTCCTTTTCCCCTTTGTGTGTTAGAACCCCCATGCATATCACTTGACTCGCTAAAAGTTCACACACTTGCTTCCGGCCAAAGCTATCATACTTACCTCTGCGCACTACCACGGTCAAGGCACTACATTGCTACCCACTGTTGGGACTCCTACTCCAAATGGTATGAGATCTAGTTGGGACCTCTTACTGGGAATATCCCCTTGACATGTTAGCGGGTCCATCATCGTCAAGGAATTGCATCACTCAGCCATAAAATTTTGCAATTATGTTGTGTTTCTCTAAGGAATCTAGTCAACATATTGCATGTTTATCTTGCTTGTTTATCTTGTTTCATCAAACTCAAATCAATGTTCAAGTAACATTAGTGTATTTTTACATACAACAAGATAATTTCACATAAGTACATATGCATGCAGAGATATTAGTTTTAAATATTAAATTCTTTTGTGTACTCGAGCCAAACTAGGTTTATTGTTGAACCTTAGCTATGGTTCTAAATTTCTCTTTCATGGCCCATTCAGTCTGTGTTGAACATGGGCGCTCTAAAAACACTCTATAGTGCTCCCTACCATCCCCTTGTATTTCCCTGGGTTGTGGAAGGTGTTACTTTATAATTACCCCAACCCTCAAGGTCTATTATGAATATGGTTTACAAAAATCCTCCTTTTCCAAATTTTTCAAAGCCCAAAATAAATACCACTATCATGTTCATCTCATCGAGAGATTTCCATTGATATAAATTTTATCTCAATCTGAATTATGGATTGAAAGTTATGACCTTTTTAAATTTTAACTGATTAAACCTTGCCACATCGCCTGCAACACCTACATGGAATCAACGCAACCATAGTTGTGTATTCATGGCACTTTCCACCTCATCCTAGTTCGTGGGCCCCACAAGGTCTGACCCCTTCATGTTTTACAATGTTTCTGAGTTATATCTGGTTCTAATGGGAAATTTGGGTGAATAGGATTTTGCACTTTGGCATTCTTTCTGAACCCCCAGAACACTTTTGCCAACATTACAAGGTATCTAGCTCCACGCAATTACTCCACCATGTTGGGCCCTACCCCAAATACACTACACTTACTCCAAAGTCTAGTTCATGCAAATAATCATCAAAAGGGGTCCCGCACCAAATAAACTTTGTTCTTTTCAAAAAATATAGATTTTTTTACATCTAGTCCTTGCGCCTACAATCCTACAAGAAAGCCCCACTCTGGATGCTTCTGCACGTCAAATATATATCTGGCTTCACTAAGGTTTTCCACATAAATCATGAAATTTTTAAATATGGTCATTCTCCACTAATGAACCATCCCTGGTTGTCCATATCAATGGTTCTTTGAATACATCTGTTAGAACTTTAAGTATCCAACCATTTTGTATATCTGGATGGGCTTAAGTGTTGAACCCTAAAAACACATCCAACTCTGGATACAAAATATACCAGTAGCTTTCCAACCTCGAATAGATCATATGATCTCTATAATACTTAGACTTATAAAATCTAAGAATTTCAAGGGACATTTCCAAGGTTCTCCTAAAAGTCGAGCATTTCTCATAACACCCATTTTACAAATATAAAACCCTTATCCAAACACTAAACATTATAGATATTATACATAGGCACAATATTATTCATGGATCCATTAAACAACTTACAATTAGACTAAAAAACAAGCTAAGCCATAGCTAACACTTATATATAAATTAAATACATTAGCATCATATTATACCATAGAATGGATCCCAAACAACACTATTATATCCATTGATATACCATACATTGCATCATTCTTAGTCCTTTACTAGGAGATATAATCAACATCGACCTTAAACAGTAAAATATCCATGATATCCATAGCATACCAGAGAATGGAATTCACATATTGTAACAATTTATATGAGCACATCAAGAAATCATACATGACCATGTAAATAGCTCTACAACTCATGAAAATATCATCAACTATAGGGATTTTCAAGACCCATACACAAACGAGAATAACACATTCCTCCATTAACATTTTTTATGCGTACATTGTCATATCACATAACAACATCATTCATTATTCATAGTGAAACATATATACAAGTAAATACACTTATCTGATTAACTTGAATGACTGGTAAATAAGGGAGGGACTTCAACTCTCCACCCAACCATAGGCCAACTACACTACAATCCTTCTTGGAGCTGACCACCCCTGAGTTGGATTCAAAGTCTGAGGAGTTATGTGCTCAAGGGAATTCACACCAATAAAATTCAATAGGATTACACAAGAATCCAAAGCACACAGTGTCTCCACTTGACAAACACTATATGAATCTAGAGCATACAGTGTCTCTACATACTAAACACTACAAGAATATAGAGCACATAGTGTCTCCACCTGCTAAACACTACAAAATTCCATAGCACACATTGTCTCTACTCGCTAAATACTACAGGAATCCAAATCCCGCAATGTCTCCACCTACTAAACACTACAGGAATCCAGATCCCACAGTGTTTCCACCTACAAAATGTTATAGGAATCCATAGCACATAGTGTGTACTCCTACTATACACTACAGGTATCTAGAGCCCACAATGCTTCAACCTTATAAACACTACAGGAATCCAAAGCACACAATGTCTCCACCTTCTCTTCTCTTCTCTTGTCTTCACTTCGTGAAATACTCCTCTATGTGCTCTCACAATCACTGATCTTCACGTCGAAATTCTCTTCTGCGAGCTCTCTCTCACACCTCACTTGCACATCTAAGAAAATTGTTTGTGCCTACTTCTCTCCCGTCGTTCCCTTTTTTCTATTTGCCTAATTACTTCCTCTTGCATGTTGGCCACACCAACATGCCCTACAAGGATAGGGATAGTATGGTCTCATCCTTCACTCAAGCAGTGGATACACAAGTTCAATTCTTGCACCAGCGGGGCCATAAATTTGTTAAGGAGATAGGTGGTAAAATAAATCCATTGGGTTTAATCACTTCCCAAGAAATTCCTCCTCCTAATACCTATAAATTTGTGTCCACTGTTTTGGACCATTAATTATTTGTGTTTATACATTATTTACATGAATTAAAATTCATAATGATATTTACGAAAGCAGTAGCAAAAAGGGTTGTCACATCCTCCAACATCATCAGCTCTAGTTTCTTAAGAAAAAGAATGAGAATAGGTGTACCAAGTCTTAAAGATGGAATATTTGATCCCAAATGATTCAAGAAAGATAGGCCCTCAGTTAATGACAACTTGGGCAAACCAAGATGAAGAGCTAAAAATCTAGAACATGGAGAATCACAATTTCAAGATACTCCTAGCCTGGAACAATCAACCAAGACTCCACCTATTTCAAAAGAAGCATGGACAAAATTATGAAAGAAGAAGAATAAATCCTATGAAGAATCAAAACCAATGGTGACAAGAAGTCAAACTTGACACCTAATTTAATCATATATTTCTTTTATATCTTATTATGTAACCAATTTGTGCGAATATACTCATTTAAGAAATCTCGGGATGTATCCCTTGTGCACATCTAGAGAAATAAGTAAATAATTTTTTTGTTTGGGCATTTTGATAGTCATCGATCTAGACCTAATTTCCTCAGACTTTGGGCAAGTAAGTTATTTTCAATGTAATTTAGCTATGTGCTATGGCCACATATGTACGCTTAATATAAATTTCCTAATTATGGTTAAAAATGACAATGATGATTTGCTCAACTTTAATAAATAATTCTAATAAATTTCCATTTTTTGTGAATCAATATTTTCTATTAATTCAAGTCCATAATACATCGTGAGAGATCACATATCACAAAATTATGGGCCTCATTCTTACCAAACTTGTTAGCCTAAAGATAAAAATATAACCACATTACAAACAAGCCAATAGAACTAGATATCCAGAAAAAATAAATCCAAAATAACCAAAAAACTCCCAAAAACTATAAACACCCAATCTTCAATACTAACGGGGAAGATGACCAGACCATGATCACCTTGTCTACTACAAGGAGTCAAGGCAAGACAGAAATCTTCATGAACATGAGCTTCCATATGCTCCTATTGGCCTTCCAAGTGTGGTAAACTTTC
Source organism: Pinus tabuliformis (assembly GCA_031772625.1). Classification (NCBI taxonomy): domain Eukaryota; kingdom Viridiplantae; phylum Streptophyta; class Pinopsida; order Pinales; family Pinaceae; genus Pinus; species Pinus tabuliformis. The sequence continues at coordinate 66,306,591 of CM062813.1, read as the reverse complement.
TAGGATTATTTTTCCCCATGTCGCAGTGACGCCATCTTATCCAACATAACCCACTAGTTTTTTTGGAGATCATTCATGAAACTGATAACCTCATTCCTATCCTCATGCCAAACCTGAGCCAACTTCTCCAAAATCTTTGAAATCTATCGAAGTCTATCGTCCAAGGAATCAAACGAAGGCAGCATCTCAATTCTACCTAGAGAGTGCACAATAGGTTGATCAACCTCCTCCCCTAGATTGTGATTTCCTTCAAGATGCACTGCTTTGGGGTCATGTTTACCCATGCCCTGCAGGGCTTGTCCTCGTTGTCTATGGACTTAGGTTTTACCCAATTACACCAGAAACACAAAAAATGCCACCCGTCGTTAGGCGAATTTTGAGTTCTAAAATGGACCTCCTAAGGAAATTATAAAATAATAGTGGAAATAATAAAATAGGATTACATTACATCAAATTTTAGAGGGAAAAAAGAAAAAACTACTTTTTCAACTTATTTTTCAACTTATCTCCCTATGCATTTACTCAAATTTCGAGAAAGAACACTCGTTGGATGCATAATTTGATTCCTCATCCAAGGAGTACCCATGTTGCATACTTTTGATGAACCCTACTACACGAAAAATGAGAACTACATGAAAAACGTTATTGCAATCACATTTTTCCATGTATTTCTCATTTTTCGTGTAGTGGGGTCCATCGAAAGTATGCAACATGGGTAATCGTTGGATGAGGAATTAAATTTTTCATCCAACGAGTACTCCCACTCAAAATTTGAGTAAAGCCATAGGGAGATATGTTGAAAATACGAGTTGAAAAAGTAGTTTTATTAGTTTATTATTTTTTAATCTTTTTACTTTTTTACCCCAAAAAAGGTGACTCATCCCCCATGGTTGACATCATCACCTTGAATCCTATTGGTTCTTATAAAGTTTATTTTGGTTGTACATTTTTCTTAGGACGCCCATTTTAGACCTCAAAAGTTCTCTAATGTGTGCTTCCCCAAAAGAGTCACACCAACCATGTCATCAACACACCCCACACCGTGCACACAAGGAGAAGGAAACTTTCTTCTGCCTCACTCTCCATTTTCGGAGGACACTTTTCATAGCATAAGATGCCCTTGACTCTCCATATCACAAACCAAACATGCCAGAGCTCCCCTTTACCATCCAAATGCTTTCCCAAAGAAATTATCACTCTATACCCTCTCCACTTTTCACCGTCATACATACTTATAACAACCCAGAAAAATTTGACCAGTTAGTTGAGCATACAACCATTCAACTAATAAAAACTAGCATACCTTCTCTTGAGAGAAAAATAATTGTGACTTATTGGGGTATAAGAAGTCGTAACAAACCCATAATTTCTCGTCCTTCCGGCCTTCCCTAGTAGTTGGCGGATCACCCAAGCAAATACACCACCACGAGACTCGGGAAATCACCACCTTGAACCCTAATCCCATAACTTCTTACATTGTGTTTTCTTAAAAACATTACCACTTCCACTTGATCCGACTGAAATCCCACTATTGATTATCACAACTTGGCAGACGAGAGATGGAACAACCGGAATGCCACCAGTAGTAACCAACACTCATAAACTATCGTCAAAACCATTCACATTACCCTAAACATCCAATAGAACTGAAAACCAAATGCTTGTAATGATATATCCCTCTATATTTCTAGACGCATTGACAGATCCATGCCGAGAGAGGCGTGCCTAGAACACTGCATTAAACCCTTTGACGCATGGGTGAGGGTGACAAGGCCCCCACCAAACCCCTTCTGCCGCCAGTTGTCACCACCAATAGGGAATTCAAATATATCACCATTATACTAATAAAAAATATAAATTATGATATTTTAAAATACAATAAAAATACATTAATAAAAATTTCCCCAAAAATATCATAAAATATATAAAAATTAATTAATTAATAGAAAATGAAAATCATTTGACTTTTCCCCATATCAGGTGAGATAAGACGTGACAAGTGGAATGGAGGTGATGCATCCATCCCACTAAGAAATGAACGGGGAGTATGTCCCATGTCATCCCTCCCCTACTTGAAGAAGAGAGGCTACAATTTGCAACCATTTTGATCATGCTCTTCATTAATTACAATGATTGTCTCCTCATGTGAGTACGAAAAGGAATTAATGTTTCGTTTTGTATTATTATTTTTTGTATACTCCTCCTTACTTCCTCTTTAATGGTGAAATCATCCTCTTATTCGTTAACCACATCCAAAAATAATTGTTCAAATTCAAAGTACCTACCACCCTCTAGCTAGGCAAATTAGTTTTTTCCTTCCATTGTGCTTTCTTATAGATAGATATTCATTTTTGTCTCTAGGGAAGGTTAGTTAGTGATAGCAATGTCACCTTGCAAGTTCATAGTAATATTAAAGCATTGTTGTGGTCATAAGGATGGTTGTATAGGTACAATTGAGAGGAAATGTGCCTTCTTATGTGCTCACTTTGCACAAAGGTTTAGGTCCAATCTTTGAAGGTAACTAGAACCCCTAGTCATTAATATTAGGTGGAAATAGGGACCTTTGGAACCTGGTGAAGCAAGATGAGATTTCGTACTAAGGTCAATACCTAGTTGTTATAGAAATATGGATTAAAATTAGATTTCTTATAGTGATTCATGCCAAAATCAAATATAAGACAAATTTCCCATCCTCATGGATATGAATTGATTATTTTGACTACTATGCTATGTGTTATTCTCTCTAATTGGTTCATATGTATTCAACCATAAACCTCATCTTCACGCCTTTTAATTTTACTATATTTCTCTCTATTATTGCTTGATCCCATTCCTATTTCAATACTTTGGAAATCTTGATCTTCTTGTCTTCTTGTCCTAGGTTTTGTATTTGGATTAAATAAATTTAGAGAAGTGCATGTTCATGGGGATAGTTTTAGTCAACTAACTACTTACAAGACTTCAATATTAACAAGTATGCACAATATTCTCATGATTAGACCTTATTTTAGGCATATTTGCTATAATATTTGTGAAATTAATTTAATTATTATGATTCTCTTCATCATAGTTTTCCATCGAGGTTACAACCAAGTTGGATAATGCTACTCAAATTCAAAATGGATATGTTTACAATATAATCGAAATTGGAAATGCATACAACAAGCTTGCAAGATTTAATGGGTTAGTATGATATTGATGCGAAAATTTGAAAAAAAAAAACAATAACAATCAATATTTACATAAACCATCTTTTATAAAAGATTAATGAATGACATCAACATATATAATGAGCACACTTTCCCCACCCAACCACACATATATCAATATTAAAGTTGTTAATTATTGGGCTATTTTAATGTCAGAATTAAAACCCTCCACAAGTCAATCGAAGACATAAGCTATGAGTTGTAAACACCATATGTCCAAGCAGTGAAAATGTTATTCTACTTCCTAAAACCACTAAAATAATCACTTTTTAATCTAATCCAAGAAAAATAATTTAAACTCATATCTAGTGCAAAATATTAGAACAAAATATAAAAATTGAAATGGGATATGCATGGGTCTACAATTTGCCTGGCTATTGTTTATCCTAAATCGCCTAGCTTGGCACTGGAATGCAATATTTCGATGCTTTAAGACAGCATTGATGTACTCAATTTCAGGTTGGATTTTAAGGATAAAAGATTCTAATTCTAGTTGTAGTTCTCAACTCCCTGAAAATAATATAATATATTATATTAGAAATTAAAAAGAAAAGCATTAAATCATAAATCATGGTGTCGAAATAAAATCAGGACTAAAATTATTTCCTGGGGGTGTACTAGTTATTTTGACTCGAGAGAGAAATAATCCTAGCGTAACCTTCAACTCGAATTAAGGAGAATGAACAAAGTATATACATCATGAAAAACTAAGGTATTCAAGCAACAATCAATCAATCTCTATATGTCTACTGAGCGGGAATCAATATATTATAGAGAAATTGCACGACAGTGGTTTAATCCCTCCCTCCCTCGATATCATAAGAAGAAGTGAAGTGTGATATTGTTGTTTAGATCATTGATCAACCCTATACTATGAATGAATCACATTTTAAATCAATATATGTAAACAGACAGAGACCATATGTATGTATGTATGTGCGTGCATACAAACTAAAATCAATCAATCAATCTTTGAAATTGTTAAATCAATCATTAGAACTTAGATCATCTTTAGTTTATATAAACTAAGTATGAGAGAAAATATTGTATTGTTCATAAACTTAGAAGAGTCGTATCAATATTAGGATGCTTCTCACGGACTGCAATGGACCATATTTCCCCAAATCTCAATATCGTATTAATGTTGAGTTAAAATGGAATAAAGTGACGTTACTGATCTTAATACCTCAATGCAACTCTAAAAAAAATTAAGTGGAAAATTTACCTATTCAATACTTCGAAATATAAATTAAATCTCATATCAAAAACAGAGCAATGCAATACTACATATCATAGCTATAAAGCAAGTAAAATCATACATATGCTAGGGTAGTTATTTGCGTTCACACAAGTTACTCTCTACGCAATCTACACAACAGTTACAATTTTTATCAATACATCAACCATTAAAATGCCTTAATAAACAATGCATGGATAGAAAGAAATTATAAAGGAAAAATAAATTCAATGCATTACAAATCAGGTACGCAGTTGTGAGGGGGCTTCCCATAGGTAGCGCTTGCCTATATATTGTTATCAGAGAAAGATGAGAAACTATAGCAAAACCACATATCAACTGAATCAAATTGCAATAGACTTGATAATGCATGGCTCATACATGGATTCCATAGAGTCCAAGAACAAGGTCTAAGTGGGGAGCCTTCCACTCCCTCTTTCACCTCTACCTAAGTTTTATTCACATCAAAAACGGAAACTTAGGTAGAGGTGAAAGAGGGAGTGGAAGGCTCCCCACTTACCCACTTACTACTTCTATCTCTAACTTTTGCATGATATCTTGAACAAAATTTTATTTGGATATAGGCTTATGATACAACCTCAATTGATGACTATTAACCACAAAGGAAACATGTTCATTAGCAACGGTCCTGATTCTGACTGAGTCATTATCAAAAACAGTCTCAACTACATAAGGTACCATCCATCTTGTAGTAAGATTTCCTTTGATGTTTTTCAATATGGAGTCAAAAATAAGGGCATAATCACCCAGCTTGAAGTTATTTTTCATGATAAATTGATTATTCCATTTAGCTTGTTTCTCCCGGATAGTAATAGTGCATTGGATGACATCTCATAAAATTTTATCCAATTCATTAAGTTGAGAAACTATATGACTTTGCGCTTCTAACAAATATATATCCAATTGCATGGTTGTACTGACTATATTCACTTGGAACTTGATGGGAAGGAGAACTAGATTGCAATATACTAACTCATAGGGCATGAATCCTTTAGTAGTCCTCCACATTGTCATGTATGCCCAAAGTGCCTTTAGAAGCATATATACCCAATCTTTATGATGTATTTGTATTGTTTTGGTTATAATGGATTCTAACACGTTTTTTTGTAGATTCTACCTGTCTATTGGTTTGTGGGTGGTATGGAGAGGATTTATAATTATTTATATGGTACTCCTGAACAATATCTTTTATTTCCTTTGATACAAATTGTACTCCATGATCTGTTATAAAATCTCCCTTTTTTCATGGCATTGGAGAAATTGGCCCCATGAAGTCCAAGGCCATATTTTAAAAGGTTAAACAAGCACATGGGGTTGTAAAGGAATTTCATTGGCTTGTACCAACTTTCCTCTCCTTTGGGAATTGTCAAATCTACGAATGTAGTCCTTTTCATTTTTCAAAATTGTTTGCCAATAATAACTTTGTTTGAACACTTTAAAAACAGTATTATTGTCAACGAAGTGACGTCCACAAGGTCCATCATGGCAATATCGCAACATGTCAAACATATCATCTTCTTGGACACATCTCTGAATAATAAGATCTAGCTCGGTCTTGTAAAGATCTCCCCCAACCCATGAGTAAGTAGCACTTAGTTTAACAATTAGTTGTCTTTCTCGTTGGGAGAGGTGTTTAGGTTTCTTGCATGTGGAAAAATAATTACCTATATATATGAAACATGGTATATTAGCAGCAACAAAAAATAAATGTTTATCAAGGAAACTATCATCCACAATATTAACTTCATCACTAATATGAATTGGGGAAAGGAACTTTGCTACCAATTTTTCTTTTCTTGGTCAATCTACAATAGTAATGTTAAATTCCTATAGTAATATCATCCACATAGTGATTCTATTTTTAGTGATGGGTTTATTCATCATAAATTTGATTGCAAAATTATTAGTATGTATGAAAACTTCATAACTAGTTATATAGTGCCTAAAATTTTATATAGCATAGCTAAAAATTCCTTTTCAGTAATTGTATAATTGATTTCTATTTTTACTAAATTTTTTCTTATAAAATAAATAGCATAAGATGACTAATTTTCATTTTGGACCAAAAACATCTCCAAGGGATGTATTTGAGGAAATATTAAAAATGTGGAATGGGATGAACCAATTTGACCCTCGAAGCATTGGTTTCATAGACAACTTCTCCTTGAGAGCTTCAAAATCAGCTTGATAATGTGAATCCCAAGAAAATCAACATCTTTCGAAATTAATTTAAGCATAGGTTTTTTTATTTTTGTAAAATTTTGAATAAATAGCCTAAAATAACCGACATGACCCAAGAAACTTCTTACCTCTTTTTGTTCGTGGTGTGGAAAGTTCGATGATAACTTGACTTTTTTAGATCCACCTTTATACCTACATGATAAATATGAAGCCTGAGAACAATCCTCTCTGTCAATAACATTCTACATTATGTATTACTCAAAGGGAGGTTAGCTTCTCTGCAACAAATCAATACTTTCTCAAGGTTATCAAGTGCTTATTTAAAAGTGTTACCATAAACAAAAATATCATCCATACAGACCTCTACACATTCATGAACTAAGTAAGAGAAAATACCTAATATTGCATGTTGAAAATTAGTGGGAGCATTACATAAACCAAATTGTAAAACTTTATATGTTAATTCCCCCCATGGGCATGTAAATGTGCTCTTCTCCTACTCTTCTGGTACAATTTGAATTTCATTATACCTTCTAGAGCCATCTAGAAAAGAAATATAATGTTTTCCTGATAAAATATCTAATGTGTGATCAATAAAGGTTAATGGAAAACAATCCTTTAGAGTAGTCAACAGAAATTCTCCATTTATCATTTTTCTTAGGCATGACTAGAAGTGGATAAACCCACCTACTATCAAATATAGGATATATGAAATTTGCATTTAACAGTTTTTGCAAGTATTCCTTTACAATGTCTTATAAATGTAGGTTTTAACCCTATACAAAAATTACCGGCAAATGAACGCTTGAATATATATACATATATTGAGAACATAAAAAATATACACAAAGATTTTCTCCTGGAACCTAAAACCAGGAAAACCAAATTTATTTTTCATTATATTCCTTTCGATATTAAAATACATTATATATATTAAAGAATTTAGGCTTCTGTGATCCATATCAATTTTGAGAAGAACCTTCGGCGAAAATCACATAGAGATATTTTTTGTCGACGCATTTTGAACCAACCAGTGTGGTTCATCGTCAGGACAAATTGAATGAGAAAATCTTGCTATGCATTATAAATAGATCGGGCAGAATGTCCAATGCCCAAATTTCCAAATCAGGTAACGGCTAAAATGATAACAGCTAGATTGACCAGGGAACGGCTAGTTAGACTATGAAGGGCATAATTTATTTAATTAATTAAGTTCAGTTATTAATTGATTTATAAATGGACCATTTTTATAATTGCAAATATATGTTAGAATAAGTGAGTTAATGATGATGATGGTGGTGGTGGTGGTGGTTAATGTCCACTGAGACCAAATTGGTCTATCGGACCTATAATTTTCTTAGTTTCTAATTGTCTGGCTCCTCGTCTTTCTTGGCGAGGTTGGTGCTGTAGCTTTCTTTTTTTTCTCTATGGTATTCCAACTTTCTTTATCTTGCATCTCCTTCATCTCTTCTGGTTCTTGGACATTGGTGTCTTAGCTTCATGATCTATTGTGTTCATTCTTTTGAAGATATTCGGAGAAGAAGTTTGGTCTAAGAGATCTGCTTTGTTGTTAAATGAAGATTTATTTTGTGCGGTATTCAAATCCTCATAACTGTTGATGCTTGAGGGGTTGTTGAGTTCACTCTTTTGTTGTTGGGTGGGGCTTCCCCCTACTTGTCTTGAGAGTTGTTCCTTTCTTGCCCGATTTCTTGTGATTCAGAGTTTTCTCGAGAGTATTCTTCTTTGATGACAGTGTAGTGTTCTTTTTGTGCTCCTTCCCACCATGTAGATCTGTGGTGATTTTTTCTAGCAGAATATTTTTGGGAGGCTTTAGGGAAGTTTTTAGCTAGGTCGCCTGTCTCAAAGCAAGATCGACATCTGAAGAGGACACTTTCATAATCGAGTTTCTAGTTCCACACATAGTCTTTACTCGTTAGGTGTATTTCAGCTGGGAATCCGACGTTAGAGTCCATTTCCACACGGATGCATGCATAGGTGGTTTTGGCATATTCCTCTATTTCTAGGCACCTGCAGTAAAATTTCCCAATTGCATTTCCAATGGCTTTTAGCGAAGAAAAATTCCAGAGATGCAAGGGTAGGTTTGGCAATCTCACCCAAACTGGTGCTGAGGTTATGATTGTTGTTGAGGGATTGAATGATGGGTTCCATGGCCTCATGAATAGGCCTGATTTTTCACCAAGGGCCGGAATGTAGAATACATTGTCTGCTTTCAGGGTTTTCAAAATCTACTATAAAGAAACCCCTAGCACAGGGGTAGATATTAGTTGCATTAGGAATTATAGGCTTCCATACCTCCAAGATCCAGCTGTGGAGAGCTGTCAGCCGCGGCCAAAAACCATTGAAATGACAGATTAGGGCACTTTCAGAGAATTTCAAAGCCTCATCGAGTGAGGCATAGTTGATTATATTTTAATTAAATATAAGTTAATTATATTTTAAATAAAATATAAGTTAAGGGACATTTAAATCTTAATTTAAATTAAGAAAATAAATGAATAAATTAATTAGTTACCAAAGATGTTTATAAATATTAGTTAGTTGAATAAGTTAAAAATAGAATAATCTATAAATAGTTATTTCTATTTTAAAATAAAAGCTAAAGGACCTATATTTATGAATATATATTAAAATAAATAGATTAGTATCATATTCGTAGTCAAAGAGTATCCCTAGAAAAATATTAGAGAGATTACAATATTAATTAATAGTTTGTTAAGGGTAAAAATAGTTAAAAAATAAAAATAAAAATAAAAATAAAATAAATAAAAATAAAAATAAAAGGAGCTTCGAGGAGGAGAAGTCCCATCTCCTTAATGTCTTTGTTGAGAACGGTTATAGCAGACATTTGGGACAAAAGGCTTTCCTCAAAGCAACTAAGAATTCGTTATCCAGAAAAGAACCTAAGGATCGGATTCCTGGTGTACATCTTCCTTATGTCCAAGGGACCACGGATAGGATTGCGAGGATTCTTAAGAAGCATAATGTCCCCGCAACCTTTAGACCTCTTAACACCATTCGTAAGTCCCTCAGATCTGTGAAGGATCCTATCGACCCCAAGGACATGAAAGGTGTTTATATTATTCCTTGTTCTTGTGGGACCCCCTATATCGGTGAGACTGGTCGCTCCATTAACCAAAGGATTAGTGAGCATGCAGCTGACCTCAAGCATATGAGAACCAAGTCTTCCACTTTAGCAGAGCATGTGGAGAAAACCAATCATCATGTCTGCATCGAAGAAGCTAGTGTGATTGCTAGAGTGTCGCAATTTCATCACCGGAAATTTAGGGAAGCCCTTGAGATTGAAAAAAGGTCGAACAATCTCAATAGAGAGGATGGCTGGAAGATCAGTAGTTGTTGGGTCCCAGCCCTCTCCTCCTAGTCATTTTCTCCCTTTAGTATTTTTTTTTTTGGTAATTTTTTTCGAATACTTGATTTCTCTAATATTTATATATTTAAACTCTTTGACTTTTAAACTAATATTAATATTTTTATTTGATTTGATTTTATTTTATTTTATTTTTTTGTTTAATACTTGAATTCTCTAATATTTATTTTTGACTATTACTTTTATTTTTATTTTATTTTTATTTTATTTTTTATTTATATATATATATATATTTATTTATTTTATTTTTATTTTTATTTTTATTTTTTTTTTTATTTTTATTTTTATTTTTATGTTTTTTTTTTTTTAACTATTTTTACCCTTAACAAACTATTAATTAATATTGTAATCTCTCTAATATTTTTATAGGGATACTCTTTTACTACGAATATGATACTAATCTAGTTATTTTAATATATATTCATAAATATAGGTCCTTTAGCTTTTATTTTAAAATAGTAATAACTATTTATAGATTATTCTATTTTTAACTTATTCAACTAACTAATATTTATAAACATCTTTGATAACTAATTAATTTATTCATTTATTTTCTTAATTTAAATTAAGATTTAAATGTCCCTTAACTTATATTTTATTTAAAATATAATTAACTTATATTTAATTAAAATATAATCAACTATTCTCTATGACTTGATTTATTTTATAATTATAATATATTAACTCGCTTATTCTAACATATATTTGCAATTATAAAAATGGTCCATTTATAAAGAAATTAATAACTGAACTTAATTAAATAAAGTATGCCCTTCATAGTCTAACTAGTTGTTCCCTGGTCAATCTAGTTGTTATCATTTTAGTCATTACCTGATCTGGAAATTTGGTCATTGGACATTCTGCCCGATCTATTTATAATGCATAGCAAGATTTGCTCATTCAATTTGTCTTGACGATGAACCACACTGGTTGGTTCGAAACGCGTCGACAAAAAAATCTCTATGTGATTTTTGCCGAAGATTCTTCTCAAAACATTATATACATGTCAAAGTATTCATAAACCCCAGTCCATTAACCTTGGATTAGAACATAATCGTAGTTCCCTTGAATAGATTTACAAAATACCATGAGAAAAATCATCATGCCCAAAACCATGCGCAAAACCATGGGTGGATCTGCCCATCATCCTTGGGTCTTCCTCCCATCCTTAGGTCTTCATAAAAGAAATTCCTTGAGCGTTGCCCCAAGCCCCGCTACAACCCCCTCCCCCCCCCCCCCCACTATTCCTGCTACAATGTAATGACGCGCAAAACTAATTATGGAAAGAATATAACACATACCCAACATTAAAACGAGATTCATGCAATGTTGGGGCTACCTAATAGGTATAACATTTTCTTGAAGATAGATATAGTTACGCAAGTACTAGGAGAAATGACATGCATGTCTTGATATTCCCATGCAAATTCACCAGACTGTTCTCACAGTACATGAATTGATTGCTCTTGTTGTTATTGACTAAGATTAGGATTAATGTGAAGATACTTTCCTAATTAGGTCTCAATCGGAATACTATTTAATCTATGATTTAATTAATAAATGACACGAGAAGAGATAATGAATTTGACAAGTCACAAAATTCTTGAAAATCATTAAATATATGGTTATATATATGAGACAATTTAGGATATTGAGTACAATCTATGATAAAAAGGAAGTGACTTAATAAATTATCTTATATTGGTTCTTTTAACTCCCTTGATTGTTCACTGGTCAAAAGTGGTCATACAACTCCTCGAGTTTCATAAGGATCTTTTATCCATAAAAATGCTTCTACTCTAGGTTTTGCGTGTAGATATAAAATAAGTTTCTTCATGGAGGCTCCATTAGAAGTGGTCATTTATTCAGATCTATAGCTGATGAAAGAATCAGATGTAACTAGAAAAGGCCCCCCAAGAAGTGCCCAAGAATTAAGGGGTGAAAATTCATAATAGATTTTGGTTGAATTACTAAGAAATCCATAGGATACTCCCATGAATCCAAAGTCACGATAATGTCATCCAAGACACTAGTGAACTTAAATCAAGATCTATCGACAAGTTCAAGCACTATAAGTGTAGTTCGAGGATTCTTTAAGTGTAATATTTCCATGGCGGGAACAATCATGATATTTATTATGGCACCTAGGTAAATTAAGGTGTTTAGGATAGATTTAATTAAAATCACTAACTACAGGGTTTATGGGATCAACATATTTTTCCATCATCATTGACTCATCTAGTTGACTTATTACTTGAATCATAGTGGGCTCTTTGTGTTTCCTTCTAGATATTTTAATTCATAATTCCCTTATAGTTTTTACATATATTGGTACATCCTTTATGGCTTGGTTATTATGGAGGGAAGTTCCCATTAATATTCCCCCACTAATTCTATTATTTCCAGGGTTGGTTTTTTATTAATGCCATGTATGCTTCCAAGGCATTTGAGCATTCCGTTTTGAAATATAATATGGAAAAAAATGGGAGGAAGGATCATGTGCCATACCTTGCATGCTTGGCTTCCATGGCCTCCTTGGTGTAGTTGAAAAGGATGGTTCAACCACCTCATTACTTCCTTTATAAACAACTTTCAACCCTATAAGTGAGGAGCAGTTCTTCGTATTTTGGTCCTCTACACAAATAGCACAAATTTAAATGTTATTCAATGGAAATTCCCTCAAAGAATATTTTTTCTACATTGAGAACAAAAAATATCTAAAGGTATATTATTTTCTTCTTGTTCCTTTCTAAGTTTCAAAGTATCAAACTACGAGCTAGTAGTACCAATGATTTCAGTCTTAAAATTTTATAACAAAAATCCTAATTCAAGCCTTGTTACTCCCCCTGCAGCGGACTTAGTTATCCTAGAGGAAAGGTCCCTTAGTCCTTTACCATTCTTGTCTCTACTTCACAAAAACCTCCTGCACAATCCACAAATGGCATTAAATGTCATACAAGAAATATCACCAATGGCCATCAAATTTAGCATATCTATATATTCATCTCGTTCCCCTTTCAAAAAAATGGTCCTAATTGTGTCACCAGTAAGAACACCAGGTTTGGTTATCCGAAGGTTATACAAGAACCTTTCAAGATATTCCTCGAGGCTCTCCCCTTCTTGTTGCTTCATCTTAAAGATGTCATTATGTGAGTCCTTGGTCCTACATTAATCTTGGTATTTTTTGAGAAAATTAGGTTTCATATTATCCCAAGTTCTAATTTTATCTTCTTTAGTCCCATGAACCATCTCAAAGTGGATTATTTTAATGTTTTTGGAAATAAATTTAGTTTATGAGCATCATCCACGTAGTTATAACTATGGTACAAAATTCTAAACTCAAATAAAAATGCATCAGGACCTTTTGTAACCATAACTTAAAAATTGGGTAGAACAGAAGGAGGGATGTTCTTCATATTTACATTTGATGTCATGCCAAGAATGTGAGATCTGAAAGTGGTTTCACTCTCAACTTATTCATCCATGTGTTCTTTTTCCATTTTGTTGACTAAATTGTACCTAATGGAGTTTGGTAATGAGGTTGGCTCCACTATTGTGTTTTGGTGGATGACGAAGTTGTCTTCAACACGTATCTCTGGTATTTTTGCTACAACAATAGCCTTTACTTGTGATACAACAATGCCTTATGGAGTATCAAGAAATCTACTGATATTCTTTGGAGATATTATCTGATATGGTACCAAATAAATCATATGAATTAATTAGTTGGCTTTCTTGTCTTTATATTCCTTTCTCTTTTGTCCTTTCTATATATTTCTATTGTAGATTCAAATCATGGTGAATTATGAACAAGAGTTTATTTGTGTCTGGAGTCTTCTCCCTTTTGAGTTTTGCATGTGTATCTTTCAATTGGATTAGTAAAATGGGTCCTATGACTAGCAAATAAATCATCTATAACTTCAAAATTTGATTTGAGAAACCCCCCTTTGATGTCTCTATGTTAAACCATTTAGCCACATATCAGAAAGGGTTTGAGAAGACTCACTAAAGTGAATGTGGAAGGCTAGAACCTTCCTTTCAAATTTCTAAAAATTATTGTCTTTGTGTCTTAATGTCTCTCCTCTTCCAACCTGAAACATGATCAAAGTTAAATAAAAGAAAATTAAGGGAAAAAAACTACTTGTTTATAGTTACCATTTTTACATCTCCTCGGAAACGATGCCAAAAATGTTAGGTTATTTTAATGTCACAATTAAAACCATTCACAAGTCAATCTGCGATGTAAGCTATGACCTATAAACATCGTATATGCAGGAAACACAAAAGCTATTCAACTTCATAAAATAACTAAAATAATCACCTTCTAATCTAATCTAAAAACAAGAATTTAAACTTACATATAGTGCCAAAGATATAGAACAAATTGCAAAAACTAAAACAAAATATGCATGGATCTAAAATTTGTCTAGGTAGTCTTTATCCTATATCCCCTTACTTAACTCTGGAATACATCTTTTGCTACTTCAAGATACATTCATGTACTCAATTAAGTTTGGACTTGAAGGATAAAATATTCTAGTTCTTGTTCGCAGGTCCCTAAAAATCAAATACTAGAAATCGAAAAGCAAGGCATTAATTCGTAAATCAAAGTGTCAAACTAAAATGAAGACTAAAACTATTTCCTCGGGTGTAGTAGATTTTTTGGCTCGAGCAAAGATATTAACGTAACCTCATAACTAGTCTAAATCAACTCAAAGTAAGGAACATAAAAAAAGTATATACATCATGAAAAACTATTGTATTCAAGCAATAATCAATCACACACACTAATCTCTATATGTCTACTGAGCTGGAATCAATATAAACTTATGTACTACAAAGCAATTATACGAGAATGATTCAAACTCTAGCTATCATAACAAGAGTATATTCTTATTCATATCATTAACCAATTCTGGGTGTATTCATACACTAAGAATCTGAGTTTAAATCAATATATTTAAACACAAACCATATGTTCATACAAATCGAAAGCCAAGCTTGTTTACTAATCAATCAGTCTCTGAAATCATTGAATCAGTCACTAGAATGCATATCATGTTTATACGAATTATGAGAGATAAATATCATTTATAAACCTAGAAGAGTCATATCAAGTTGAGGTGGTTTGAACGCGAAAACCAGTTGATTCAAAATTTGAAGATCATAAGCGGTAAGTTCGGATATGGGGGCACCTACTTTACTCCCTCGATTATTGTGTGATGTTGAACTCTATCGTATGGTCAACCTGGCTCTATCGTTGTCTGTCGGTAAGTCCTTCCCTATTGTCTGACGAGGGTAAGGCCTTCTCTCTCTATCGAATATCCTGTGATGTGATACTTCCTTCTCCTCTCGGCTAGTGAACTTCCCTCTTGTCTGGTGGTAACGTGTGTTCCTTCTCTCTCGGTACTGAATGGCTATGACCTCTTGGCTATGTTTGGCTTGTAGGGGCCGTGTCTATGTGTGGATATCGGCAATGACAACCGGCTATAAGCTATGACCTCCTGTCTACCCTGCTGCTCCCACCTGTGTCTATCCTTTTGCTTTCGCTTATCATAGAGTGTGATAGATCATATTCCCAAAATCTCGAAATCATGGAAAATTTTAAGAAACCCCCCAAATTTATATGTATAATAAATGGTGAATCCTCATCGTACATATAAAAATGTACATCCTCTTATGTCAATCATATAATATGCATATATAACTTTTTCGTGAATCTTTCACTTAATTATAAAATTTAGTTAAATCTTGGAGATTTTTCACTCAATTGTAAAACATTGTAAAGCCTTGGCAAATATTTCACAAAATTAGAAAAATATGTTAGTTATCGGCTAATCCTTGCTAATGTATACAACCATATATAATAATAAGAAAAAAAAAGAGTTAAACTATAACATACTCATTTTCATGTTTGGGAAAAGAAACGTCATCGGTTATTTTAGTTGAGGTTCTTACTATACACTCTGGCAAACCTTTTTGCATGTATTTATCATGTTTTACCACAACGGTGTTATTACCTCCCAAGGGGAAACTAGTTAGATCCCAAAGGTGTGTGATGTTTAACTGTAGAGTTTCTTTTGCTCCAACTTGGTCTTGACACATTCAAACAACTTAGTCATATTCTATGTAATTCATATTCTAGAGGCTTCATATGAAAATAAGGTCTAAGAATAGCTATATCAAAATCATGAATATTTACATCAAATTCTTTTGGTTTCTTATACATTGCTCGTCTAAAAGGTACATTATTATCCAATACCATGTATTTAGATAAACCAATAACTTTAAGTTGTGTTTCTTCCTTGCCATTTGTATGTCTTTGACCTCCTTTTTTACTCATAAGTATTGTAGTAGCTTCCACATTTTATTCTACAGATCACAACTCTAATAATGTTCAATTGGCAAACAAATCCTTGACATCACACAAAATGAAGAATGAGATTAATCGGAAGATAAATATGCATTGAAAGTTAATTTCCTATGTGATAAACAAAAAGGTAATAATGCAAACTCATTAAAAAACTACAATTCATGAGTTCAAAAATATAATACATAAATTTGAACAACAATCTCAGCATGTTCATTACTTGGAAAAACATGTCATAAAACAATCATCATCAAGGGATTTTTCGCATCAAGAATGAAATTGCACTAAACAATCTATCATCCTCAATTGATTACATTTGATTCTCTCTCAATTGATATCTGCTTTAGAGGAATGTTAATCTCATGATAATATGTCTTCTATGATGAATACATAGGAACCTAGTGCATAGATCATTTTTCTCTTCGCTTAACTAAGCAAATCTCATTTCCCTTTCTTAATAACCAATAAGTATTTTCAAAGAAAATATAAAATAAACATAACATATTCTAAAAGGTGAAGATTCATCAGTTATGCCACAAAGTGAAAGGAAATTAAAATTTTATTTATTTCAATCATCAGATATGTAAAGAAAATAATTATTATTATGGAAAACACATTGAATGCCCAAATAAGAATTGAAATCATATATTAAGTCTAATACAATGTCTTTATCAAAAAAACATAATAAAATGATAAGAGAAAGGATTTTTTTAACTCAACAAAGGTCTTTAACTTTAACCAAAACCCTTAAGTTAATAAAATTTAGATGAAACCAATCTTGCTATAACAAAAGGTTCAATTAAACATCAAATGAAAAATAGAAGCATGCAAGAGATTAACATAATTTTTAACCAAAATAAATTCAAAAATTCGAAAGATGGAAAAATGCTCCAAATGCAACAAACAAACAAACAATGAAGATTGACCAAGATATTGGAGCTAGTCATCACAAAAAAATTCATCTACTTGAAATGAGCCTATTCTTTCTTAGTAGAAGTTGTAATATTCCTAATGGAAGATTTGCAGTGATAACAAAGGCGAGTAATAACATTCACAATAAAAATTTATTTCAGTAAGGAACATATGAACAAACATTTCTCATCAACACCCAAATAGGCTCATTTTTCATTAATAAATAAACTGGAGTACAATAAAAATTGGATGAGGTGCACCTGGGCTTGCACAAGGAAAGCTACAATCCTCAGGTGATCAATACAAAGTGCCCAGCTGTTGTGAATTTGCTGCTCCCAAAAAACTTTTTTTGTCCCCTCAAAATTGCATTGTTGGCTGACTTCAGGCTCTAATTTACCCCTCAAAATAACCTAAAAATTTCTGCAACTTTGGGGATGTGCTACCCTCCAAAAACCCAGAAAAACCCAGAAAGGGTTTTCCCTAGTTTTGACCTGCCAAATTTGACACCTTGGGGATTGGCCCAGTTTTTCTACAGTGTTGGCTGACTTGGCCCCTTGCTTTGGCCCCTCAAAACTGCCTAGAAAATTCTGTAAATTTAGCGTTGTAATCCTTGTCAAAAACCCAAAAAGGGTTTTCCATAATTTTGACCTGCCAAATTCGACCACTTGCAGATTGGCCTAGTTTTTCTACATTGCTAGCTGAATTGGCCCCTTGATTTGGCCACTCAAAATGGCCCAGAAAATTTTGTAAATTTAGGGCTCTAATCCTTGTCAAAAACCTAGAAAGGGTTTTCTCTGGTTGTGACCTTCCAAATTCAACCCCTTGGGAATTGGCCCTCCTCCAATATTGTAACTCACTGCCTGTAAATAGACCTACTGTAACTTGCTGCCACAAAGTCAGGAAACATCCCCAAAATGGACTCCCAACAATTTCCCCGCAACCCAGCTCCCCAATCCTCATGTTAGGCCTCATTCCAAGTGACCCCCACTAGTGACTACACAGTCCTGTGTGAGGATGATGTAGGCCCTTTGACCAACAGCTCAACCTGGGTATTTCACTAGCATTCCTGTTGTAATCTCTCCTATCCTATGTGGAAAATCGATGTGAATACCTCCAGTAACCTTCCCAACTAAATTCCCTGACTCCCCTGCTCCACCAAACAGTCTCTCCCATTGCATCCCCAACTGCTCCGAAACTACATTGTTGCTGGCCAAGGCGATGTACTCCACTGCTGGGTGATCTTCTCTCTGTCTCCAATCGGAAAGAAAGCCCTCCTAGGGTGGCACTCGAATTCCACCGAAGAGAGGGATGAGCTTCACTCCTTGAGAAGCTCTTGTGTTGAACAACACTTGTAGCTTAGCTAAACAGCCAAAGCAACAATGAAATTCTCAAATCATCAAAAGGCCCCAAATTCTGCTCACTTCCTTCTATTTATTATTGCTCCCTTGGGCCCCATAGTGGGTCCCATCAAATATTTCTATCTCCCACATAGGAAAATCGAGTTGCCTCCAACGAGTGTGTATTTTGGTGGGTGAGTGGCCCCCACAATCCACTAAAAGCCACATCGACCCCCTTTCTCTGAAGTTCTTTCATCAAAATTGTATTAAGCCAAAAATAACAAAATTGCCAAATATGGTTTCTCCTCACCTTGGGAAAACAATTAGGAAGAGACATTACAGTCCTCCCCTCCCAAATGTTGCTTGTCCCTAAGCAACTGTAAAACTCGGTGAGTCCCTGCATGCAATCAATATATATGCTCCTTATATCATGAACTAATATGATGCATGCTAAATTTCCTTGTGCCTGCCACTACATAGTACTGATGATCGTTGGAAACCACATGTGCCAAATAGTTATCCCCTGAATGTATCCAATAGATGGGTTTCTGATACTCGCAATCGACTCAGTGTATGTGGATCCATCCTGCTCCTGCCAACCATCACCACTAAGTCTTCCATCCACCCTCTTAATAATGTGCCAATACAATTTCTGGAGCCCGAACACCCACTAGAAAGTTGCCTAAATCATACGTGGTGTCCTCTTCTCATGCATGATCCTGACATTCCTTGTGGAAGGAGTGGCATATGTATCCCCCATGACCAGATCCCTAGGTGTAGGCTCAGTGATGAGTGATATGCCACCCTTGCAAAATATCACCTCATCTCCGAACATGTGTCTGTCAACTCGCACATCAACCCTGCTCCCCCACTATAGAATATCTATCGTGCCCCTGAGGCACTAAATCTCATAGCCTCGTCTCAAGAAAATCCCCCAAGTCTTGTTATCCACATTATGGGTTTGGATCGAACACAACAAACCCCCCCTCAACTGCCTGTGGTGCCAAAGAGTGGAAGATGCATGGATTTCGATGGGTATGATCAAGAATCTGTGTAGACGCTCCCAGGCTGTCCCATGACTGATTTGCTCTCCCAACCTAGGTATCTCCACCCCAATGGCATGCCTGACATCCTTGTCAAGGAACATACCTGCTAGTAAAACTCCCCCTATCCACAGTGCAACCCCTCACACTACTGCATATGACCATATATCGTCATGTCTCCTGGCATACAACTACACCCAATCACACATCTCTATGCATTGTTAGACCCCGCTACATGTTGTTGCATCATCCTGGATCCACTGGCACCCCTCATGTATCGATGTGTTTGTCACTCTATGAGGGAATGCACTAAAATGTGAACCATTCCTCCTACACCATGATGCAACCCTGCACATCAATGTGCACCACCACGCACCTTCATGCTCCTCTGCACACTGTTGTGCACCGCTACATACCCATATACACCTCTGGATATCAAGGTCTAAGATTAAGTCCATAGGCATTATCTTACATCCTGTCAGGGTCACCATCTTACTACCATTCTATTGGTAAGCACTCCACAATGTGACCTATATCTCCTCATCTTCCCAGATAGACCTAAGTGGCCTAACTCCTCTCTTTCTAACATGAATAACACTACTGAGCCTATCCTCAGTAGCTCTGGTGTCCAATATCCCAATGAGAGAGCATCGTCTCCATACAATACCCTACCTAGTGGCCTATCGAAGCCACCTCCTCCTACCAACTCCTCCCAAAGTAGGCTAATCATCCTACAATCCCATGTACACCCAACATGCCATGACAACCCATGAAATATGCCTACGCCCCTATCAGCCCAACCTGTCACTCGTGTTATCCAAAACTCTGATTGGAATATGAAAGTGGGGGTGAATCCAATCACTAGATCCACCATCTTGCTAACACCATGACTAACCCAATCTGTGGAGTGATCGGGAGTCCCACCTAGATCCCAACAATGATCCAACCCTCGAGTCCCTCTGGCAAACAATGACCCATGTTGAACTATGCCCCTGACCATGGATGTATCCAAAAATGTAGTTAGCCCTATCAGCAACCAACTCAATACCTCTTTCCACCCAACCCCATGAGAGGGATCAAATGTAAGAGTCCCCGAGTACGTAGCAAATCCATCATGCGAGTGTTGCTCCCTACGCAACTCATGTTGCCTCCTCGCATTGGCTCGGACAACATATACAATCTATCTAGGTAACTTAGGCACTCTCCCTCCAATGTGCAGAGGTAACCTAACAGTACTACAAGCCCCATCTATGTAAGCCTGAAGAAAGCTACTGAATGTAAGTACTGCAACTCTGCTAGTTGCATGCGCATCTATCTGCTCCCCACTGATGGCAAACCTAAAAGATGACTTCCCATCCTCCTCCATCATGGGCTCAACCAGAGCCTCGAGCTGCCCCACCACATGTACCTCCTCAAGCATAACATTCATTTAGCTCATGCTTCTCATGGTGCTCTCCATGCCATTGGATGTAGCTATCGTCTAGGAACTTTGTCACAGCTTTGGGTACCTCTGTGTCTATTGGCAGCTCGTCAATGGATGGTCCTATGGATGTGTGCCCAACTGTCTCCACCAATGTGTCAATCGAGTCTACCAAAGGAAACTCCCACAAGGGTGGCTCTCGTGTCACGATGTGTGCATCTACATACCCCTCACAACCCTGTGTGCCCTCAACCTCATGTTCAGCCTCCTCATATGTCTCGTGATGTCTAAAATTAGGTATCCACTAGCAAAATCGCCTTCGGGTCTCATCCTCTAACTGCCCACCTCTACATGATGGTCCAACCCTTGAACTATACTTCTCCTTCTCTTGTTCATCTAAGGAATGAGGCATGGTAGGATGGTCAGACTAACCATACGTGTGGGTGTTGTACTGCTAGGATGCACATGTATGTACTTGGCTTCTGTGTTGGTTATGTATCAGTCGTTGCATCCCCTCTAGAATTTGTTGGTTCTGCCTCACCAATTGTTGGCTCTGCCTCAACAACTCCTCCATGATCTTGCTAGCCTCCCCACAGTTGGCCAAGATCATGCTTTGATACCACTGTAATATTCCTAATGGAAGATTTGCAGTGATAACAAAGGTAAGTAATAATATTCACAATAAAATTTTATTTCAGTAAGGAACATATGAACATAAATTTCTCATCAACACCCAAATCGGCTCATTTTTCATTAATAAATAAATTGGAGTACAATAAAATTTGGATGAGGTGCACCTGGGCTTGCACAAGGCAAGCTACAAGCATCAGGTGATCAATACAAAGTGCCCAGCTGATGTGAATTTGCTGCTCCCAGAAAACTGCGATGTCCCCTCAAAATTGTACTACTAACAAACTTCAAGCTCTGATTTACACCCTCAAAGCAACCCAAAAATTTCTGCAACTTTAGGGATGTGCTCCTCTCCAAAAACCCAGAAAAACCCAGAAAGGGTTTTCCCTGGTTTTGACCTGCAAAATTCGACCCCTTGGGGATTGGCCTAGTTTTTCTACACTACTGGCTGACTTGGCCCTTGATATGGCCCCTCAAAACTACCCATAAAATTTTCCAAATTTATGGTTGTGATCCTTGTCAAAAACCCAGAAAAACCCAGGAAGGGTTTGCTTTGGTTTTGACCCTCCAAATTCGACCCCTTGGGGATTGACCCTCCTCCAATATTGTAACCCACTGCCTATAACTGGAACTGCTATAACTTTCTTCCACAAAGCTAGGAAACCTCCCCAAATCAGACTCCCAACAATTTCCCCACAACCTAGCTCCCCAATCCTCCTGTTAAGCCTCCTTCCAAGTGACCCCCACTAGTGACTGCGTAGTCCTGAGTGAGGATGACGCAGGCCCTTTGACCAACAGCTCGACCTAGGTATTTCACTGGCCTTCCTGCTGTAATCTCTCCTCTCCTATGTGGAAACTCGATGTGAATACCTCCAGCAACCTTCCCAACTAAATTCCCCGACTCCCCTCCTCCACCGAACACGCAGTCTCTCCCACTGCATCCTCGACTGCTCCCAAACTGCGTCCTTGCTGGCCAAGGCAGCATAATCCACTCCTGGGTGATCTTTTCTCTATCTCCAATGGGAAATAAATCCCTCCTAGGGTGGCACTCGAAGTCCACCAAAGAGAGGGATGAGCTTCACTCCTTGGGAAGCTCTTGTGCTGAACAACACTTGTAGCTTAGCTAAACAACCAAAGCAACAATGAAATTCTCAAATCATCAAAAGGCCCCAAATTTTTCTCACTTCCTTCTATTTATTATTTCTCCCTCGAGCCCCACGTGGATCCCATCAAATATTTCGATCCCCCACTGAAGAAAATTGCGCTACCTCCAAGGGGTGTGTATTTTGGGTCGGTGAGTGGCCCCCATAATCCACTAAAAGGCACATCGATGCCCTTTCTCCTAAGTTCTTCCATCAAAATTGCATTAAGCCAAAAATAACAAAATTGCCAAAAATGGTTTCTCCTCACCTTGGGAAAACAATTAGGAAGGGACATTACAAAAGTCTTGTTAAATTAGTTATTATACTTTAATACTAGGACGTTATCGATGTGAAGAGATAGATCCTAGCGTCATCAAATTCTAGCTTCATTTTCTATCATAAACAAGAAAGAGATAAAGTAATATTTAACTATTAAGAGGTCAACCTTCAAATAATTTACACAAGGAAATGTGCCTTCAATGTTACAATGAAAAATACAAACTATTTAACTCTTTTTTACCTCAGATCCAATCTCAAATTTGCATATAGTAATCTTGTTGTGATAAGTAATTTTTAACCCACACAAAGAATAGAGGAACATTAAATTCAATCAATAATAAGAATCACAACATTTGTACTATTCCATTTACTACTTCTTACACTACCAATGAAACATGTATACCAAAATAAGTGTCCTGGGGGCCTTGATATATATTGGACTAGATAAAATCTTATATATCAAATTTTGAATTCTCAATTTGGTTCTCATTTTCTTCATTATGAACACAATCTTCTCCAAATTGATATTCATTATGAGCCTCCAAACTATTATGTTCCGTTTCAAGTTTATTAGAGAAGTTTGTTATATTGTTTTCACCCTTTCTATCACAATTTGATCACCAAAAAGTTAGTGCTCTTTCATATGGAAATTTGTTAATGTTATAATTTTCTACATATATATGGCATTGATATATCTATAATATAGTAATAAAATAATATAATTCTAATATAATAGCAAGATAATATTATATTATAGTAATAATATTATAATAATTATATTATTATTATAGAATTATTGTTATTTTTATCATGATAAAAGTATTTTTATATAAATATTTATAATAAATTACAATAAAAATAGCCCCAATGGTTAGTTCAATTGGTCGAGGTCTCATTGCTAAAGCACCTTGCCATTGTGTTAATTGAATATATTGTAATATCATTATTCAAATGTCAAATAATAATAGTAATATCAATAATATATTATTGATAATACATTTATAATAATATTATAGTATATTACATGAATACTATTTAATTTATATATATAGAGAGAGAGAGAAAGAGTATTATAACAATATCTTATTATTTTTATTAGTAATAATAATGTTATTATTATATAAGTAGTCATATAAATATTAATATTAAGTATTTATTGTAATACTAATATTAGTATATAAGTATTTATATTTTTTTATTATAATAAGTATTCATAATTAATTTTCATGTTAATATTTGAATTTAATAGTAATATTTATTAATAATGTATTATATGAATTCAAAAGGAAAATAAACACAGATTCTAAAAATTAACAAAATTATTTCAAGTTTCTCTACATATATATGGGCACTCAACAAATCTATAGATAGCCCTTGGTTAGTTAAGTGTTTTAGAAGTAATATTAGTGTAACAAAAAAGAAATACTAGCATTTGCACCAAATGTTGCAAAGAAAACGTCGTAAGGTATAAATTCGAAAAGAATAGTGAGATATAGAAGATCATTGAATATAAAAAATAGTAAACAAAATATAATAAATTGTCGGGGCAATTCTGTAAAGTCTTTACAAACAAATTCATTGTTTTTGTAAGCCATAATCACCCTCTTCAGGTAAGGTATGAAATATTTTTTATGAGGAGAGGGACACTGAAAATTTTGAAGAGACATCTATGAAATTGCCTAATGTACTTGCAGTGAGCCAGACACCGAATTATATAATACAAATACTCTTCCCAGTTAAAAAAATAAGAGCGGCAATGTGTGCTCCTGTAGACTTTTGTAACAACCTTGCACAATTTTAATTGAAGACGGATGAAATGCAACTTTACAAGGAGTAAGTTGAGGGTAAAACAATAGCATGCCTTTATGACCTATGGCATCAAATTTGCAAAGGAAGCGAATTAATACCAATGAATTACTATCGAGATTTCCCAAAATATTTACTGATTTGCAAAAATGAAGGATCACAAGAAATGAAATTGATTAGCACACCATTAAAATGCAGAACTAAGTAAACTGTGAATTCAAGAAAATTGATACGTGCTTTAATATCTCAATGCTACTGTGTGTCAAACCAAAAATACAGTGCAAGAAAGATAGCAATAACACCCGACACAGAAACAAAAATTTACCCTTGAAACTAAATGCTAGAAAACCAACAACAATAGAAGGGTTGTTCAGCTCTTCGTGAATTCAGAAAATGTAGACTACATGATTTGTCTATATCTATAGCTACTCCTAAGTGGGAACTTGAACAACTACCTGGTGTATGATCTCTTTCACTCTTATTGAATTGAGGCTTCTGTGATCCATAATAGTTGTTGAAAGCAGAACTTCGGCGGAAATCACATGAGGAAAGACCTTTGTCGATGCGTTTCGAACCAACCAGTGTGGTTCATCGTCAGGACGATGAACCACAGTAGTTGGTTCGAAACGCGTCGACAAAGGTCTTTCCTCATGTGATTTCCGCCGAAGCTCTTTCACTCTGCTGGTGAAACTCTTGTCCTTTTGGATCAATCGATCTAGGTTAGGTTCATCATGTCCAGAACAATACACTTGGTAGTGTTTGTTGGGCTAACAGAATTCAAAAGCATCAAAATACTTGTCGCGTCGAGGGAATCAAGAGAAATCAACTAACATAGTGAATAAAAAAGAAGCAAACTAAACAACTGGCAAAGATTTCAATTTTAGAGCACCTACCTAGTTTTTTTATAAATTAATTTAATTGGGCCGTTCAGTCTCTCTCTTTATATATATATGAAGTGCATACACACATACACAATGAGTTCTTTAAGTGTCATTTTTCTATAAAATGCGCGATGTACCTATTAAAAATCCTAGGTAGATGATGAAACTGTCCCAGGATCGAAATCTCAACCCATCTCGTAAAGGGTACCACAAAAATTTTATTTTGTTTCTAACACATCTTAATCCATACCAAGTGCATTTGGATCCGTCGTTTAGCACTGGAAGCCAAGGGCACGCAAAATCCAGAAATGATGGAGTCATGAAAGGCATGAAGCAACCCTTACAATCGCAGCTATCAAAGCAGTACCAGAAAAACAATATGTATATTTACTAAGAAATTAGTAAGTACCAGTATGTGTGGTAAAGGGTGTCATTGAGAGCCCATCTAGCAATAGCACCCACAACAAGAAACATGTAGAAATTCAACAGCAACAGAAAACTTGCAAGAGACTTCACCACTTTGAACGCCATTATAATTATAAAACTATGACTGCTTAACAAACTATAAGTACCGACCAAATGGGGCTTAATTTGGAAATGACAAATTACCAATCTATACCATACACTAGATTCTTAATTTGTAGAGGATGAGATCAAGGTGACAAAAATGGTGGCTGGAGATTTTCCGGACTGCCTATTAGTGTGAGAACATGTGAAAATGGTCATGAACTTTCTGGCATTGTAGATTCCATTAGAAGTGATGTCTGTGTCCAACATTTGCCAGAAAGTCAATATTTTTTCTCCACATTAGCTGCAAAAATAAATATGAAGAAATGATGAAACTCAGATTTCCTTTGTAGTAAAAATCAATCAGCTTGTGAAGTTAATTTTGACACTTTGAATAATCCAGACAAAAGCTTGAAAAAAAACTTCAATGAGCAGTTCTCTGCTTAGCAGTCAATGTAGGGATATTTATATACAAAATAGTACAAGGATTTGTAAAAAATGTGGATAGTGGCAACAACTGATATACCCTGACACCATGAACATATCCTCATGTGCTTCCAAACCACCTGAACGAAAGCATTGAAATTTCTACCTCGTTGGACTACTCTTTTAATTAATATAATTGACACCGGATGAGCCATCGATCTCACAACATTAATACCAAACATATTTTTTTTGGCATACAGAACATGTGGGCCTGCCAGGCTGAGCGAGTTATGGAACGGACAAACACAAACATGGACATGAATACTGTAAATCAATTCCAAACACCAAAACTCTAGAGTCCAGAGGCCAGAGTTAGTGATGGGACAGATTTGTAATAGAAAAATTCCTGGAAATAAGTCAAAAAAGCATGCTTAAACACTGCAAAACGTCAGATGATTATGCTTAACGATCGTTATATATTAGGAAAGCCAGAACACTATCCACGTTGCAGAAATTTGTTCCATTCCACTAGCCAAGCTTAGGGAACCCTTGAATTGTGTATAGTTATCAGATGTTGGTTTTCAGCATTCAAATCTTGTTGAAGTTATTGTGCTAATCAAGCTCAAAATTTCTGAGTAGGTACAGGAATGGCTTTAGCAAATCCTGTTAATTAAGGAAAGTGTAATGAGAATGGCTATCTCAGGCTAATTGTCAAGAACAATTTGACATTTGGGTACCAACCTGCAGTAGGGAAGTTAGGTCCCCACACGAGTTTTCCCTGTTCTTTTGGGCATTGTGTTTCATTCAAGACTGCCATCTAGTGGGAAGTTTCATGCCCCTTTGCTGAATTTGGAGATTATGTTGTTGTTAATTGATAGGAATGGCAGTTTTGCTTTAGTTTAAGAAGTTTTGGGTACCCTTTAGGCTCACCACTGTGATGAAAATGGATGGGCTAGGGAGCTGCATGCAATTAAAACAAGCGTGCATTATGCCCCTGAATTTGAGTGCTACTATTCAAAAGAATGCTAATACACCCATTGCATATTTAGATATAGATGAGCTTGTCTTAAAATTAGGAAGGGAAAATGAGTATGATTTAGAAAGTGATATTACAGTCACTGAAGTAGAGGCTCCGCCATTCCTAGCGTTGATCAATTTTTTTTGTTGGAAAAATAAGGTATAGGTTAAGCTTAACATTATTAGTTAATGCATTAGAAGATGACAATGCAGGGAACAATACACTTCAATGTGGGGTTGTCCAGGAGACAAATGCTAAGTTGGGTTTTTCATCTCATCACAATATAGTGAAGGAGTCCACTATTACTACGGATACAAACCAATCTGAAGATATGGGTCTTGCAAAAGGCATGGATACCCTTTCTGGATATTCGGAGAAGGAAAATGATGGGAATGTAAACCGCAACCTGAAATCCAGTTGGAAAAAACCTCCAAGTCCTCCAAGAAGAGCCAGGGATGCTTCCAGGAAAGGTATATGAATAGTATTTCTGATACATCTTTGCGAAGAAAAGCAAGGCTAGAAAGAATGAAATCTATAAGAAACCGCAAGTTTGCAAAGCCTTCTTCAGAAAAAACAAGCTTTTGGGTCCTGTTTGTTACTCTTTCCTTCGGTGTTATTATGATAACTAAAGGTAGTCACTTCTCTTTTGCTTCACAATTGTCTCCTTTGAAGTTAAAGATAAATACTTTTATTAATTAGAGGATCACGACTCTATATTGTTCTTAACCTAAAAGAAAAGAAACTCTAGCCCACAGGCAGTGTATCCATTAGATTGATGTCATTGCAAGGATCATAGAGTTCTGCATGTTGGTTTTGTTTCATCATCTTATTCTGAATGTAAAATGCGATTCTCCATTTTCCTTTTTCCACTCTGGCAATTTGATTTTAAGGTTTTGTGCTGGAAAACGTCAGGGACCAAACATAACTCCATGCTTATTATTCACCCATGATCTTACTTGTATTTGGAATAATTGTTAGAGTAGTTTCCATGACAAGTTTCTGATTTCACTCTCTGTTAGGCATATTCACCAAAGCTTATTCTCTAGTCAATAGTGTCATAGCTTGAAATAGGATTTTGCAATCCTATCGAAATCTTTAAGTAAATTTTGCTATAAGGATTGATATTTTGCAAGCCCTATTTTTACTTCTGTTATGTCTGCCTGATGAATTGGATCAGTGGGAGAAGATTATGTTTTCTTCCCATGTTGCTTTTCAGGTATGTTTTCACAAGGCACTGATACCCTGCAAAATTTATCCCCAAAATCACGACAAGCAAGTCAATTGTCTATGCACAATTTCACAAGTCCTGTCTCAAATAATGAATCAGCACCGGCCAGTGTAAGCCTCTCCTACTCGCCATTGCTTTAATTCCTCAAATTCCTATTTTGTTGATATCAAAATAAGTGGGGCCAGAGATTAAACTAGGACTAGGCCAAGGAAAATAAGAATTTTTCTGCTACTAGAGATTCAATGATCCTTAATATGGGAATTCTCATGCTCGTTACTTTTAGGTAGTATTCTTACAGTAAACATATTATGTTAGAAAAACTGAAGACATTCTCTCAGGAATTGGATGCTATCAAATTCATAATCAATGAACCACCTATAGTTTGTTGTTCTTACGTTGTCTGTAGTTTTGGTTAGCTCTTATAGTTTGCATCATTAATTGGTTAAAAAACATGGAATCTGCTGTTTTTTTTTCTTCTTCAACTAATACATAATAATCTCATTTGCCACTGTTACTGCGGTTACAAACCAGTCTGAAGATATGGGTCTTGCAAGAGGCATGGATACCCTTTCTAGATGTTCGGAGAAGGAAAATGATGGGAATGTAAACAGTAACCTGAAATCCAGTTGGAAAAAACCTCCAAGGCCTCCAAGAAGAGCATGTTCACCAAATCTTATTCTCTAGTCAATTGTGTCATAGCTTGAAATAGGATTTGGCAATCCTACCGAAATCTTTAGGTAAATTTTGCTATAAGGATTGAAATTTTGCAAGACCTATTTTTACTTATGTTATGTCAGCTTGATGAATTGGATTAGTGGGAGAAGCGTATGTTTGCTTCCCTGGTTTCTTTTCAGGTATGTTTTCACAAGGCACCGGTACCCTGCAAAATTTATCACCAAAATCAGGACAAACAAGTCAATTGTCTATGCACAATTTCACAAGTCCTGTCTCAAATAATGAATCAACACCGGCCAGTGTAAGCCTCTCCTACCTGCCATTGCTTTAATTCCTCAAATTCCTATTTTTTTGATATCAAAATAACTAGGGCCAGAGATTAAACTAGGACTAGGACAGGGACAATAAATTTTTTTTCTGCTACTAGAGATTCAGTGATCCTTAATATGGGAATTCTCATGCCCTTTACTTTTAGGTAGTATTCTTACATTAAACATATTATGTTAGAAAAACTGAAGACATTCTCTCAGAAATTGGAGGCTATCAAATTCATAATCAATGAAACACCTATAGTTGGTTGTTCTTATGATGTCTGTAGTTTTGGTTAGCTCTTATAGTTTGCATCATTAATTGGTTAAAATACATGGAATCTGTTGTTTGTTTTTCTTCTTGAAATAATACATAATAATCCAATTTTCCACATTAATGATGACGTGGACAATTTAGGTGGGCAGTGGTGATTCCTGCAAGTCTGGCCAATCTTACACAGTTCACACTTTCTCAAGAGCATCAACAGTCATTTATTATCATATGTCCCAACCATAGTATCCAACTATTGAGACCACATTTCATTGATAATCACATAAGCAACCATATCAACATCATTCATTCCATGCATTCTAATTAGTTCGAAAGACAAGATTACAAACAATATCTCATCATAACACACATGTACATATACATAAGTAGTCTGTTCAATAGCCAAAACAGTGCATAGAATTATTAGTTCCCATGCCATAGATAAGACAAGTCATCATGCTGACCAAGGATAGACATCCTGATCATATGCAAAACAAAGCTAGGCAAAATGGAGCATTACTGATGAAGTTGCCCACTTGCAGGCCTCTCTTGCTAAGCTTTGTGAAGAAGTTTCCCCTCTTCAAGAAGATAATAACTATTTGATGAGTATAAGGCATTGAAAGAATATTATGACTCCTTGCTGCTGCATCTGACTAAGAAGGATCGAACGATTCAAGGATTGTTGGTTTGCAGACATGACCTTGAGTAATAAGTCGGTTGATTGTAGCATTCTGAGAAGAAGAGTATGTCGATGTTTTAGTTTCACATCATGCTTTATTGGCTACTAATGATGCTTCCCCTAGCTTTGATAACCACAATATCATAATTGGGTCTTTACTGCTGAGAAAAATGGGATATACAGGACGAGGACTTGGGAAAAATGGGCAGGGTATTGTTGTTCCTATTTCCCATATGATACAAACATATAAAGCATGTTTTGGATATGATGTTGCTTCTACCTCCTTGCCTACACCTGGCCTTGCTGAGCACAGGAAAGTTTTTTTTGTTGCTGGTGGTATTTAGACTGAAGAGCAACCTATTGTTGATTATTGCTGGTTGTGGTTCACAAATTGATGAGATGGCTATTCCTAATAGGCAAGAACTTGAGAATGTTGTTGTAGCTTATGTTGTCACTCATGTTATGACTAAGTTGTTGTCAGAGCATCCTACTGCTAACTATGCTGAAATAATTGATGAGGTGGCTATTTCAACTCTTGTTGGAAGTGTTGTTTGTCATTTAGAGCTTGAGCCTCAATACTCTATTCCTAAAAAAGAGAAATATGAGCCATATCGTCACCCTCATAAGACTAAGAGAATTTTTCCTGGGAATCAGAATTATTAGAATAGTGGAAGGAAATGAAAGCTTCAAACCTGGAGCTTTCCCAACAGGGTATGGTGGGAACAGTGAAGTAGGGTTAATCTTATTCCTTTCTCTCGATTACAGTTTCAAAATCAAAATTTAAAATGGGGTTGGGAACTTTTGGCCTGCAAAAACTTGCTTCTGTTTTCCAAAAAGAATTGTGGCATTCAGTTACGGGGGACTCAATGTCATTTATTAACTGGCTTAATTATTGATACCTTCATACCTTCATATTGTTTTCATGCTCACATATTTACATGGAAAGGATACATGCAGCAGACGGCTAGTCAAAAGGTCTCCTTTTAGAAAATAATCTTTGAGCTATAATTGAACAGATTAACCACCAATCATATGAATAGTTTCAGTCCTTTCAGGATGCAATCCCTGCACCAAATGAAAATTGTGACTGTTTACACATGGATCGACATATATGTATTTATCTCTTTTGGCTTTGTTTACAGCTCTTGTTTTAGCTGTCAGTGTTTGTTTAGCTGACATTCATGGACAATCTTGACTATCTATTTGTCTGATATTTATTGTTATTACTCGCTCTCAGCGGTGTAGCAAACTACTGGATTGGGACGGCTATGCACTTTTCTGTTACTCTGCTAGTCCACTTTTTTTTTTAACTCACTCATAGACCGATTGGCTTTTATGCCCGATTTTTTAATTTTGCTAACAGTTTTTGGTGGTGTATTTCTTTAGAGGTTTTTGTAGATGACAAAATGTACTGATCAGGCTAGTTCTTCATGTAAAGCTACTTAATCAGGGTAATACATGAAGACACATATTATAAATTCATAATTTTATTATAATAAAATTACAAAAAGAATTCTAATAAATAAAATAAAAATTGTGTTTACAGACCATATAATTCTCTAAAACATAGCATGTGATGTGACCATCAAAAGACATAATATTTATAAACAAGTACACGATAGATGCTGCTTTCTGTAAAATGGTTAATTGTATCATAAATAGAAAGATTTCCTACTGAACAGAATCACGAGGAAAAACCATGAAAGGGGATTATTTTTGTGACACATTTTTTCATTCAGGGAAGACTTGAACCTGAAACCTGAGAGACCAATGTCTCAGCTCACAAAAATGAATCGTATAAAAAAGAAAACCAAAACAAAATCAAAATCCTTGCCATTGTAGAGCACATCAATCATCCGTTCAAATTTCTACAGTAATAAACAGAGTTAAGTAGATCACATTTCCTCTAAATGCCGGAAGCAGAGCATAAAGCATAAGACTGAAAACAGGCCATTTCTGGCACTTGTCAACTTCTCCATATTCAGAGCTAATCTTGCAACTTGCTACATAGTATGATGAGGCAAAATCCCAAGATTTTATCCTCAGAAACTGTACATACAAATATATACCCGGTATGAAGTCAATCTACAAAAAAACAAAGAAAATCCAATTAAGTTTGGTTCAAAATAAAAGATGGACAGATTCCCCATGAAA
Organism: Pinus tabuliformis; assembly: GCA_031772625.1. Classification (NCBI taxonomy): domain Eukaryota; kingdom Viridiplantae; phylum Streptophyta; class Pinopsida; order Pinales; family Pinaceae; genus Pinus; species Pinus tabuliformis. The sequence continues at coordinate 66,273,451 of CM062813.1, read as the reverse complement.
CACAGAAATTAATCAAGACGATTTCTGAAAATTTACCTTGAGCAATCTCCAAAAAGCAGAAGCCTTCTACTCTGCACCCAGTAGTCTAGCCAAACCAGGTTCGATGAGAGGTCAATACGTAAACAATAGAAAATGAATAAAACAACAAAAAAGAAGTAGGGTAACCCCAAACTGTACAGTTTCCGGTCTGAAGCAAAGAATTCCCTCCTACAGCAAATAATACCCTCCTCTGCAGCGAACGCTTCATATCCCGCGCGGACGAGTTGGTTAGGGTAACAGGCGGCTGATTAATTAATTTTCATTAAATAATCTTACATTAAAAGGTTTTTAAAGACTTTTAAAGGTTTTTTAATTAAATTGAACGGCAGAACATTGTTTAATCGTCTAACAATAAATCTGACGGTTAGGATTAGGACAGGGAGGCAGCTGGGGGAGTTGATTTCAGAGGGGAACGCCTTACGGCATAAATATCATTGAATAATGTGATCTAAAATAGTTTTTTTCTAATCATAAAGAGTAAAGAAATGGTGATGTATATAGTAGGATATACCATCTTATTTTACTCTATCAAAGACTTCAACATACATGCCTTTCATATTCCACTCCTCTTGGTTGTGTCATTTTTCTTCTCATCCTCTTTATTTTCATTGGCATAATTGATTACTTCCAAACCCTATATTACTTTCATTAATGAGTTATAGTTTTTGTCTATCTTATTCATTTTTTGTTGAATAACATATTATTGCATTCGGACCATAAAAATTGGGAAAAAAAATATTGTTAAGAAAATTTCCGCATATTATGATACTTAAGATATATCTATATATAATAATTTGAAAACGATGGGTGCTCTGAAGAAACCGGCGTTCTCCTGCGTGCAACCCTGATCTGATCTCTCCTGCGCCCATGTGCCTGGCAGCGTCGCTGCTAGGCCCGCGCCCTCCCTCTGCTGACTCCTCCTTCGCCCCTGGGCCTCCTGCCCTCCCCCAGCACCGGGGCCTTCCCCGGTTTCCCTCTTGAGTTCTTCGATCTCCTCCAATGCCTGAAATGGACCCCCCGTCTCAGGACCCTGAAGATCTTGAAAAATCGTTCGCCTCTCTCATTCCTGAGAATGCAGCAGGAAAAATCCGCCCTACAGCTTCTAAGTTCATCAAGAAGCTAGATGAAATCCCGGAAGTCTCGCTCCCTCCTTCCCTCCCGAGGAGAGCAGCAGTCGCCTTAGCAGAACGAGGCCTGGTCGGTCAGTTCACGGGACTGTGGCCCTCCCCCCGATCAGTTCAGAGATGGGTCGAGAGAAACTGGAACTCGATGGTGCAAGGGAAAATAGCAATCAGGTTCTGCGGTAGAGGATTTTACACCTTCCTTTTTGAATCAATGGAGGACCGGAACCTCATCTTCAGAAACGGCCCTTATTTCATGGACTCTCGGGGCCTTTACCTAAACAGATGGACCCCAGACTTCGATCCAGAGATGGACGTCCCCAACGCTGTCCCCGTCTGGGTTCGCCTGCCCCATTTTCCGCTTCATTGCTGGGGGGACGAGTCAGTAAAAGCCATAGGGAACGCTGTCGGTAAATATATTGACAGATCTGAACCGAAGGAGAACATGCATGCCTGCGCACGGATATGTGTCGAAGTAGATCTGGGGAAGGGACTGCCAGAAGCAATCAAACTCAAAGTCGATCAGTGGACGCACATACAGTAAGTGGACTACGAGCAGCTACCCTTCAAGTGCAAGTTATGTCATGAATATGGGCATTTCGCCAATAGGTGTAGTAAATCTAAATCAAATGTATCTGAAGGCACTGTTGAAGCCCCTGAAGAAGCCTGGGAGCACGTCAAAAAGAAAAAATCAAACCCCCCTCCTGGACCAACCTCAAAGAACCCCCATGAAAACCCCTTCCTCCCCTCTCAACCCTCTGGATCTGGCCCTTCCTTCCCCTCCTCCTCCAACCCTTTTGAAACCCTGTCCACAGAGGACCCCCCATCCCCCCCCCTTCCCCGCGAGGCCCCACTATAACCCCTTCCCCTATCTCCCCCCCCAACCCTCTCCTCCCCCAACAGTGGAAAGAATCTTAACCAGGAACAAAACAAAGGAAAACAACCTCTCCACTGACCCTCCCAGAAAAGTTGGAAGGAAGTCTAACAAAGAGATTAGGGACGAAAATGCTGCAAAAGAAATGGCTACCGGAACGCAACAACCAATGGACACATACCTAGATAAAACCAAAGGAAGCGGAGAAAAAATGAAAGAGAAAAGCGGGGCTCACAACAAACAAGGTAAATGATGATTTTGGTCTCCTGGAATTGTAGGGGGATGGGCTCCTCCCTAAAAGCAAATGCAGTCCGAGACCTTCTCAAATCTGAACATCCAGACCTTCTCCTTCTCCAGGAGACCAAAATCACGAAACAAGAATTCCAAAATCACATAAAAGAAAGCAGAAGCTATGCAGGTATAGCAATAAGTGCAGATGGTGCCTCAGGAGACATAGGGACAATATGGGGCAAAAACAAATGGGAACTCAAAGACCAAAAGCCGTACAGATGGTGGATAAAATCAGACATGCAGAACATAGCCACGAAAGAAGAATACTCAATATACAACATCTACGCTCCCAATCATTATAGAGACAAAGCTTCATGTTGGGATTCAATAACCTCAGATCTCATGACTGTACAGGGAAGGAACATCTTCCTTGGAGGAGATCTAAATCTTATAAGGAATGCTGATGAGAAGCTGGGAGGAAACTTCTACGCTGATCCTTCAAGAGACTCATTAGAAGAAATAATCCAAACCCATAACTTAGTGGACATACCTCCGCAAAATGGGAGATTCACTTGGTCCAATAAAAGAACTGGCATCAACAATATAAAAGAGAGATTAGACCGAATCCTCGCCCAAGAAAGAACAGTGCCAAGATTCCCAAGTATTCAAAGAAAAATCATTCAAGGATACATCTCAGACCATAAACCAGTGGCTTTGACACTAGATAAAGGGAAGAACATGGGACCTCTTCCCTTTAAATATAACAAGGCTTGGGATAGCAAAGAAGAATTCAGAAACATGATCAAGGAGCAATGGGCAAAAGAAATAATTGGCTCCCCCCACTACATCTGGGAAGCTAAGCTCAAATCTCTCAGGACTGTCATTAAGCAATGGGCAAGAAATTACGCTGCAGAGGAAAGCAAAAAAAGAACCGACCTCCAAGCAAAGCTGGAACAATGGAGCCAGGAAAAAGAAAGAGCACAGTACACAGAGGAAGATCAGGTCAAAGAGAACGAATTGTACAAAGAATTGTATAAGCAGAACAGAAAGGAGGAAGAAGAGCAAAGGCAAAAGTCTCGTTGTCTTTGGCTCAAAGCCGGAGACAAAAACACTTCATTTTTTCACAACAGCCTTAAGCTCAGGCGGGCAGGGAATCATATAGAGAGAATAATGATGGAGGGAAGCGAACTCAGAGAGCAAGAGGAAATAAAGGAGGCAGCGTCCGGGCACTTCTGCGCTCTCCTTACTGCAGACCCTCAATCCACCGATAATTCGGATTTTCTTAGCATAATTGAAAACAAAATATCAGCAACACAAAACACCGAGTTGGACAAAGAGGTCACGACAGAGGAAATCAAGTGGTTAATCTTCAGCATGGCTCAGGACAAGGCACCGGGCCCAGATGGGTTCACTGTGGCATTTTATAGAAACCATTGGGAAATCATCAAAAAGGATTACATCAGAATGGCAAAGAATTTCTTTTTGAAATGTAAAATGGGAAGTAGCATCAAATCTTCTTACTTAGCCCTCATCCCCAAAGATCCCAATCCCCAATCCTTTGATCGATTCCGCCCAATCTCCTTATGCAATGTCTCCTATAAAATCATCACCAAAATCTTAGCTAACATGTTAAAAAAGCTTCTCCCTTCCCTCATCTCTGAGAACCAAGGAGGCTTCGTACCTAGAAGACAAATAACGGACAATGTTATTCTTATTCAGGAGGCAATTCACAGCAGCATAAACAGAAAGGAAAAGGGCATGATCATCAAACTAGATATGGCGAATGCCTTTGACAGAGTCAATCATCAATTCCTCAAGGCAGTCCTCGGGAAATTTGGCATATCTGAGATCTTCATCAGCAGGATCATGGAGTGTATTTCATTCCCCTGGACAGCCCCTCTCATTAATGGCAGGCCAAGTAACTTTTTCAGAAGCTCAAGGGGCTTGAGACAAGGATGCCCGCTCTCCCCCTTCCTCTACATCATCATGGCCGAAACTCTAAGTATACACCTGGAAAATCTTCGCAGGCTAAAAGAAATCACAGGTATCAGCATAGTGCGGGGAACCAAGGGGATAAACCACTCTCTCTTCGCTGATGATACTCTTCTAATAGGAGGAGCTTCCAGTCTCATGGCTAGAAGGTTCAAGAAAACGCTTGAGCTCTTCCTTCAAGTGTCTGGAGGCAAGCTCAATAATAATAAGTGCATGATATACACCTGGAACGTCCCCAGGCATATTATCCAGAGAATCTCCACAATCTTGGACATCCCTGCCCAAAGGAACTGGACCCATTTCATGTACCTGGGGTTACCATTAGCTAAGGAGCCGGTCAAAACCGAAATCTGGGTCAAATTAATAGAGAAGCTGAGAGGGAAGCTTCAGAGCTGGGGGGTGTCCTGGCTCAACCTGGCTGGAAGAACAATTCTTATCAAAGCCATTCTCTCAGCCCTTCCAATTTATCAGTTTGCAACCACTCTCGCCCCGGCCAGCATCCATAAGCATATGGAATTAATCATTAGGAGCTTCTTGTGGCAAGGAGGAAGGCAGGACTCCAAAAAGTTCAGCCTTGTAAAGTGGGATCAGGTCATCTTACCCTTCGAAAAAGGAGGGCTTGGAATTCGAATTCCAAGATTAGCCAACATGGCCATGGGCTTTAAGTTGATCTGGAGAATACTCAACGAAAAAGGAGCCTGGTGGACAGAGGTCATCAAAAGGAAATATTTGAATGGGGCCAACTCCAATATCCTATCAGAAACCATTATTGACAGGCAGTGCACCCCAGTCTGGAAACTTATTAAAAAAACTCTCCCTCACTTCAAAGCCTGTATCTCAAGAGTCCCGGGCAATGGCAGAGACATCAACATCTGGACTGATATAATAATGGGCTCAGAAGCAAGGGAAGATCTCCCAAATCTCAGGCCCCTGCAACTGTGGATGGAAGGGAAAAATCTTAAGACCCTTTATGACATCTCCTCTTGGGATCAAAACAGATGGCTAGGCTGGAAGCCCCTTCCCCTTCCTAACAATCTAAAGAATCTGTGGGCCGAACTCAAGATATCCCTCACAGGCTCAGCTCCCCTCAACAATATGTCCGAGGATAAATATGTTTGGGACCCCAATGGTGGCAGCTACACAGTTAAAGAGGGATACAAAATCCTCCAAAATGCCTCAGCAATAAACAACTGGCCTCTTCACAAAGTGGCTTGGAATCCGGAATGCCTCCCAAAGGTCAAATTCTTCAATTGGACCCTCCTCAAAAGCAAAATCCTCACAGTGGAAAATCTAAGGAAGAAGGGTATCCTTGGCCCCTCAATCTGCTGCCTGTGTAGAGCAGCGGAAGAAAGTAGCAATCATCTCTTTCTAGAGTGCTCCTTCGCTCAAAATTGTTGGAAGCTCATCACTATCCCGCTAATGATTGGTGATCTTCCCAACCAGGTTACCCTCCTCCAAAAAAATTAGGGGAACAGCTATCCTCATTCCAAAAAAAGCAAGACCCTGGCCAAAAGGTTGTGGAACAGCATTCCCTCAAATCTTTGCTGGCAAATTTGGAACGCCAGAAACAAAAGCATTTTCAACAACAAGAATCCCAGCATCTCCAGCACCCTTGCAAAAACAATTGCCCTCATCTCCGAGACCATTGGAGCGAATGGAATAGCCCAAGCAGACCATGAACCTGGGGACCCAAGAGAAATGGAATGGATGAGTAAATTCAGCTATGAAGCAAGGATCCAAAAAACTGTAAGCACAGGTAAGAAAAAAACTGATTGGAAGCTGAGAGGAACCAAAGAGGAAATCAGAGAATGGATTCAAAATCAAAAGAGGCCCTCCCTTCAATTCGACGGGGCCTCAAAAAATAACCCGGGCCAAGCAGGTGCAGGAGGAGTCATCAAAGACCTTCAAGGGAAAACCATCGTGACCTACGAGTGGGGATTGGGTACAATGTCCAATAACAAGGCTGAGGCATATAGCCTTCTCCTGGGAACCTCCATAGTGAGAAAACTCGGCCTTCAGAACCTGCTAATAATGGGCGACTCAGCTATCATCATAGCTGCTATGGTCTCAGGGAGGGATTTCAAACAAATGGCCTTGAACAACATCAAATCCAGGATTATGGACAACATCAGAGAAATAAACGGGGCCACCTTCAAACACGTCCTAAGGAGCAGCAACACAGAGGCCGATGAACAGGCCAACAAGGCAACTAGCAGACAGACAGGCCAAGTCAGAGAAAATGACTCAGTCTATGACAAAGCTATCCCCTAATCAATCCCATCCCAACCTCTCCTCTCAGAATCTGAGTCACCTCAGGCATCATTCTCCTCGAAATTTGTCCTCCATCGAATCTCCTTACCCTCTGCAATATCTCCTCGACTGCGCAAACCTGTACATCCCAGATCAAATCCGCCCCCCTGCAATGGATTATACCACCTCTCCCAGCCTCGACATGGAGTTTCACTCATCCCCAACAGCCATTTACTGGCTCTGCGCATTGGATCATCACCCCCGTACCTTCACCGCTCGCTGCAAGATCTTTTCTTGGGATCACAGTCATTTCAAGAGTCGACCCTCCCAGCACTGGCTCATGCACCCGAGAAACCTCCTTCCTTCTATATATAGCAGCTCGGGCCTCATCACCTTCTCATCTATCAGTGCTGCAAGGGCTCTGGATTGCGCCTTCTCCAAGCACAGGCTTTTTCTCGAAGCTGCACTCAGCCATCGGGAGCTCGGCCCTCGCTCTTCGACAGTGGTAATCTCAGGTCTCCTTATTTCTGTTTTAAAGTTTTTGCTAACTGGTGGCTTTACTGGCTGTAGCAGCGCGTTCCCTCGCATCTCTCTACTCCCCTGTCATTCTATCCCTCCCTGTGCTGCTCCGCTCCCCCCCTCTCTGTGCTCTCTTCTCCCTTATATCGCCCTCCTCCCTAGAATTTGTCCTCTCCCGCATCCTAAGCTCGTCGACATTCTTCACCAGTTCAGTAAAATGGCAGATCAGCAAGACCAGCAAGGTGCTCAGGTGCCTACCAATAATCCTTTTGACAAGATCATCACCAATAGTGATTGCTCACTTTGCAAAGCGCATATGTTCATGATCAACAGATTCATCAAACATTTCAACGAACTCAAGGATGATTACCAAGCAGACAGCAGATCGAAACGGAAGAAGCTTGAGAAGCAAAAAGCAGAAATCGAGGCCTTGAAGGGCAGGTGCACTCATCTTGAGGAAGCCTTAGAGCATATCAGAACTCTCACCCAAAGTATGCAAGCGGAGGCTTCAACTAGAGCCAGTGCAAGGAAGGATCCCCTCCCCGATGACTCTGTTACCCAGAAACTCCCCTAGGAACCATGGATTGTAAATTTTGTTGGCTTGGAGGCTCTTTTATTCGGCAATATAGCCGTTACCTCTTTAATTTCAGTTATCGTTTATGTAGCAATGAGGAACAAGGGTCTGCGAACCCGTTTTTGATCCTCATCGCCTTGATCTATCATATCTATGTACTAGGACTCAGTCCCTGATGTTTTTATAATATACAAGTAACCGATTCTGTTAAAAAAAAAACATATTATTGCATTCTAGTTTCCTCTACAATTTTATCTATAAAATATTTTATTATATTATATAACTCCATCATCTTTACATGTAATTCATATAGTGTTCCTTATAGCCCTATATCTAGTATTAATCTTGTAAACTTAGGCACCATCTCCTCAAATGTGAGTTGTTGTCATTTCCTTTTAACTTTATTTTCAACTCTCTCAACTTCCTCCTCTATTGAGCTTCTAAAACACCAATGGTAACATTCATCTTGTTTCAAAGGCTACAAATTGTGCCTTAATGACATTCTTCTCTATCCTTGTTTCCTTTTTGTCACTTGTTGGAGTTAGTCTAGTCAACCATGCCTAGCATTGCCCTCTCTCTCTTATGTTTAAGCATTCTTATTTCTTGGCATCTCCATTCTCCATTCACTCTCCCTCCAATAACCTACATAATTGAACCTCTATGGTACCCTCTAGTGACCTAAATCCCTATCCAAGTTCTACCATAATGGCTAGAGAGTTCCCCTTAACTAACATAACTATTTCAATCTAGAAATGAAATCAAAATCATAAGTTTTCATCCTAGTAAATAAATCTGCAAATGATGAAAAAATATACTACAACACATAACAACAGAAGTTTCTTTGTCTATCGACTAGTATAATGAAAAGAAAAGAAAAACATTGCTAAAATGTAAAGAAGAAAATAAAAAATTCTAAAATAAACACAAATTCCTATGAGCTCCATAGTGAAATTTGGGGTTGGTCGATTCCCAAAACCCCTTGGGGTAAAAATGTGTATAATTGTCAAGTGGGTTGTAATTGCATAATTGGAATAGCATTTACAATCATGGTTACATCCACTTCAACTCTCAAGATTTAATGATAAGATAAAATAAACATTGTTATTAAACTATCAGTAATTTTATAGTTAATCTAATCCCCAAATATTTATTTAAGTAAATTTTAATTTTTACATTTTCTTTTAATTATTTATGGTCATATTTTAACAAATTACAGGGGAGGCAGAACAATGGTGCTTCAATTCGCTGAAGTTACAGGGAGACCAACCAACAACCATGTTGAGCTCTTGGCCTCAGAAAAGACTTGAAATCACATTAAAACACAAAATCACAAATATAAATATCTTTGGGGACTTAGTATTGGTTATTTGGAAATTTACAAAGGCGGAATCAACCATCTCTAAAGAATCAGCTCCAATTAGTAAAAGAATTCTCTCCCTTCTATCCACCTCCATGAAGGGGTAAATTGTTTTCATATTCTTCGCCATCTAAACTCTGAGGCTGACACTTTATTAGAAAAGGATCCTCGATGACTCCAGGATAAATCAATTTGAATCAAAGGATAAGTCTCACTACAATTCCATAATATGCAAAGCATTTTAAATTCCTTTTATGGTCCTCGCGATCTTCCTCCCCGAAATTTTTCACTTCATATCCGTCATCAAAAACACAGCATGTGCAACATGTGTTTCATATCCGACATCAAAATCACAACAAGTACAACATGTGTTGATTTCTTTCTTTAAAAAAAATAACAAATTACATATATATTATAAAAATAACATATAAATAAAAGAATAATAATAATAATAATAATAAAATAAAAAATAAAATAAAAATAAAAAATAAAAAATAAAAATAAAAAATTATACCATCACACTAGTTACAAGAATGAATGAAAGAAAATGTGATCATAATTGTGAGAGGGAATTGTCAATAATAATATTATTCATGATATGGTTATCCACTGGATTTTGGGATGAGACAATGCTTTCTTATTATTCTTCTTTCTTAAACTTTCCCAATCCCTTACTTATTAGATTTGTCAATTTTATTTGTTTTGTTTTGTTGGATTATCTTTGATATGGAATCATATAAATGTTTATTTGTTTTATTTAACTATATATAATTTATATCATTAAATTGTTGATTAATTAAGAATGGAACGCAATGGAAAGAAAACCCTAAGGAGTGTGGCAGGTTTTCCCTTGGTCGCCTTACCCTTTGATGTTAGCTAGGCTTTGCAGGTTGAGGCTCCTCTATGTCTTCCTTTGGGTGCCAATGCTTCATTGAATAGAATATTGAAGCCAGCTTGTGTTGCCAACAAAAGGGCTTGCATTTTTCCTTTGGAATCCTTTTACATGGAAGTGAAAACCTTCTTGTACATCTCAGCCTCATTTAGGACCACGACAAATCTCATTTCCAAGGATCTGAACTATTTTGTTTCTAGGGATGGAGTTTTTTATGATGGCAATGGGTCAAGTAGTATGTTGCCTTACTCTCTCGAAGGCATGCGCCTTCAGCCCCATACTACCTAGACCTATTTTCCATATCTCAATCAAACTATTATCCAGACACTCCCTACTTCTGTGGGGAAAATCTACAATTTAATGAAAGATCTCAAATTGAGGGTTCCCTTTGGAATGCACCGCTTGGTTTTTGAAGATAAGCATATGGATGACTCATTCCATATTTTATTTTACAATATCTACAAATATGTTACTATAGTAATGGTCCTTTACCTACATGGAGGAGAAACATGAAATCCTTCTTCTTCTCAAGCATGCTCCTACAAAGAAGTTATCCATAGCTAGCCCCCCCAAAAATTCGTTCATCCTTAGGAAGCTCCTAGGTCATTTCAAGTTGAAAATTTTGAGGATGTGCCCTTTGTTTAACTTTCACACCTAGATCTGGAGGACATCCTTCAGCTTTATGTTGAGTCAAACCTCATTTGTTGCTTCAATGGATTATGGCTATGATTAGTGGATCTTTATAAGTGGATTCATTTGACCTAGACCAAGAAGTGAAAGGTCATCTTATGCTCAAAAGGTTTTTTTTATAGTGTTCTTCGCTGAACTGAAAGATTACCAAAAGGCCCTAACTTGTGGGCCTTGGTTTTGGGGTAAAGCTGGTTTTTTCATAACCCCTTGGTTTCTGAATTTTCACCCCTCTATAACATTAATCACCGAGCTTCCAATATGGGTTCGACTACCTAATATTCCTACCCACCTATGGCACTTTTTCATTTTTCAGGGCATAGGAAACTCCTTGGGATGTTTTCTAGCCGCAAATCCCTCTCATGTGTAGTTTGACCTATACACCTATGGCAAAATTTGTGTGGAAATTGACATTAGCAAAGGGTTGTTAAATCAAATAAATTAAAATATTGGTGATTATAATTGGACCCAATCTATGGATTATGAGAATATGAAAAAAAAATTCCACACTTGCCTTCAAACTGGCCATTTATAGAATTACTACCCTATGTTAAATTCCAACAAGGAGCATCACAATATAACTTCTAAATCTAAAAGTTGGAAATTTTGTGACCTACCCCCTATGGATGGTGAGACTTTATCTATTTTTGGCCAAGAGGAGGAGGGTTCCAATGATGATATGATTTTAGGGGATCAAGATCATATTGTCACTACTCATTAGACTCATAAGGATTCATCTAGGAACCCAAATCCCCTAGCAAATAGGAAATTGGCTATTAAATATGTTTCTTTGAGTATTTTGAAGTGTGCTCATGAATCAACATATTCTCACACAAAAAAGGAATCTCCTTCAGCTCTCAATAATAATCTACAAATTAATTTGGTCAATATTCCTCCTATAAGCTAGACAAAGAGAGGAAATAAAAGTCACTCTGAAGGCCATCCCCAAGTTGGGTGATTCTTTTGTTATTATCTCCTATGTTTCCCTTTGTTTCCCCTATTATTCTTTGTCCCATACATTCTTTCTAAGCTCCCTCCCTGCATGGTTGGACATTGACATTAGCTTTGTATACCTCTCTGTAATCCTTTTGTGCACTCTTAATAGATGAGAAGACTATCTTACAACAACAAAAAAACTTTGATATGGAATTTTTATCACCACTTTATATATATATATATATATATATCATAACTCAGTTTTCAAACCAGCAGTGGGGACAACCATCACTAATTGTTATCTGCAAATACAGACTGGCTCAACACCATTATTCAAAGAAAACCACGCTACCTGGAATTACCTGTTGGTGACCTGTAAGGGGGAATGATTTCACTCCTGCCAAATGCCTCTGAGTCTTGGGCCATTAACCTGTTTCCTTATATCCGAGGAAAATGAGCTCCTAGCTAAGCAGAAGCAATTTTAGGACATATATATATATATATATATATATATATATATATATATATATATATATATATAAAGTTTATATAAATACTTCAGAATTTTTCAAAATATTCCTCTTTAGTATAAAGAATCTAACTAACCAAATATTCATTAAAATTTTTGCATTTTTAAAATATATGAAACCATTTATTCAATTTAAATGAAATTTTATAAAATTTAAAATTTAATTTTAATTTGGTTGTATTAATGATTTAATAATCAACTCGGAGGGTTAGCTCAATTGGCTGAGTCCCCATCGTTAAAGCACCTTTGCTATTAAGAGGTCATGGGTTCAATTCTCTTGAAGTGATCCCTTAAAATGGATATAGTTGATCCTATAGGAAGTGATCTGTTAAAATGAGCCATGATGCGCACATCATATATTGAGAGGTCATGGGTTCGATTCTCTTGAAGTGGTCTCTTAAAATGGATATAGTTGAGCCTATAGGAAGTGATGCCTTAAAATGGATATATTTGAGCCTACAGGAATTGATTCCTCAAAATGAACCACGAAGCGCACCTTTGCTATTGAGAGGTCATGGGTTTAATTAATTTGAAGTGATCTCTTATAATGAATATAGTTGATCCTATAGGAAGTGATTCCTTAAAATGAACCATGGTGCAATGTAAATAACATAAGTTTAGAGTATCTACTTCACGACATTCACGACATTTCGTATCGTGACATTATGCATGAGTTGAGCGAAGAAATGAACATGATTTCAAAAGAAGTGCTTGAACTTCCAATAGGCTCTATGGGATTATATGAATTCAATCATGGGGCAAAATCTATGGAAACTAGATTGCATTTTCTTCCTTTGGCTATCCTTCTATTTAGTTGTGTACTAGTTGTAACGTGATTGAATATGAGGAAAGAAACATGATTGAATATGAGGAAATGTCTATGCTAAAATGTCCACATTTTACTATTTGTTGTAGGTGAAATTTATGAGAAAAGGTCTTTGAGATTTGAAAATCAAAAGAATATGATCCGACTTTTTCTTATGAATATCTAGATTGTTTGAAATGTATATATTCTTTTTATATAAATATATATATGAAATTTTCTTTCTATATATATATATATATATATATATATTTCTTTTAATTTTTATCAAAAAAATAATTATTTATATGTATACACATACATTTCATAATTTTCTGACAAATTGTTTATTAATATAATGAATACTATTATGAATATTTCACCATATATCATGGAGGTTAAATATTTACCATCCATTTAATAATTATTAATAATTAAATTTGTAAGCATGTATGCGGCATTATGAAAGGAGTATTATATCTTTGGTTTTGATATATATATATATATATATATATCAAACCTTTTTGTATATGATCCACTTCGAAGCTATGAGAAAATCTCACTAATAGGCACTATGAGCCAACAAGAATACACACAAAAATGTGTCTCTGCATAATGTAATTTTTGCATCATCAAAATGAATAAAACATTATGACTTTATCCACCAAATATATATATATATATATATATATATATATATATATATATATATATATATATATATATATATAAAATTATAAGAGGTGGCAGGAGACTGAGGGATTCTTTTCAATCCCGAAGGAATACAAGAACTGTAAGTATGCTTTGGGTTCAGGTCTTAAATTGAAAAACCTTATTGATATGTACAAACTCTATTTTGGTCTCCAACTAGTCAATGACATGGGGGGCTTCTTCGGTTGCAATAATAGGTGATTCTCTCATCACAATTAGGCATCTCCTCAAAGGATCTCTCCCTTCCAATAATCAATTGTCACTCCTTCTTTGTAAAATTAGAATCACTTTGGAATCCTTCGCTCAGAAATCATATTATCATATTCTTTGGCATCAAAACATGGAAGCAGATGCTCAATCAAATAGGGCTTTCCAGCTGGAAGCAGGGTAATATGAAATCAACAAATTGGAGGGGATGCAACATATACCATGATATCCCTCCATATGAAAAATAAGTCTTATTATTTCAAGTGGATGGATGAAATAAGGTTCCAAGTAGCAGAAACTAAGTGCCTCCTGAGGGTGCACCTAATGTATTCCTTTACTTCTCATAAATTCAATGTACAGGGATGATGTTGAGATGTTGTCACCCACTACAAGGTGGCGATGACTAAATCGCAGGACATGTGCAGTCTTTCCTAGCCCAAATGGATAGGATGAAACCTAAATCAATCTGTGTCATTCCTTTTAAACATGTGCTCACTTGTATGAGTTACAAACTATGCAACGTTGTTTGTTTATTACTAAAATCGATCGTTGAAGCGTGGGAGATTGCAGAATATCATGTAGCATTCAAGGGAGATCAATCCTATAGGCTTGATTTTGCAAGAAAAAATAAATTGAGATGTGAAGTGGATAAATTAATTTCTTTCTCAAGCACAAGGACATGCATAAATTTTGGTGGGTAGTAACCACTAGTAGATCTATACATTTACAGTTTTAATCCTACGAAGTGCTCAGGAAAACATAAATAATAGTGAGTATGAACTATTTTGAAATATTTTATTTTTTAATGGTTTTCCAATTCATTATACAAATATCTAAAAACAATTCAATGTATGCATGCATCCATATATATATGTATATGTATATGTATATGTATATGTATATATGTATATCTACATGTATATGTATATATATGTATATATACATATCTACATATGTATATATGTATATATGTATATATATATATATATATATATATATATATATATATATATATATCTATATATATATATATATATATATATATATATATATATATATATATACATATATATACATATATATATAGATAGATATATATTTTTGTGTGTATGTGAAAACATTTCCTCAAGTTTTGCACTAAAAAAGATATTTACATCTTGAGAGATTTGATAAATTAATTATTCTCGGAGCTTGGTAGATCTGGGGTTAGATAGATCTTATTGTTACGTCAACTAAATATGAGAGAGACGTTGTAGCATCAGTAAATGAGTGTAATTTTCATTTTGTTTTTATTAATAAAATTACAAACATTTTTTCCAATAAAAAATAATAATCTACATATCACATTAATCTAAATTTAAATAATAATGATTCACATTCATAACCATGATATTTCAAAATGTATAATTAATAAGGATATAAAAATTTAATAAATTATATGATGTACTCTAACTTATAGACGAAATAGTCTTTTTCACATGAATCCTGTGATACATTTTCAAGCTAGAATGTGATTTTTTGTTGTTTAAAATATATTTTAATGCATAAATGGATTTAGCACTTGAAAAGCCACACGGGCAGTAGAATTCTACATATTGGAAATAATTTGAGAAAATTTCAATTAAAATCCTTTAAAGAAATTTTCGCAAATTATTTCCAATTCCATCAAGACTTATAATGAGTGTGATTATATGAAATTTATCTAACACCATCCCTCCACACCTAGAATATATGGTCTACCAAAAATCCACAAGGATAGGATCCCATTAAGGCCTATTTTCAACACAATTGGGGGAACCACCTACCTTCTTGCCAAATACCTCTCTAAAAATCTCAAGCCTCGTGTGGGCAATACCAACACTTTTGTCAAAGACTCCTCCCATTTTATTAATGAAATCAAAGATATAAAACTTGAACCACATGAATTACTTGTTAGTTTTGATGTTGTTTCCCTCTACACTAAGATTCCCATTGATGCTTCCATGAATGTTATTAATAAGATAATTGATCCTGACACTGCTAGGTTAATTGAGATATGTCATAAATCCGCATTCTTTAGTTTTCATAATGAAATTTATGAACAAACATGTGGTGTGGCTATGGGATCCCCTCTTTCCACCATTATTGCTAATCTATTTATGGAAGATCTTGAAACCAAAGCCTTGCATTTTATGCCTTTCAAACCTAAGCTACGGAAAATATTTTTTGATGACACCGTCATCATTTGGCCCCATGGTCATGAGAAAATAGAAATATTTAAACAACACCTTAATAATCAATTTGACTTTATAAAATTTACCATGAAGATTGAAGCAGATGGTAGACTTCCTTTTCTAGATGTTTTGGTTTCCAGAAAATAATATGTGTCCATCTCCCATCAAGTTTACCGCAAGCCTACACATATTAAGTAATACATCCATGTTCATTCCCACCACCATCCAACCCAAAAACTTGGGGTTCTCAATACCTTAGACACAAGATCCCTGAGAATTTCTAATGAAAACCATTCAGTCAATGAGAAAACTCATCTTCTTGATATCTTCATGAAAAATGGCTACACCAAACACCAAGTTATTAAGGCCTTTAAAAATGTCAACAAAGAACCTAAATCAAAATATAATAACACCAATAGTGTTTCCAAAGTTTGTATCCCTTGCATTCAAGGGACCACTCAAACAATTTCTCATGTCCTTAGAAAGAAAAATATCATCACTACCTGTAAACCTATAAACATTATTCATAGCCACCTTAAGTCTGTCAAATATGTTGTTATAAACACAAATTATGTAAAAATAAATAAAAATAGATAATAAATAATAACCATAATAATATAAATATAATAATAATTAATAACTAAATTAACTAATGGTTAGTTAGTTAATAATGAAAGGCATGTCTTAGAGACATGCCTGTTCGTGAAAGGGGTACTTACCTGGCTATATATATAGGACCCTCATTCTCATTTGTACTCATCCTACATCAATTATTTTATACAATTACAATTATTGTCCTACGATGGATGTCTTTTCTTATGAAGTATTTTAAATATTTTCGCTGCGTATACGACTTGTGGTAGTTACATTGGTATTAGAGCTATTTGATCCTCTAGATGCTCAACCACTAAAGAGAACCAGCCTAATCTGCCCTTTGGCCATTAATCCTTAGTTAACCTTGTTGTCGTCACAATTGAAGCATTTCGCTACACAAAGTTGGAGTTTCTTTGTTTCACCAGTTTCGTCATACAGGGCTTTGGCCATTAAACAACAAAAAAGGAAGAATGTTAGGTCCCTGTAATACTAGTGATTCCCCCATTATTATTTTCATTGTAGCCCTTATTGTTATTGTTTTTCCCCTATTGTCCCCATATTATTATTATTGTGCCCTATAGAAGCCCATTATTATTATTGTTGTGCCCTTATATTATTATTGTTATGTCACCTTTGATTATATTGTGACACCTTAGACTCCTATATATAGGAAGGAGATGTTTTCATTTGAATCATACACTAATTGTTCATTTGTGTAATGTAAAGGAGTTTCCCCCCTCTAAGAGGGGGATTTTGAATTCGTCGATCTATCTTTTCATCTATTTTGTGAGCTGGTTGCATAAAATTTCGTATCATAGCTTTGGATTCTAGGGTCATCATGGCATTTTCGCTATAACGTTTTTCTACGATGTTTCAGAATCTAAAATTAAAACCCATTTGAGCCAAACTCTTGATGAACCTTGGATCTCAATTTCAGATATTTTATCGCGATATTTTCAGAGATATGATCCAAGGAATTTAGGGTTTTGCAGGTTCCCGAATTACATCATAAACAGGGGACCTTGGGAAAATCGTCATAAATTTCTCTCTAAGCATCGGATTGAAATTTGGCAAGAAGTCATAGAAATAGGATGGACTGTAGTTTTCTTTGTATCGTTTTCAGGTCCGAAGGTCGAAAAAATTACACGTGGAAGGTCGTACAAGTACACTCTATGAAACCTGTCTATAATCAAGCCATCGTGGGAGATTTGGCATAACTCTTTCTAGAAGAATCCATTGTTGACCAGACTGGTGGGGTTAGAAAGAGGACTCAAAGGGCTACCACAGGATGCAATTTGAGACCTTGGAGATTTGAAATTACTGATATAAAATAGATTCAATATCGATCTCCTACAAAGAAAAAAAAAAGTGTGTAGTTTGTTTTTTAAAATTTGCATAAGTTTGGTTTGAAAAATCAATTTGAAGTGATTCAAAGGGCATAGTAAGGAATAATTATCATTAATTGATGCCCCAAAGAAATAAAATGGAAAAACCTAGTAAGCAACTTGAAATATCTACCATGACTCATGAAGAATAGGAAGAAATGCAACATGATATTTCAAAATTATGAGATCAAGTGCACCAATTTTCACTCTCACAAAAAGTAACAGAAGCTAAGATGGATGGTATAGAAGCAAATCTTAAAGGCATCATGGAAGATTTGAAGATAGATTTGACAAAGTTGCTACAAGAAATGCTTACTAATGGCAAAAGGGTGGTAAAGGAAACTCATGATGAGAACAAAAGAAATGTTAATCATGATTTCATAGACTCTAACATTGGATTGAAGACCCACCATGTTCCAAAGATCGATATGAGGAAGTTTGATGGCAAGGATCCTATAACATGGATACTACAAATGGAGTAATATTTCGATCTCCATAATGTGGAAAACGCACAAAAGGTATGGATTGCAACTTTATATTTGGAACCAAATTAGTTTGTATGATATCGATGGATTTGCTCTCATAAACAAATTGTCACTTGGGAAAATTTTACGGAAGAAATGATAGCATATTATGAGGATACAAAAAGCAACACTTTTTTTAGCCAATTGATAAATCTCAAACAAAAAGTGTTCAATGATGGACCACGTTGAAGACTTCCAAAAATTGAATATAAGGGTAAACAATATTCCAGAGGAGCATAGGATTGATGTGTTCATAGGCACATTAAAGGATAACATCCAACATGAGGTTCTCCTTTGGGAACCTGATTCATTGGAGAAGGCATTTAGGTTGGCAAGAAAAATTGAAATAGAAATTATGGCAACAAGGAAGCCTACCACTCACAACTATAAAGATGGAAGTGTTGTTGCCCCTAGCCTTCCAAAACCTACAAGGTTGAAACCACAACAATTGGAAGAAAAAAGAGAAAAAGGGCTTTGTTACAGTTGTGATAACAAATATACTAAAGGTCATAAGTGTGCTGAGAAGAAATTATTTTACATAGATTGTGAAGAGGAGGAAGAAAATGAACAAGAAACGTCAAAAGAAGAGGATATACACTAGGAAAAAACCCTAGAGAAAGAAGAAATGAATCTGACCATATCTTATAATGCATTGGCCAGAATTACCACTCCTCAAACTCTCAAGATAGAAGTACATATCAAGAAGAAAAAGGTAATAGTGTTGATTGATTTGGGAAGTACCCATAATTTTATTCATTGTAAGATAGCCAAGGAATTGAATTGCTTCATGTATCTAGCACCAGAGTCTCAAGTGATGGTTGCAGATGGAGGAACCAAAAATTGCTTTGGAAAGTGTCATAATATCAAGCTATCCATGGGAGAATATGTATTGAATATCCCAATGCTTTCCATTCCAGTGGGTGGTACTGATGTTGTACTAGGAGTCTAATCGCTACAATCTATGGGTATGACAACTTTTAATTTTCAAGAACTTTTCTTGAAATTTTTTTCGGAAGGAAACAGAGTTTGAATTAAGGTGTATCGCAGGGAAACCGTGAAAGATAATCGTCTCTAACGGCATGAAAAATATTCTAAAGAAAGAACAATGAGGTGTTATTTCATAATTATGTTTGCTAGTGGTTCCCACATCGAAATAATCTATTTCTCTACATCTCCAAAAGGTCATGAACAATCATTCCCGGGTATTTGAGACTCCTAAAGGCCTCCCACCTATTCGTGATCATGATCATGCTAGTCGTTTGATTCCAGGAAGTGTTCCTCCAAAAATCAGGCCTTACAGATATCCCTATTCCCAAAAAAGTGAAATTGAACGTATGGTTTCATAAGTGCTAGAGGATAGTATAATTCAACCTAGTCAAAGTTCTTTCTCTGCTCCAATAGTATTTGTGCACAAGAAGGATGGATCATGGTGCATGTGTCCGGATTATAGGGAGCTCAATAAGCTCACTATTAAAGATAAATTTCCCATTCCTGTCATTGATGAACTCATGAGGGTCATTATGAATTTTTGGTCATGCCTTTTGGCCTTACCAATGCACCTTCTACATTTCAAGGTTTGATAAATTCCATTTTCAAATCCTTACTTAGAAAATTTGTGTTAGTATTTTTGGATGATATACTAATCTACAACAAGTCTTGGAAGGATCATGTTCAACATGTTCACAGGGTGCTCAAACTATTGGAGGAGAAACAATTATATGCGAAAAGCTCCAAATGTTTCTTTGGAGTACAAGAGGTGGAATATCTGAGTCACATTGTATCTCATGAAGGTTTTAAGGTAGACCCTAGCAAAATTAAATCCATTAAGGAATGGAAAATCCCCACATCCATAAAGCATTTGCGAGGATTTCTTGGGTTGACAAGGTATTATCGCAAGTTTGTTAAGAATTATGGGAGAATAGCAACACCTCTAAAAACATTATTGAAGAAAGATAATTTTTCATGGACTCTAGAAGCAACGAAGGCCTTTGAACATCTTAAAGAGGCAATGTGCCAAGAACTGGTCTTAGCTACGCCAGACTTCACAAAAACATTTATTGTGGAATGTGATGCCTCAGGAAATGGAATTGGTGTTGTTTTAATGCAAGAAGAAAGACCCATTACTTTCAAAAGTCGTCCAATCAAAGGAAAGTATTTACACAAAGCTATTTATGAGAAGGAAATGTTGGAAATACTACATGCACTTAAGAAATGGTGACCCTACCTAATGGGAAGACACTTCAAGGTAAAAATGGATCATGATAGTCTTAAATACTTTTTAGAACAAAGATTATCTTTAGAAGATAAAAAAAAAGGGTCACAAAGATGTTGGGTTATGACTTTGAAATCATCTACAAAAAAGGGAAGAAAAATGTTGTTGCAGATGCACTCTCAAGAAAGGATGAGGATGTGGAAGCATTATTTTGCGTCATTTCTATTATCCAACAAGATTGGATAAATGAAGCAAGGGATGAATGGAAAAATGACGAAGAAATGTGGGAACTCATTCAAAAGTTACAACAATATACCAATACATTTGATACATTTAGCTAGAAAAATGATTCATTATGGTACAAATATCACTTATACCTCTGTAAGAATTCCCAATTCAAACAAAATATTCTTATGGAATTGCACACCTCCCTTAGGAGGGCACTCAGGATTTTTAAAAAATTACCACATGGTTAAGAAGGAATTTTTTTGGGATGACCTTAAATCTGATATTCAAAAGTTTTGGCTGGAATGTTTGGTTTGCCAACAATATAAAGTTGAAATAATTAAGACCCCAGGTCTATTACAAACTTTATCCATTCAAAGTCAATGTTTGATCTAGATTTAAACAGGAACGCAACAAATTTCCAATATAAGCATAAATACAAATATGCAATAGAAATAACACTTCATTTCATTAATATCAAATACTGAAATATTCTTACAAACAGAATGGAAATAAGACTAGCTCGGGCAATGGTAGCTTATCTCTGAGAAGAGATGTGGCAGCTACATGCCTCTGAACTGTGTTACAATGAGGCTCCAAGGCCTATTTATTATTGAGAAACAATGGAAAACCCTAGACATCCAAAAACCTAACTCTATGAGATGAAGCGCCAAACTATGGGCCCCATTCGGGTAAATTGGTACATCAACTTCCTGGGGTCGTAACTTTGGCACATGATCTTTGTTTGACACACACAATACCTCGTTAGAAATATATATCCGAAGACTACAACTTCTAAGTGAGAAAAAATGGTCAATTACCCATGTTTCTCCTAGTTTTCCCAAAAAACTTCATTTATGACCTCAAAACAGCTCCGAAAGTTCAAGACCTGAAAAACTGCCAAAAATAGTAAATTGTGATACAAATAAGGAAACTGAAAAAATGAAAGAAACAATGGTGGGAGTCCAAGTGTAATAGTGGGTGGCCACCAATATTCACCTGGATCATTCCTCCCCATTAGGAAGCAATGGTCCCCATTGCGTTGAGTTCCTCCATGAGATGAGGAAACTTCTGTTGAACTTGGTCCCTGGTGAGCCACTTGCCCTAGTGAAGGAATTGGCCTACTTTGACAACTAGATATAGTTTGATCCTTTTTTTTCAAGTGTTATTTATTTGTGTGTCCATGATTCAATCAGTTGTGTCATGTTCCATACAATCTGGATTTAATTCTGTAGGTGTCATTTGTTCTGCAATGTCTGATGTGTCTAGCAATGGTGGGAAGTATGGTCAAAGGCGGTCCACATTGAACACTGGGTGCAGGCCAAGGAATGGCGGCATGCTGAGCTCAAATGAATTGTCTCCCACAACCTTCGTAATGGTTTAAGTACCATATGAGAGTGGTTTGAGTTTCCATTAGGCTCCGGTAAGGCGCTCCTTTTGCAAATGCAACCAAACTTTGTCACCCACCTAAAACTTGTGTGACACCCGATGTTGATCATGTCGATGCTTGTACTCAGCATTTGATTTCTCCATAATGTCATGGACCTGCTGGTGGATATGTTGGATGTTCTCAATGAAGTTATATTCCTTATCGGTTTCGGACTAGACATGAGTCGAATCTACTGGAGTAGCTGCAAATGGCATGGCCACATCAATGGGGCATAGTGGCTGGAATCCCAAGCCCACCTAAAAAGGGTTATGGCCAGTCAAGCTATGGAGAGCCTGGTTACAGCTATGTTGGACATAGGGGAGGCTCTCATCTCATGCGCGTGGATGATTTGATTTGTGCATACACAGAATGTGTACGATCATCATGGTGATGACCTCTGTCTGGCCATCAGTTTGGGGATGGAAAGTTGTGGACTTAGTGAGCTTGGTGTCCAGCATCGACCAGAGACTGAACAAAAATGTACTCAGGAACCTATTGTCCCGATATGAGATGATATACTATGGGATCCCAAAGTGTACCCATGCTCATTCAAAGAAGAGTTTAGCAGTGGCTTCTGTTGTGATATTCTTCTTCTAGGCCGCCATTATGGCCATCTTCGAGAATTTGTTGATGACTACAAAAGCACAGTCATTGCCATGCTTAGTAGAAGTAAGGCTCGACATGTACTCGATGCATATGGATTCCCAAGGTCAACTAGGGGTAGGAACGGAGTATAGAGGCCTTGCTTCTTGATGGTCGATTTGGTAGTGGCGTAGGCAGTGTAGGATCTAATGTACTTCTCGACATCCTATCGAAAATTCAGCCTAGAAGCACTTCTGCAGTACTGCCACCATTTTCTCAACCCCGAAATGCCCAGTGGCCCAAGTGTAGTGCGCTTCCCAAATCATCTTGGCACACTCACTTGAAGGAACAAAAAGGTGTCCTAGGTGGCATAATAAGGCATCCTGGAGGTGAAAATATAGAAATTGTTGACCCTCCAAGGCATTTGGTATGTGTGGTCGAATTATGGGTCGCTTTTATAGAGAAGTGGCCAATCAGAAGTCTCATGCCCATAAGAGTTGAGCACAGTGGTTAACGCCATGATCGGTGGTTGGCTGAGGCAATCTGCAACATTATTGGTGCTACCCTTCTTATACTTATTTTCAAGTGGAACTATTGCATTTACGTGGACCACTTCTGATGGTGATCATTCTGCAACTTCCCTTGCATCTGTATGAACTGCAAGGGTCAGTGGTCTATGTGGATGATCATTTCCTTCCCCAAAATGTAATGCTTCCATTGTCGGTAGGCCTGCATAATGGAATACACTTCTTTGTCATAAGTGGGATACTTCTAGACTGTGTTTGAAAGTTTCTCACTGTGATATGCCACTGGATGCCCCTGTTGAGTAAGGACTACCCCAATAGCATAGTTAGAGGCATTTGTCTCAATCTCAAATGGTTGTTGCAAGTCTGATAATTCCTAAACCTCTAAGTCTCTGTAGGGAGACGGATATACCTTGATGGAACCTACGAGCTCTGCCTGGACGGTCGTCCCCTGAGCTCGGAGGGTAGGGCATCCCTAGAGGGCAGGGAGAATGGACACCAACAATGATAGCGAATGAGTTATTAGCTCTAGGGGAGGCCTTACTTTATCTCTCTTTAATAGACTATGTATTCTGAGGTATAATATATATAGCCTTAGAATCCCTTTAGAGAGCCCCATAAGAGAGCCTATCTATAGTAGGGCGTAGATAATGGAGGGCCCCTAACTACCCCCCCTGGGCCCAGAGATATAGATAGGGGCCCTACCTAGATAGCCCATACAATTGAAATACACAGTGGTGGAAAGGGCAGTTGCTTACCACTAGCGCAGAGCAGAGGCAATGTTTCAACTCTGTGAATGTCTTCTGTTGAGATTCAGACCAAAATAATTTTTCTTTCTCTCCTCCCTTGGTGACTTGACTCGAGGGCCAAGTGATATGAGAGAATCCAAACATGAACCTATGGTAGAAATTGGCAAGACCCAGAAAGTTGTGGAGCTCTGTCAGAGTGATTGAAGATGGTCAATCCTGAATGACTTGGATCTTGGATGGATCCACATGCACCCCCTGTTCACCAATAATGTATCCCAGATACTGAACCTGGGTCATGCCAAAAGTGCATTTCTCCAAATTGGCACATAGCTTGTGTTGCCACAGTGTTTGGAGAACCTGTCAGATGTGGTGGAGGTGCTCTTCCCAACTCTGGTTGAAGATCAGGATGTCATCCAAGTATACCACTACAAATGAGTTGGTGAATGGGCGCAAGATATCATCCATCAGCCTCCTGAAGGTTGCAGGATCATTCGTCAACCCGAAAGGCATAACCAACCATTCGAAAAGGCCCTCCTTGGCTTTGAAGGCAGTCTTCCACACATCGTAGGGTTCGATTGGTACCTTGTGATATCCTAATTTCAAGTCGGCCTTATTGAAATATTTTTCCCCCTTCAGTTGGTCTAGAAGGTCATCAATCCGTGTGATTGGGTACCTATTTCGTACAGTGATCTTGTTTAGTGCCCGATAGTCAATACAGAGTCTCCAAGTCCCATCCTTATTTTGTACCAACTCGATCGAGCTCCCACAAGGCGATGAACGTGACCGGATGTGAACTTTCTATAGTAGCTCCTGAATCTGCCTCTTGATTTCGTCGTTCTCTAGAACAGAGCGTTGATAGATTGGTCCATTGGGAAGTGGTGCACCTGGGGTCAGATTGATGGAGTGCTTGACCTGATAGTACAGAGGTGCTCCTGTGGGGGAGGTGAAGATGTCCTCGTACTCCTCCACGACCTTGTCCATCTGTTGTTGTCATGAAGAGTGGCCCTGTCTGGAGGCCATGACCATCGTATTCTTCTTTCCTTGAGGGCATGTCATCAGGAAAACGAATTTCCCGATTTTGGAAATGAACTTACTGCATTGTTTTGCAGTAACCAAAGAGATGGTGGTAGGCGGTGCTACCTTTGGTATCATTTACAACTTATTTCCCAAAGTAACAATAATAGCACGAGGCCTTGACTCATACACAGTATGTCGCTTCCATAAGTATGGTTTGCCTAATAATACATCACGGGGAGAAACGTCACATAATACCTCATCTGTGAAGGGCTTGATGCTATATGGAAGGCAGCACTCCTGGCTCACATGAAGATCTCATCCTTGGTGAAGACACCTGATGGTGTACGATTGTGGATGTGTTGTGGTTAGTAAATCCAGCCCCTTCACAACCTCTAGCGAAATGAGGTTCTTTTGGTTCTCACTGTCAACAATGAATTGTAATGGGGAACTCTTTACCCACATCTAGCAGCGAAAGAGGCACTCCTCCTCCTCTAGATCTTCATGTTCCTCCTTCTGGATCTTCGTGGTAGAAACTATGGTGTGTGGCTCTACATCAATAATCTGCTTCCATTTTTCATTCCCCTTGTCGGGTTCTGACTCAGATTCAAAAAATGCATCTAATTCTTAAGCCTTTAGCTCGGCCACCAGTGACTGCTTGGCCCGACACTCCCTTGTGTTGTGAGTGGAGATCTTATGGAACTCACACCACTTTCCCGTGTCCTTTTTTGGCTTCATGGTGTTGTTCTTTGTTTACGACTTTGGCGAGCTGTCTTGGGTCACCCCACCTTGGCTTTGTCCTTTATTCTGTGGTTTGGGGGCACCTTTCCCTTGCTTCGGATTCGATGATAAAAATTCTCGCTTCTTTTATTTAAACTTTTGCTCGATCTTGACGGCATATCGATATGCCGTGCCGAGCGAGGATATGTCCAATAACTCCATCTCGTGCTGCATGTACCTGTGTAGGTAGCCACGGTACTTGAGAACCAAATGCTTCTCAGAATCCTTGATACCCAACTTTGTGCGAAGGGTATGAAAATCATTGGTAAACTCTGGCACATCTTGGTACCTTCCCTATCGCAGCATTGTCCACTTTATGTATTTATCCTCATAGCTCCCAACATGCTAGTATTTCTCCTTGATGGCATCCCGGAACGAGTTCCAAGTGGGTGTGGCTGAAAACAATAATTTCGTACTTTCATCCTTTTGCTCACAGTAGGTTTCCCACCAGTCCTTGACATGGTGGGCTGCTTTAAGAAGTGCAAAATTGATCTTTTCCCGAGTGGAAAAATCATGAACAGAAAAATATCCTTCTAACAGATTTAACCATTTATCTATAAAGTCTGCATCTATCTAACCCTCAAATATGGGAATTTCAAAGTTAACTTATACCTTAAAGGGTGTGGCACTTCCAGAGTAGCTACCAAATGTAGAGATGTCGCCCTTGGGTAGCTGTTGAAGGATCTTCGCAAACTTGTCCATCATCACGTTCCTTTGTCACTCGAGGGCTTCTTCGAGAAAGATTTTTGTAGGATCTCCTGCCCCCTCGTCTTCCTTTTCATCCGCCATGGGAGGCCGTTGGGATTTGCGAGGCTGATCTTGCAAAGGTTCGACCAGTTCAAGCCCTAACTCCTTATATCCCAACCTCATTGGGGACATGAAAAGAAAAACATAGAAAGAGCAGACTGCTCTGATACCACTGATTCAGATTTAAACAGGAACATAATAAATTATAGATATAACCATAAATACAAATATGCAATAGAAATAACACTTCATTTCATTAATATCAAATACAAATATGCTTACAAATAGGTAGCTTATCTCTGAGAAGAGATGTGGTGGCTACATGCCTCTGAACTATATTACAATGAGGCTCCAAGGCCTATTTATTATTTAGAAACAATGGAAAATCCTAAAGATCCAAAAACCTAACCCTAGGAGATGAAGCACCAAACTATGGGCCCCATTTGGGTAAATTGGTACATCAACTTCTGGAGGTTGTAACTTTAGCATATGATTTCTTTTTGACACGCACAATACCTCGTTAGAAATATCTATCTGAGAAATACAAATTTTGAGTCAAAAACATTGGTCCATGACCCATGTTACTCCCGAGTTTCGCAAAAAACTTCGTTTAGGGCCTCAAAACGGCTCCGGAAGTTCAGGACCCGAATAACTAACAAAAATAGTAAATTGTGCTACAAATAAGGAAACTAAAAAACTGAAAGAAACAATGCTTGGGGTCCAAGTGGAATAGGTGGGTGGCCACCAATATCCACCTGGATCATTCCTTCCCCCTTAGGAAGCAATGGTCCCCATTGTGTTGAGTTCCCCCATGAGATGAGGAAACTTACGCTGAACTTGGTCCCTGGTGAGCCACTTGCCTAGTGAAGGATTTGGCCTGCTTTGACAACTCGATATAGTTTGATCCTTTGTTTTCAGGTGTTCTTGATCTGTGTGTCTATGAGTTGATCAGTTGTGGCTTGTTCCATACAATCTGGATTTAATTATGTAGGTGTGAGTTGTTCTGCAATGTCTGATGTATCTAGCAATGGTGGGAAGTATGGTCATAGGCGATCCACATTGAACACTGGGTGCAGGCCAACAAATGGCAGCATGCTGAGCTCAAATGTATTGTCTCCCACAGACTTGGTAATGGTTTAAGGACCATACCGGAGTAGTCTAAGTTTCTGATAGGCTACGATAAGGTGTTCCTTTTGCAAATCCAACCAGAATTTTCCACCCACCTGAAACTTGTGTGGCACCCAATGTTGATCATGTCACTGCTTGTACTTGGCATTTGATTTATCCAAAATTTCATGGACCTACTGGTGGATATGTTGAATATTCTCAATGAATTTGTATGCCTTATCAATTTTAGACTGGACATGAGCCGAATCTGCCGGAGTAGTTGCAAATGGCATGGCCACATTAATGGGACATAATGGTTGGAATCCCAAACCCGCCTGAAAAGGTCTATGGCCAGTCAGGTTGTGGAGAGCCCAGTTATAGTTGTGTTGAACATAGGGGAGGCTCTCATCCCATGTGTGTGGATGCTTTAAGTTGTACATGTGCAGAATGTGTACGATCATCCTGTTGACGACCTCTGTCTGGCCATCAGTTTGGGGATGGAAAGTTGTGGACTTAGTGAGCTTGGTGTCCAGCATCTACTAGAGACTGGACCAAAATGTACTGAGGAACTTGTTGTCCCAATCTGAGATGATAGACTGTGGGATCACAAAGTGTACCCACACTCGTTCAAAGAAGAGTTTATCAGTGGCTTCTGATGTGATATTCTTCATGTAGGCTGCCATAATGGCCATCTTTGAGAATCTGTCGATGACTACAAAAACATAGTCGTTTCCATGCTTAGTAGAAGGAAGGCCAGACATGTATACCATGGAGATGGATTCCCAAGGTCGACTAGGGGTAGGCAGCGGAGTATAGAGGCCTTGCTTCTTAATGGTCGGTTTGGAAATGGCATAGGCAATGCAGGATCTGATGTACTTCCCGACATCCTATCGAAGATTCGGCCAATAGAAATACTTATAGAGTATTGCCACTGTTTTCTCGACCCTAAAATGTCCAGCGGCCCGACTGTAGTGTGCTTCCCAGATCATTTTGGCACACTCGCTTGAAGGAACACAAAGGTGTCCCAGGTGACATAATAGAGCATCGTGGAGGTGAAAATCTGGAACTTGTTGACCCTCCGAGAGTGTCTAGTATGTGTGGCCGAATTTTGGGTCGCTTTTGTAGAGAAGTGGCCAATTAGAAGTCTCGTGCCGACAAGAGTTGAGCACGATGGTTAACGCCATGATCGGTGGTCAGCTGAGGCAATCTGAAACATTATTGGTGCTACCCTTCTTATACTTGATATTCAAATGGAACTATTGTAGTTATGTGGACCACTTCTGATGGCGATCATTCTGCAACTTCCCTTGCATCTGTATGAACTATAGGGGTCGATGGTCTATGTGGATGACCATTTACTTCCCCAAAATGTAATGCTTCCATTGTCGATAGCCCCGCACAATGGAATACATCTCTTTTTCATAAGTGGGATACTCCCAGACTGTGTCTGAAAGTGTCTCACTGTGATATGCCACTCAATGCCCCTGTTGAGTAAGGACTACCCCAATAGCATAGTCATAGGCATCTATCTCGATCTCAAATGGTTGTTGCAAGTCTGGTAATGTGAGCACTAGTGCAGAGCAGAGGTGATGTTTCAACTCTGTGATTGCCTTCTGTTGAGATTTAGACCAAAATAATTTTTCTTTCGCTCCTCCCTTGGTGACTTGACTCAAGGGCCATGTGATATGAGAGAATTCCAACACGAACCTGCTATAGAAATTAGCAAGACCCAAAACACTGCGACACTCTATTAGAGTGATTGGAGCTGGCCAATCCTGAAGGACTTGGATCTTGGTTGGATCCAGATGCACCCCCCGTTCACCAATAATGTATCCTAGATACTAAACCTGGGTCATGCCAAAAGTGTGTTTCTCAAAATTGGCACATAGCTTGTGTTGCCACAGTGTTTGGAGAACCTGTCGGATGTGGTGGAGGTTCTCTTCCCAACTCTGGTTGAAGATTAGGATGTCATCCATGTATACCACTACAAATGAGTTGGTGAATGGCCGCAATATGTCATCCATTAGCCTCGATAATGTTACAGGAGCATTCATCAACCCGAAAGGCATAACTAACCATTTGAAAAGGCCCTCCTTGGCTTTGAAGGTGGTCTTCCACACATTGGAGGGTTCAATTGGTACCTGTTGATATCCTGATTTCAAGTCGATCTTGCTGAAATGTTTTCCCCCCTTTATTTTTCCAGAAGGTCATCAATCCATGGGATCGGGTACCTATTCTAGACAGTGATCTTGTTCAGTGCCCGATAGTCAATACAGAGTCTCCAAGTCCTACCCTTCTTCTATACCAACACGATCGGGCTTCCACAAGGCGATGAACTCGGCCAGATGTGACCTTTCTGCAGAAGCTCCTGAATCTCCCTCTCGATTTCGTTGTTCTCCATAACGGAGCACCGATAGATTGGTCCATTAGGCAATGACGCACCTGGGGTTAAATCGATGGACTTCTTGACCTGACAGTGCAGAGGCGCCCCTACGGGGGATGTGAAGATGTCCTCGTACTCTTCCGCGACCTTGTCCATCTATTATTGTCATGCGGAGGGGCCTTGTCTGGACATCGTGGCCGTTGTCTTCTTCTTTCCCTGAGGGCGTATCATCAGGAAACAAATTTCCCAGTTTTGGAAATGAGCTTACTGCATTGTTTTGTAGTAACCAAAGAGATGGAAGTAGGTAGTGCTACCTCAAGTAGCATGTACAACTTATTTCCCAAGGTAACAATAATAGCACGAGGCCTTAACTCATACACATCATGTCACTTCCATAAGTATGGTTGGCCTAATAATACATCACAAACATCAATGGGAGCAACGTCACATAATACCTCATCCGTGAAGGGCTTGATGTTGTATGGAAGGCGGTACTGTTGGCTCACGCGAAGATCCCGTCCTTGGTGAAGCCATCCAATGGTGTATGGTTGTAGATGTGTTGTGGTCAGTAAGCCCAGACACTTCACGACCTCTACCGAAATGAGGTTATTTTGGCTCCCACTGTCGAAAATGAATTATACCTAGGAACTCTTTACCCACATCTGGGAGAGAAGAGGCGCTCCTCCTCCTCTAGATCTTCGGGTTCCTCCTTCTGGATCTTCATGGTGGCAATGGTGGCATTGGGCTTCGCATCGATAATATGCTTCCCTTTGTCGTTCCCCTTTTTTGGTTCTGACTCAGAGTCGAAACATGCATCTGATTTTGAAGCCTTTAGCTCAGCCACCAGTGACTGCTTGGCCCAACACTCACTTGTGTTGTGAGTGGAGCTCTTATGTAACTCACACCACTTTCCCGTGTCTTTCTTCGGCTTCACGGTGTTGTTATTTACTTACAGCTTTGGCAGGTTGTCTTGGGTCGCACCACCTTGGCTTTGTCCTTTATTCTGTGGTTTGGGGGCATCCTTCTCTTGCTTCAGGTTCGCAGATCCAAAGTCTCGCTTCTTCTATTTAAAAAATTTCTCGATCTTGACGGCATATAAGTATGCCATGTCAAGGAAGAGATGTCCAGGAACTCTATCTCGACCTGGATGTACCTATTTAGGTAGCCACGGTACTTGAGAACCAAACGCTTCTCAGGATCCTTGATACCCAACTTTGTGCGAAGGGTATGAAAAACATTAGTAAACTTTGGCAGATCTTCGTTCCTTCCCTGTCCCAACGTTGTCCACTTTATGTATTTATCCTCATAGCTCCTGACATGGTAGTACAGCTCCTTGATGGCATCCCCGAACGAGTTCCAAGTGGGTGCGGCTAAAAATAGTGAATTCATACTTTCATCCTTCTGCTCACAGTAGGTTTCCCACTAGTCCTTGACGTGGGGGGCTACTTTGAGAAGTGAAAAAGTGATCTTTTCCCGACTGGAAAAATTATGAAAGGAAAAATATCCATCTAGTAGATTTAGCCATTTATCTACAACATCTGCATCTATCTGAACCTCAAATATGGGAATATCAAAGTTAACTTGTACCTTAAAGGGTGTGGCACTTCCAGAGTAGCCGCCAAAAGTAGATGCATCGCCCTTGGGTAGCCTTTAAAGGATCTGGGAAAAGTTTTCCATCATCGCACTCCTTTATAGCTTGAGGGCTTCTTCGAGCAAGATTTTGATAGGATATCCTACCCCCTCATCTTTATTTTCATCCACCATGGAAGGTCGTCGGGAGTTGCGAGGATGGTCTTGCAAAGGTTCAATCAGTTCAATCCCTAACTCCTTATATCCCGACCTCATTTGGGACATGCAAAGAAAAACAGAGAAAGAGCAAACCGCTCTGATACCACTAATCTAGATTTAAATATGAACACAACAAATTATAAATATAACCATAAATACAAAGATGTAATAGAAATAACACTTCATTTCATTAATATCAAATACTAAAATATGCTTACAAACAGAATGGAAATAAGACTAGCTCGGGCGATGGTAGCTTATCTTTGAGAAGAGATGTTGTGGCTACATGCCTCTAAACTATGTTACAATGTGGCTCTAAGGCCTATTTATTATTGAGAAACAATGGAAAATCCTAAACATCTAAAAACCTAACCCTAGGAGATGAAGCGCCAAACTATGGGCCCTGTTTGGGTAAATTGGTACATCAACTTCCCGGGGTCGTAATTTTGGCATACAATCTTCGAGGAATACAAATATTGAATGAGAAACATTAAACAATGACCCATGGTGCTCCCATTTTTCCCAAAAAAACGTCATTTAGGGCCTCAAAACGGCTCCAGAAGTTCAAGACCCGAAAAACTGCCAAAAATAGTCAATTGTGCTACAAATAAGGAGACTGAAAAAATGAAAGAAACAATGGTGGGGGTCCAAGTGGAATAGGCGGGTGGCCACCAATATCCACCTGGATCAACGTTGGAAGGAGGTTTCAATGGATTTTATCACAGGTTTACCCAAGTCCAAAGGAAAGAGTGGTATGCGCACTTTTGTGCATTATCTCATCCTTTTAAAGCCAGTACAATTGCTATTGAATTTATGGAAACAATTCAAAAGCTACATGGAAACCCAAATA
This sequence comes from Pinus tabuliformis, assembly GCA_031772625.1. Lineage (NCBI taxonomy): Eukaryota > Viridiplantae > Streptophyta > Pinopsida > Pinales > Pinaceae > Pinus > Pinus tabuliformis. The sequence continues at coordinate 66,240,624 of CM062813.1, read as the reverse complement.
TTATTGTAAGCGGCAGAGATCCCATTTTCACTCGAAATTTTTGGACAAAATTATTTTCTTGTCTAGGTACTCAATTGGCTCATAGCTCATCTTATCATCCTCAATCTGATGGGAAAACTAAGATGGTAAACAAATGTTTGGAAGGATGTCTTCGTTGCTTTGTATATGATAAACAAACACAATGGGTCAAATGGTTACCTATGGTTGAATGGTGGTATAACACTTCCTTCCATACTACAGCAAAAATGACCCCATTTATGGCACTTTATGGATATCATCCACCATCCATCACATCATATTTAAGAGAAAATTCTAAGGTTCAAGAAGTGGAAGATCACATCGACCATCAACAACAAGTTCTCCAATTCTTAAAGGATAACCTCACTTTGGCATAGAATAGAATGAAACAATAGGCCAATAAACATCGCAGCAAAATAAGTTTTTATGTAGGTGACTAGGTATTCCTACAGCTACAACCATATAAAAAAATGTCCCTCAAGCAAGCTAAGAAGGATAATAAATTATCACCATAGTATTATGGTCCGTACAAGGTGTTGCAAAATATTGGTACTATGGCATACAAATTGGAGCTTCCTGCAGCTTCAAGAGTGCACCCAGTTTTCCATGTTTCATGATTAAAGAAGGTTATAGGTGACAAGCTCCCAGTTCAACCAATATTTCCAGAACTTGAAAAGGAAGGAAAAATCTTATTGGAACCTAAAGTGGTCACAGAAACAAGAACTCGACTGCTACGAAATCGATCAAAGAGTATCTCATCAAGTGGAAGAACTTACCTGCTAAAGATTCCACATGGGAGGATAAGAATTTTATACAGAAGCATCCAAAACTACCCAAGCGTTGAGAACAACACTTTTTTGAAGGAGAGGGGCATGTTAGGTCCCTATAATACTAGTGATTCCCCCATTACTATTTTCATTGTAGTCCTTATTGTTATTGTTGTGCCCCTATTGTCCCCATATTGTTATTATTGTGCCCCATAGAAGCCCACTATTGTTATTGTTGTGCCCTTATATTATTATTGTTATGTCATCTTTGATCATATTGTGACCCCTTAGACTCTTATATATAGAAAGGAGGTTTTTTCATTTGAATCATCCAAGAATTGTTCATTTGTGTAATGTAAAGGAGGTTGCCCCCTTGAAGAGGCTGATTTTGAAGTCATTGATTTATCTTTTCTTCTATTTTGTGAGTTGGTTTCATAACAAAGAAAAAAAAAATACTCAAAGGAAAACGAAAAAATAAAAATAAAAGAAGTACATATAAAGGTTAAAAATAAAAAAATAAAATATTTATATATAGTCCGATGTAAATTTTGAAGGAGAACATTCATATATATAAAAAGGTTATACATTATTGATAAAAAGTGCATGATAAATTTAAGAGGGAGTCTTTCCAAATATCTTTAAAACTATACGTAAGAGAAGGAAGAGTAGATAATATTATCTTGATTCTTCATTAAGTGGTTTATAAGCCTGTGGTTTTAGCAACCCATGGTATTTTCAAGGTAAAATAATAAAAAAAAAGGAACAAATATTCTTTTTGTGGATGTTAAGTTTTACTTTTTATGTAGAGAAAATTAACCGAGTCAAAGGCACATAAGTGGACATATATTTTATATTATACCCCAAAGAGGTGAATAGCCACGTTTCACTAGGGTTGTAACTTTTCAAAAAGAAAAAGAAAAGATTATAAATAAAATATATGTAAAGAGAAGTTTTATATTATAAAGGGGTATTTTAAAGAAAATTTCAAGTCATAAAATTATTGAAAATATATATAAGTACAAAGCAGGTATTATTATAGAAGGTTACTTAAAATATCCATATATTAAAGTATATAAAGGGTTAAATCTAGAACTATAAAGAGACATAAGGATAACAAGTTATAACAAAGGAAGAGTACTTTTTAAAAGTATTATAATAAACATAAGGTGCAGTTTATTTAAATAGTGGAACTATATTAACTTATTTTTAAGTGGGAAAAAATAGATAATTGAGGAAAATAAAAGTTAAAGGAATGCATAAAGGTGTTCAAGTTTGTAGAATTGAGGCTTCTGTGATCCATAACAAGTATATGATAGGGGTTTCGGAGTAAATCACATTATTAATCAATTGTCGACACATTTCGAACCAACAAGTGTGGTTCATCGTTAGGTCAAGTTGAAGAACCAAATCATGGCTTGCATGTTAAATAGGGAGAGAGAAGACCATCCAACAGCTATATTTGACTAGAAACAGCTATAATAAACCAGGAAATGGCTATATTTGACTAGACTGGACCAAAGGATAGGGACAATGGCTATATTTGACTTGACTCGACCGAGAGATAGGGATAGGGAGAATTAATTTAGATAATTTAGTTATTTTATTATTAATAATATCAATGAATTGTATTTAATTATTAATAGGAAAGGTTTATTATAACTTAAATCCTTTCAACAATTAACCCTATGGAGAAAGAATATCTTACTATTTAAGATAATATTTATAATTAATTTTATTCAAAGGCTCAAATATTAAAATTATATTATTAAAAGATATGGAATGAATCAATTAATGGTTTATTAGAAGAATAACTAACTTATTTAGTTAATTAACCCAATTTATTTAGTAATAACCCTTAATATTATATAAGAAGTAAATGTTTATTAAAAGAAAAACTAATTTTAGTTGTTGTTTTTTTTAATCATTTCCCTTATAACCTCGAGGAGAAATGAGATAATATTTATAATTAAAATATTCAATATTGTAATATTATTTGGATTAAATGGTTTATTAGAAGATTAACAAATGAAGTTAGTTAAATAATCTAATCTCTCTACTTAAAACCTTTAGGAGAACAATTGTTGATAGTTATTAATAGTTATTGAGAAATAGTTATAATGATCCGGATTTAAACAGGAACGCAACAAATTACAGAGATAACCATATACACAAAGATGCAGCGGAAATAATACTTCATTTCATTAATGGAAAATACTGAAATATGCTTACAATCAGAAATGGAAATAAACCAGCTAGGGCGATGGTAGCTTATCTCTGAGAAGAGATGTGATGGCTACATGCCTCTGAACTGTCTTACAATGAGGCTCGAAGGCCTATTTATTGTTGAGAAACAATGGAAAACCCTTAACATTCCAAAACCTAACCCTAGGAGATGAAACGCCAAACTGTGGGCCCCGTTTGGGGTAAATTGGTACATCAACTTCCCGGGGTCGTAACTTTGGCATATGATCTCTGTTTGACGCGTACAATAGCTCATTAGAAAGATCTATCCGAGCACTACCATTGTTGGAACGGGAAACATCGGTCCATTGCATGGACCCATGTTGCCCTCGGATTCCCCAAAAAACGTCGTTTAGGGCCTCAAAACAGCTCCGGAAGTTCAGGACCCGAAAAACTTCTAAAAATAGTAAGTTGTGCTACAATTAAGGAGGGGTCCAGGTGGACTTGGCAGGTGGCCACCAATATCCACCTGGATCATTCCTCCCCCCTTAGGAAGCAATGGTCCCCATTGCGTTGAGCTCCTCCATGAGATGAGGAAACTTCTGCTGAACTTGTTCCCTGGTGAGCCACTTGCCCTGCTGAAGGAGTTGGCCTGCTTTGACAACTCGATACAGTTGGATATTCTGTTGGCGAGTGTTCTTGATCTGTGTGTCCATGATCCGATCAGTTGCAGCTTGTTCCATGCAATCTGGATTTAATTCCGTGGGTTTGAGCTGTTCTGCAATGTCAGATGTGTCTAGCAATGGTGGGAAGTATGGCCGAAGGCGGTCCACATTGAACACTGGGTGTAGGCCAAGGAATGGGGGAATGCTGAGCTCAAATGCATTGTCTCCCATAGCCTTAGTAATGGTGTAAGGACCATATCGGAGTGGTCTCAATTTCCGATAGGCTCCAGTAAGGCGTTCCTTTTGCAAATGCAACCAGACTTTGTCGCCCACCTGAAACTTGTGTGGCACCCGATGTTGATCATGTCGCTGCTTGTACTTGGCATTTGATTTCTCAAGAATGTCATGGACCTGCTGGCGAATATGTTGGATGCGCTCAATGAAGCTGGTGGCCTTATCTGTTTCGGACTGGACATGAGCTGAATTCATGTGAGTAGCTGCAAGTGGCATGGCCACATCAATAGGGCATAGTGGTTGGAATCCCAAACCCACCTGAAAAGGGCTATGGCCAGTGGAGCTGTGAAGAGCTCGGTTGTAACTGTGCTGAACATAGGGGAGGCTCTCGTCCCATGTGCGTGGATGCTTTGAGTTATACATGCACAGAATGTGCACAATCATCCTATTGACAACCTTTGTCTGGCCATCAGTTTGAGGATGGAAGGTTGTGGACTTCGTGAGTTTGGTGTCCAGCATTGACCAGAGACTGGACCAAAATGTGCTGAGAAACCGACTGTCCCGATCTGAGATGATAGACTGTGGGATCCCAAAGTGCACCCACACTCGTTCAAAGAAGAGTTTAGCAGTGGCTTCTGCTGTGATATTCTTCTTACAGGCCACCATAATGGTCATCTTCAAGAACCTGTCGACGACCACAAAAACACAGTCATTTCCATGCTTAGTGGAAGGAAGGCCTGACATGTAATCCATGGAGATGGATTCCCACAGTCGACTAGGGGTAGGCAACGGGGTATAGAGGTCGTGCTTCTTAATGGTCGGTTTGGCAATGGCACAGGCAGTACATGATCGGATGTACTTCCCAACATCCTGTCGAAGATTCGGCCAATAGAAATAATTTTGCAGTACTGCCACTGTTTTCTCGACCCCGAAATGCCCATCAGCGCGATTGTAGTGTGCTTCCCAAATCATCTTGGCACGCTCGCTTGAAGGAACACAAAGGTGACCGAGGTGGCATAATAAGGCATCCTGGAGGTGAAAATATGCAACATGTCGACCCTCCAAGAGTGTCTGGTATGTGTGGCCGAATTCTGGGTCGCTTTTGTAGAGAAGTGGCCAATCAGAAGTCTCGTGCCCACAGGAGTTGAGCACGGTGGTTAGCGCCATGATCGGTGGTCGACTGAGGCAATCTGCAACATTATTGGTGCTGCCCTTTTTATACTTGATATTCAAGTGAAACTGTTGCAGGTATGTAGACCACTTCTGATGGCGATCATTCTGCAATTTCCCTTGGGTCTGTATGAACTGCAGAGGTCGATGGTCTGTGTGGATGACCGTTTCCTTCCCCAAAATGTAATGCTTCCATTGTCGGCAGGCCTATACAACGGAATACATCTCTTTATCATAAGTGGGGTACTTCTAGACTGTGTCTGAAAGTGTTTCACTGTGATATGCCACTGGATGTCCATGTTGAGTAAGGACTGCCCCAATAGCATAGTCAGAGGCATCTGTCTCGACCTCAAATGGTTGTTGTAAATCTGGTAACGCGAGCACTGGTGCCATGCAGAGGCGATCCTTCAACTCCCTGAATGCCTTCTGTTGAGATTCAGACCAAAAGAATTTTGCTTTCACCCCGCCCTTGGTGACTTGGCTCAAGGGCCAAGAAATATGAGAAAACCCCAACACAAACCTGCGGTAGAAGTTGGCAAGACCTAGAAAGCTGCGGAGCTCTGTTAGAGTGGTTGGAGAGGGCCAATCCCAAATGACTTGGATCTTGGCTGGATCGACATGCACCCCCTGTTCATCAATGATGTATCCCAGATACTGAACCTGGGTCATGCCAAAAGTGCATTTCTCCAAATTGGCACATAGCTTGTGTTGCCGCAGTGTTTGGAGAACCTGTCGGATGTGGTGGAGGTGCTCTTCCCAACTCTGGCTGAAGATCAGAATGTCATCCAAGTATACTACTACAAAGGAGTTGGTGAATGCCGCAAGATGTCATCCATTAGCCTCATAAAGGTTGCAGGAGCATTCGTCAATCCGAAAGGCATGACCAACCATTCGAAGAGGCCCTCCTTGGATTTGAAGGCAGTCTTCCACACATCGGAGGGTTCGATTGGTACCTGGTGATATCCTGACTTCAGATCGATCTTGCTGAAATATTTCGCCCCCTTTAGTTGGTCTAGGAGGTCATCAATCCGCGGGATCGGGTACCTATTACGGACAGTGATCTTGTTCTGCACCCGATAGTCAATACAGAGTCTCCACGTCCCATCCTTCTTCTGTACCAACACGATCAGGCTCCCACAGGGCGATGAACTCGGACGGATGTGACCTTTCTGCAGGAGCTCCTGAATCTGCCTCTTGATTTCATTGTTCTCCAGAACGGAGCGCCGATAAATTGGTCCATTGGGTAGCGACGCACCTGGGGTCAGATCGATGGAGTGCTTGACTTGACAGTGCAGAGGAACCCCTGCCGGGGAGGTGAAGATGTCCTCGTACTCCTCCACAACCTTGTCCATTTGTAGTTGTCGTGCAGAGGGACCCCGTTTGGAGGCCGCGGCCACTGTCTTCTTCTTTCCTTGAGGGCGTATCATCAGGAAAACAAATTTCCTGGTTTTGGAAATGATCTTACTGCATTGTTTCGCAGTAATCAAAGAGATGGCGGCAGGTGGTGCTACCTCTGGTATCCTGAACAACTTATTTCCCAATGTAATAATAACAGCACGGGGCCTTGATTCATACACAGCATGTCGCTTCCACAAGTATGGTTGTCCTAGTAATACATCACAAACTTCAAGGGGAGTAATGTCACACAATACCTCATCCGTGAAGGGCTTGATGTTGTATGGAAGGCGACACTGCTGGCTCACGCGAAGATCTCGTCCTTGGTGAAGCCACCCAATGGTGTATGGTTGTGGATGTGCTGTGGTCGGTAAGCCCAACCGCTTCACGACCTCTACCAAAATGAGGTTCTTTTGACTCCTGCTATCAACAATGAACTGTATCGGGGAGCCCTTTACCCACATCTGGGAGTGGAAGAGACGCTCCTCCTCCTCTGGATCTTCGGGTTCATTTTTCTGGATCTTTGCGGTAGCAACAGTGGCGCTGGGATCCGCATCAATGATCTGCTTCCCTTTTTCATACCCCTTATCGGGTTCTGACTCAGAGTCGGAACATGCATCTGATTCTGAAACCTTTAGCTCAGCCACCAGTGACTGCTTGGCCCGACACTCACTTGTGTTGTGAGTGGAGCTCTTATGGAACTCGCACCATTTTCCAGTGTCCTTTCTCGGCTTCGCGGCGCTGTTCTTTGCTTGCGGCTTCGGCTGGTTGTCTTGGGCTGTCCCGCCTTGGCTTTGTCCTTTGTTCTGTGGTTTAGGGGCACCTTTCCCCTGCTTTGGATTCGCATATCCAAAGTCTCGCTTCTTTTGTTTCAACTTCTGCTCGACCTTGACGGCATATCGGTATGCTGCGCCGAGCGAGGGGATGTTTAGGAATTGTATTTCTTCTTGGATGTTCTTGTGCAGGCAGCCACGGTATTTGAGTATCAAATGTTGCTCTGAATCCTTGATACGCAACTTTGTACGAAGGGTATGGAAAAGATTGGTGAACTCCGGCACGTCTTGGTCCCTTCCCTGCCGCAGCGTGGTCCACTTTATGTATTCATCCTCATAGCTTCCGACAGGGTAGTACTGCTCCTTGATGGCATCCCGGAACGAATCCCAGGTGGGTGCGGCTGAAAATAGTGAGCCAGTACTTTCATCCTTCTGCTCGCAGTAGGTTTCCCACCAGTCATTGACGTGGGGGGCTGCTTTGAGAAGAGCAAAAACAATCTTTTCCCGACTCGAAAATTCATGAACAGAAAAATAACCCTCTAGCAGATTTAACCATTTATCTACGGCATCTGCGTCTATCTGACCCTCGAATATGGGGATTTCAAAATTAACTTGTACCTTAAAGGGTGTGGCGTTTCCAGAGTAGCTGCTGGAAGCCGATGCGCCGCTTCTGGGTAGCCGCTGAAGGATCTGGGCAAAGTTGTCCATCATCGCGTTCCGTTGTCGGTCGAGGGCTTCTTCGAGCAAGATTTTGATGGGATCTCCTGCCCCCTCGTCTTTCTTCTCGTTCGCCATGGGAGGCCGTCGGGATTTGCGAGGCTGGTCTTGCAAAGGTTCAACCAGTTCAAGCCCTAACTCCTTATATCTCGACCTTGTTGGGGACATGCAAAGAAAAACAGAGAAAAAGCAGACCGCTCTGATACTACTGATCCGGATTTAAACAGGAACGCAACAAATTACAGAGATAACCATATACACAAAGATGCAGCGGAAATAATACTTCATTTCGTTAATGGAAAATACTGAAATATGCTTACAATCAGAAATGGAAATAAACCAGCTAGGGCGATGGTAGCTTATCTCTGAGAAGAGATGTGATGGCTACATGCCTCTGAACTGTCTTACAATGAGGCTCGAAGGCCTATTTATTGTTGAGAAACAATGGAAAACCCTTAACATTCCAAAACCTAAGCCTAGGAGATGAAACGCCAAACTGTGGGCCCCGTTTGGGGTAAATTGGTACATCAACTTCCGGGGGTCGTAACTTTGGCATATGATCTCCGTTTGACGCGTACAATAGCTCATTAGAAAGATCTATCCGAGCACTATCATTGTTGGAACGAGCAACATCGGTCCATTCCATGGACCCATGTTGCCCTCGGATTCCCCAAAAAACGTCGTTTAGGGCCTCAAAACGGCTCCGGAAGTTCAGGACCCGAAAAACTGCTAAAAATAGTAAGTTGTGCTACAATTAAGGAAACTGAAAATGCTGAGAAAGACAATGGTGGGGGTCCAGGTGGACTTGGCAGGTGGCCACCAATATCCACCTGGATCATATAATTATATAATAATAATAATAAATAATAGTTATAATGTTAACTAACCTATAATAATAATAGTTATTGTAATAATAATTAAGTTAATTATAAAGGAATTATTAAATATAATAAAAAAAATTTAACGAACCTGCGCTTATTACCAAATCGGAAGGGAATAAATAGGATTAAAAAACAAACCTACAAGAAATCGAGTTTTGATGTGGTATCCCTTTATACTTGCATTCCTATAAAGGAGGCCATTGAAGTCATCAACCGCCTAACCGATCCGGATACCGCTCATTTGGTCGAAATCTATCTCACCTCGACTTTCTTCAGCTTTGAAGGAGAATTCTATGAACAGACCTACGGGGTTGCTATGGGTTCCCCCTGTCCCCAGTCGTTGCTAATCTTTTTATGGAAGACTTTGAATCTAGAGCTCTAGCCTCTTCCCATCTCTTACCAAAGCTATGGAAGAGATTTGTTGACGACACAAATGTCATCTGGTCTCACGGCCAGGAAGAGCTAGATCTATTTTTCCAACATCTCAACCATCAATCCCCATTCATTAAGTTCACTATGGAACAGGAAGTTAATGGATGTTTGCCTTTCCTTGATGTTCTCCTTTCTAAAAATGAAGATGGTTCTTTCTCCCACCAGGTGTTTAGGAAGAAAACCCATACAGAGCAGTACCTTCATGCCAACTCCCATCATTTCCCTACTCAAAAGATGGGTGTCCTCAACACGCTTGCAACTCGTGCAATTATGATTTCCAATGAAAAGAACCTTGAGAAAGAAAAATACCATATTCTTAGCGTATTTGTTAACAATGGTTATAGTAGGCACCAAGGCCTCAAAGCTTTCTTAAAAGCTAGAAAAGGTCCCAGAGTTAAGAAAGACCATAAGGATAAGGTATCAGGGGTTCATCTCCCTTTCATCCAAGGGAGCACTAATACGATTGCAAGGATCCTTAAGAAGCATGATATTCCCTCTACCTTCAAACCCCTTAACACCATACGTAACTCCCTTAGATCAGTAAAAGACCCTATAGACCCCAAAGACATGAAAGAAGTCTACATTATTCCTTGTTCTTGTGGGACCCCCTACATTGGTGAGATAGGGCACTCCATTAATCAAAGAATTCATGAGCACTCAGCTGACATAAAACATGGGAGGATCCATTCTTCTGCCTTGGGAGAACACGCAGAAAAGACTAAACATCACATTTGCATTGAGGAGGCATGTGTTATTGCCAAGATTGCCCCTTTTCATCACCAGAAATTTAGGGAGGCCATTGAAATTGAAAAGAGGTTGATCAATCTCAATAGGGACGATGGCTGGAAAATTAGCAGTTGCTGGATCCCTGCCCTTTCTTCTTAGCCCGCCCCTTCTCCCCGCCCCTTGTGTTGTCCATTAGTTTGTTCGCCTTCGCTATTCAATTTCTTGTAGGTTTGTTTTGTAATCCTATTTATTCCCTTCTGGTTTGGTAATAAGCATAGGTTCGTTAAATTTTATTATATTTTATACTTCCTTTTTAATTAACTTAATTATTGTTATAATAACTATTATTATTATAGGTTATTTAACATTATAACTATTATTTATTATTATTATTATATAATTATAACTATTTCTCAATAACTATTAATAACTATCAACAATTGTTCTCCTAAAGGTTTTAATTAGAGAGATTAGATTATTTAACTAACTTCATTTGTTAATCTTCTAATAAACCATTTAATCCAAATAATATTACAATATTGAATATTTTAATTATAAATATTATCTCATTTCTCCTCAGGGTTATAAGAGAAATGATTAAAAAAAAAAACTAAAATTAGCTTTTTTTTTAATAAGCATTTACTTCTTATATAATATTAAGGGTTATTATTAAATAAATTGGGTTAATTAACTAAATAAGTTAGTTATTCTTCTAACAAATTATTTATTACATATACTTTTGATACTATATTAATATTTCAACCCTCAAATAAAAATTAATTATAAATATTAACTTAACTAAATAAGTTAGTTATTCTTCTAACAAATCATTAATTGATTCATTCCATATATTTTAATAATATAATTTTAATATTTGAGCCTTTGAATAAAATTAATTATAAATATTATCTTAAATAGTAATATATTCTTTCTCCAAAGGGTTAATTGTTGAAAGGATTTAAGTTATAATAAACCTTTCCTATTAATAATTAAATACAATTCATTGATATTATTAATAATAAAATAACTAAATTATCTAAACTAATTCTCCCTATCCCTATCCCTCGGTCGAGTCAAGTCAAATATAGTCGTTGTCCCTATCCTTTGGTCCAGTCTAGTCAAATATAGCCATTTCCTGGTCTATTATAGTTGTTTCTAGTCAAATATAGATGTTGGATGATCTTCTCTCTCCCTATTTAACATGCAAGCCATGATCTGGTTCTTCAACTTGTCTTGACGATGAACCACACTTGTTGGTTCAAAACACGTCGACAATTGATTAATAATGTGATTTACGCCGAAACCCCTATCATATACGTGTTCAAGTTTATCAAATAAAAGGGAATTTATTTTAAATAAGTCAATTTTTAAAGAAAAATAGAATGGAGCCTAATTCTAAAATGATGAAGGAAGGATGATTTTTCTATAAAGGTTTTTCAGTTACAGATCACAGAGTAATACATTAAAAAGAAGTATCCTAGGAAGAGAAATTAATATCGCTATCAACATAAGAAAGGATAAAAATTACATCAACGTTAACTTGGAAAATCAGCTATTAATTCTAGATCCAAGCATTGGTGTAAGGAAAAATATTTTTGACCAAAAAGAGTACAACATTAGAGATTTACAAGTGACAGCAGGTCATTATGAGTGCATATCTCAATTTCATGTTGTAAAGATGGATATTGACATCATACTCGGTCAACCTTGGTTTAAGGATTCGGGTACATTCATGGTCATTATGAGTGCATATCTCAATTTCATGTTGTAAAGATGGATATTGACATCATACTCGGTCAACCTTGGTTTAAGGATTCGGGTACATTCATATTAAACATAGAGAAACAAGTTTTAATGTTTCCTTATAAGGGGAAGATGGTCACATTTTGAGACATAACAAGTAAATCAAAATCAATAACATCTTCATTAGAAGACTTTAAGGATATTTCAGACTTGTTGTTTAAAGATAACAAAAAAACTATATCAAAGAAGCAAAAAGAGCTTGAAGAAGTCATCTGCAGCAAAGACAAAGAAATTTCGTGCCTCAGAGATCACCAAGAAAAACTTCTTGCACAAGTCAAAAAGTGTAAAACTAAGAAGCACAAGTTAGAACAAAAAAAAGAGAGTTTTGACAAAAAATGCAACGAAATTCTATCAAAGAAAGAAGAGGATAATTTATGCTTAAAATACCTTAACAAAAAATTATTAGAACAAATCAAGTGTTTAAAAGACGAGAAGCTTGAAGGCTAAAATAAAGTTGACTCAGAAAATGAGGAATGCTTATGTCTCAAAAATCATAACCAAAATATGCTCAAACATATTAAAAAACTTAAAGATGATAAGAAATCATTGACACATAGGTTTCAAGAAATTATCACAAAAGAAGCATCAAAATCGCAAGATGTAGTAGTAAAAGTTGGGGAAGAAGAAACAAACATCAATTCCACTAATCTCATAGTTCAGGCAAATCCAAATCATACTGAAGTAAATAAGTACTCAAAGGTTTCCATTCAAATGATGAACACTCTAAATGAGGATTCAGTAGTCATTCAACAATAACAATGCTTCAAATAAATCATGAAAAAAACACAAACAAGATAAGGGAAAATCAAATCACTAGAATTCCTTATCGACATCTGAATCACAAGAGTAGACAACTTAATCAAGCTACTTATTCAGAATAGAAACAACAACCTGATGTTCTAAGGAATACTAATGTTAGTGCAGTCCATTCATGTGATAACAATTCATCACAAGTTTCTAGTCATTGCAGATTCAACAGAATATTAATTTAGGATTGTGTTGTCTAGGTAAATCTTCTCTACGGACAGAGACGATCCCTCTAGCCCAATGAGTGGGACTAGCAACCAAGGTGACAATCTACAAGGCACTTTCCTAAATTATAATCGAAATGAGAGAAGAGGAAGGAGACCTACCTCGTTCTGATGTTATAATGCACTCCTTTGTTGAATATCTTGCTCGCTTTATCTTCAAGCTCAACCCTACTTCTCATAGCATTTGAATACCTGCACAAGAGGCCAAAAACACAACAAAGCACACAAGTGCAACAAGCATAATCAAATGTAATCGACTTAACATATCAAGGAGCATTAAGATACATGAAGCATTAACACAGCCCCAAGGGTTAGGTCAACTAGTCGAGTCATCGTTGTTAAGTGCCTCGCCAATCGGGAGATCACAGAGTCAATTCTCCTTGATGCCCTTAGGATTAGGCCCTGGTATGGCCGAAGGGCTTTAAAATATTCCTTTCGGGGTTGATTTTCCCGTGGATGTAACGGCCACCCAGTTTCGGTGAACCATAACATATAAATAAAATGAATCATTAACACAGTCATTTATGGAAAGTGAACCAGTAGTTGTATATATTAATTTATAAAAGAGGAAGCATAAAACCAAGCCTTGATGTTAATAAACCCTCCTTGAGTGAATGTCCAAGTCCAAGCTCAAGCTCTCCAAGCACTACTTCTCCAAGACAAAGTGAATAACATGTAGGCACTATCTCAGCATAAGAGTGAAAGTAATCAAAGACCAGCCATTTGGGAATGGCAGAGGATGAATATATAGGTAGGGAGAGGGAGTTAAGATCTCTCCAAATATATGGGAATGCCCTCATCTCAGGGAGGAATCTCATAGGGATAAGATCAAAGGGAAATATTAGGGGAACTTGACCACATCCACAACAAACAACCTCAAGCTCATCGTTCTGGAAGCCTCTAGATCATAGAGCTTCTTGTCTTCTTTGGGAAAATTGTGTTTTAGGGATCAGCACAAGTATCCAAGTAAAAATTACGTTGCCAATGCGAGGCTAGTATAGTGCAACTCTGCATCAACATGGGTTTCCAGTGTCACAATCGTACTGACCCTGAAATTAGGACATTGAGATTAATTCTTCAAGGAAGGCTCAAGGCAAGTTTTCATTAAGCCTTTAGGGAGGTGTTGAGTTAATTTATTAACACAAATTAACACAAGTATTCATTATCAATCCAGGTTTGTAAAACTTGGAGGCAAGTCCACGGTGTATGGATATCAGGTGTAGCCAAGATTAGAAGATAAAATTTGAAGAATTAAAGAAGTACATATTACAAATATAAACCTATTTTAACGATTTCTAACTCACTTTTGCAATGTATGAAAGATGAAGTGGCTCTTAACTTAAGAGATCCATTTGTGTCCTTTTCTCCCAATATCACTTAATGAATAGAAATCAGAAATTATGAATTAACAATAGCTTAAGATGCATAAATAAACAATGAAGTAGACTCTTAACTTAAGAGATCTTTGGGTATTCTTCATCACAATTCATTCATCATTATGCTATCATTGGAAAACTGAAAGTACATAAAACTGCTTGAATGTAACAAAGATGAATTCTAGTTTTGATCTATTAATTTAATAGAAGGAGAATTCAACTTGAACACTTTGTTGTCCCTTCTTATTAAAATGATAAACAAACTAAGATTCACCAGTAATATAAATCATCACTCATTAATTCAAATAAGAAAATCTAAAACAAAGCAAGTAAACAAATTTAAAGTAACTAGTTCATGGAAATTAAGCTAATTTAACAATGAAGTGTACTTAGCTTGGAGTGGGGGCCCTCCACCCTTGCTTTGCACACTTGAGGCTGCTATCAAATGTTGAAACTTCAGTCACTCATCCACACCAATGAACCAGCAAAGGGCATCATCAGTTAGCATTGACATCAAGCTATTATGGAAGTATAAGTACAGTAAGTGTAAAAATTGCTCTTAGAACCTTTGATTTTTCAAAAAATTTCTAGAATTGTTAGAACTAATTTAACTTGGATATGCATCCATTACATTTAACCTACCTACATTCATCATCTTATATTTTTCCTATCTATAATCCATTAACTACATCCTACCCTCATCATAATCCTATTTATATCCATTACCCTACCATACATCCTACATTAAAAAAAATTCCATAATCCTAAATTAACCCATATAAGTTTCCTACCATAATTCCATATATATCATCCTATAAGCATTTTTTATCAAATATTGAGGACTTAATATTTTTGTCATAAGAATTTTTGTTTGCCTACAAAACAATAGAGTTAAGGTCATTATAAGAATTTTGATTTTAAAATGACCTATCCTATGGTCATTTCAAAAACAAATTAAGAAGTGAGCATATAAAAAATGACAAAGACTAATGTACAAAAATCAAAATGCAAAACTATATATGCAATATATGAAAGCAGAGAGGATGAAAGGACATATGTATAATTGCATATATAAACAAAGCTGAGAATGCAATCATTATATAAGCTAAGGTATGGAAATGGGCCGCACAATGCAAATGAAAAAACCCAAGTTGAAATGCAAATACAATGCAACGAAGGACATGGAATTATGATGCAAACAAACTAAAGTATGGGCATGCAGCGTAATGAGGGTGGTTATGAATGAAAGATGAAATGTTAAAGAATGTGGGCAGCATAATAAGGATGGAAAATGGAATGACAAGAACGTGGTAAGTGAGTACACACAGTGAAACATAAGCAGCCACAGGTATGCAAGTGAAAGACATGGTTGGATGTGAAAAACAGTCAAAAAAATTTAAAAATATGCTATAGCTATCCTTCACCATTACAGCAAAACAAGATCTAAGATAAGCCTTTCTTATACCATCATAGCCAAAGGCTAGCTTAGAAAGAAAGGGAGTAACATTGTGCATCCACATGCGTTCATACAACACCTTTGGTTGTGGAGAAATAAGGGCAGCACTGAGTAGTATGGAGTGTTGAAAAGGAGTTTTATGGTGTTTCGAAGAAGCCTTTGCACCAAGCTCCAACCTAAGCCATCAATTACGCAGAGAATCCCTTGAATGACACAGAGAAATCCCAGTGAAGGTAAGCATCAGTCCCTCGGCAATTAAACTAAAACGATTTTGAAAATCGAACTTCAGATTTAGTTGAAATGTGTCATATGAGACTTTAGTTCTGGAATCGTTTGCTATTTGTTGTCATTAAAATCCTTTGCCACCTGTAAGAGATAACGATTTCTCGGGAAGTAGTTTCGATGAACTATATGATTAATGAGAATCATTAACACAGAGTTTTCAACAAGTTCCTCTTCCAGTTCAAGTATCAATTCTCAATTTCCTCAAGCACAATTTAACAAACATGTTGCACAGTGAAAGTTACAGCAAGCATACTTTCCCTTTCTTTCTCGTACTTTGCATAAACGAAATTTTCAAAACAAAGACAATTAAAAACCGAATTGCAGAACAAAGAAGATATTTACAGTGAAGGTTTTTCTTGTGTGTTTTGGGTCTTTACAAAGCCAGCATTTTTCTCTTCTTCATTCAGATTTATGGGCAGAAAACCTTGTGTTTGTATTATTTACAGTAGAAGACTCAAAATTCAAGGCAAAGAGAGAGTTAATCATTCCCAAAATTGATTTTTGAGTTCTGAAAAGACAAAGTATAAATCAATTTCGATTTCTAAAAGAGCAGAGAGTTTTTTTTCCAGATTTCAGATTCTAAGCATTTAATTGTTGGAGACAGAGACAAAGGGTTTAATTGATTTTGTTGCAGCTCAGGTATCTTAAAAAAATGGTGTCCTCATTCATATTTAAAAAATGCAATTCACAAATTTTATATACACAGTGATCCATTCTTTGAAAAAATTTACACAGTGAGCTTAGATCATTGCAGAATGACTACATGGTGATTTTGTCTCAAAGAGAGGCAAAATTATGTGAGAATTCGAAGAACAAAAAGATATTGTGACATAAAAAAATTAATTTTTCTACACAGCCAATTCAAAAACATAGAATTCTACATCAGAGACAAAGGAGTTTTTTTAAATTTTGATGAAACAAAGGATAGAATATAAGAAATAGACTAATAAAAACATGTTTATTGTGTTTTTATAATCTTTCTATATCAAAATTTTGTGTTTGCAGAAGCAATAAGTTCATATTTTTGAGGATTGGTTTCATCTCGTTGTCAAGGGCATTAGATTAGAGGTAAGCAGGATACTGGAAAAGCATTTGAAGAAATTGATTTCAAATTTAATGATCATGAAATTTTATTCAGTCCCGGAAATGCATTTCGATTTTTAAAGGCCACTATTTTTCATTGCTTTTTCTGAGCAAAAGAAAATGAAATTTGAAAAACTAAAACATGGGTTTTCTTCTGAACGATCCTAATTAGGCTCCACGTGGATAGTTTTCTCAAATTCATTTCTATTTGGGATATTTTTATGGTTCTTTCAACCCCTATTTTGCAGATTGCATGGGTAAAATAGTGGCTAAATTGAAAGTGAATGCCTAGTCATAAAAAGGATTGGTACAAGTTATTTTGTAGAGGAATTATACAAGAAGAAAACCCCCTGCATAAGTGAAATAAGCTTTGATTTGATCGATTGGTGTTTTCTTTGTGACTGTGTGATATTACAAGGTTGGCTTCTTTTAGTGAAGATGTGAGGGCAAATGGATATTGGCTCCTTTAAGTGAAATTGTTGATATTGCGAGGGACATGAATGTTGTGTTAGAATGTACTAGAAAATTCAAGTTGTATTTGTTGTCTTCTCTAAATCTGCTCATCCAAAATGATTTATTGGTGTTATTTCTGGTGTTTTATCATGAGAGGAAGAATAAGGTAAAGTTGTTGTATTTGTGTGTTGGTGGTGAAACCTCATCACACATCAGAGACATTTTTGTTCCCATCACTCCAGAATGCATAGCCCAAGCCAAAAAAAATCCACTGATATGTGAAGAATATTACAAAGAGCAACACTTCAAAGAGAAATGATGAAATTTCTTTTTAGAAAAACAGAGGAAAGGAAAGGAGAAAAAGTAAAGAATGTCATCTACAAGGAAGGAGAAAAAGTACATGAAGGCATAGATATCCTTTTACAGGTAGCTCAAGAGAAAGCTTCATCTTCAAGGGTCAGAGCCACAGGTACATCAGCAAGCTAGTCAGCATATAGAAGCAAAAGGTCAAGGAGACAGAGGCAAGCATGAGGACATGCTTGAGAGTAAGCAAGGGGGAGATGTTGGCCCTCGTTTTTTATCAAATTTTTCTTATTAAAATCCACCTAATTTCCATCATTTTCCACCATATACCATCCATATACACCTTATCTTGACCTTATTATGCATATTCAAGCAAATAAATTATGTTTTTCAGTTTTTAGATATTTTTGCAATAATTGGGTTTTAAGAGTATTTTTGGACAAAATCAGAAATTCCCGTAATGGCTATGTGGATGACATATTTGCAGGACACTTGGGCTCGAGCTAGACACATGAATGGAAAGCTTTGGAACTAGGACTAAACTAATTCCGATTGACTCGGTCAAAACAAGCTAAATCAGGCCCGGTCAAGGCTGGTCAAACATGACTAGTCATCCAGAAAGTCCCTAGGAAATAGGGCAGTTTTATGATTTTATGGGATTGTCCATATTTCTAGTGATAAATTGGATGGATTCGACTTAGATAGATGGATATGAATAGATATATAGTTGTTAGAGAGACTTTAGATCAGTTTGTTTCATGTTCTTCTAGGATAGATTGCAATGTAGACTTATTTTTGCTTCATGTTTTAGCATCCATCATTGATTCAGGATCTTTGAATGTTGTTTTGGTTCAGATCCCTTCTGCAATTTTTACTTGATGATTCAGGTCCCTTCTGACATGTATTTTTATATGTATCATTTTTCATATAATACATGTTTCTTTTGAACTTTCAGGTCCCTAATATTTTCAATGATATTTTCAAGTCCCTTTTGACATATATTTCAAGTTCTTTCTTCAATTCAGTTGCTCAAACTAAGTTCCTTTTGAAACTTCGCCCTTGCTTATGTGAAGACTTGTCCTCAAGTCTTGTATTGTTTTGGAGGGTTAATTCTGCAAAATCAAATTGTCATAAGAGTAAAACAAAATAGAGAATTCATACAGGCCAAACTTGTCATGCCCCCAATTCTTTTTTCGTTAAATTGGTCGAGTGCAGCACTGCCTAAGTAATTAACATTCACCATTGTTATCTTACTTTACGAACTACGCCTTAACATTCATCATTATACATGAATAACATATTAATGTGTGGAATCCATTAATATTAAACATCAGCAATGTAGAACGACAAGAGAACAACATCACATGTAAAATCAATCTTTTATTATATGAGAGAATTTTACAATGACCGGGAGTATAACTCAACCAGCGTTATACCCGAGTTGGGCACCCACCCATGCCAAACCGCACGATGGTCTCACCACAACCCAACAATATACAATAACCCGAGTTTCCTTTGCCAAGATAGGCGGGCGCACCTGTGCACAACCCCTACCCAAAACACAACCCAAACTCGTCCAGGCGTTCAGCAGGCGAGCGCCTTAGAACGCCCTCCACCGGCACCTCAACCGTTTCACAACACCGTGCAAGAACTCGCGTAGGCTTGCCCAGCAAGCGGGCGCATAGACCTGCACCTTTGCCGTGGCTCCTACTCCTCCTTCGCACCTTCGCTTCTTGGTTGAACACCAAAGTTCGATGATCAAAATGCCAAGCCTCCACGCGTGTTTATATGCTACCTCCATTGTAATATTACACCCTCAGCAGACACTTCCTTTGTTCCACCAACCGCGCGCCCTAAAACATTATTGCGTCTTTGTGTAGGTCGACTCGCCCATGGCGCGGGACCGCCCACCAACATCGCCCACATTTGCTTTCATTCTTGGTCGGCTTATGGTGTGACGAGTTCCCCAACTCGCCTTATAAAACATGGAACACCAACATCGCCTATGTCATATACATTATGTCCTTGGTTGCCCCACATTCTTGTTTCATGAGTTCTTTGCTACGCACAGTGGCTGGAGGGCGCGCTCGGTCACCTGTCAACCGCAGGGCGTTACATCCTCCCCCACTCAAAATCATTGTCGCCCTCGACAATCCTGACTGCCTCAGTATCTTCCGTTCATACTTCACAAACTTCTTCTTCCATCTCCAAAGTGAGTCCTCCGATTCCCAGCTTTCCTACTCCGGTGCATTCTTCCATCTGACAAGATACTCCCGTTTCATGTGGAAACCAATCCCTGTAGTTCTGTAGCTCAAAATCTTATCCAAATCCAGTCCTGGCTTGTCCACAATCCTGACTGGTCCTCTCAGTGGTTCAGCTCTCTCTGGATGATCAGCATCAAGTTTGCATCTCTTCAACTGACTCATGTGAAAAACTGGATGCTTCATGTGCATATGGTGCAGAAGCTCCAACTCATAAGCAACTTCCCCCACTCTCTTCTTCACTCGGAATGGTCCCTGATACTTTCATGTTAGTTTGCTCGTAGTCCCCTTAGCTGGTTGAAACTGCTCCCCGGTAATCCTGAGAAACACCATATCTCCCACACTGAAGTGCACATCCCATCTTCCTCGATCAACCCATTTCTTCATTCTCCTTGCAGCTTCATGCAAGCGCAACCGTGCCAACTCCAAGGTCTCATCCCAAGCGTTCATGAACTTCTTTGCATGAGGACTCCTCAAAATACCTCATGTCACTATGTTATGCGGTGCAACCGGCATTTGTCCATTCACCAACTCAAATGGACTATACCTTGTCACAGAACTCTTTTGAAAATTGTAGCTAAACTGAGCAATATCCAAGAGTTTAGGCCGATTCTTCTTATCAACTGTCACATAATGTCTCAAGCAGTCCTCCAGAAATGCGTTGATCCTCTCGGTCTGCCCATCTGTTTGCAGATGGTAACTCGAACTCATCAACAACTCTGTCCCGACTAACTTGAACAATGTGGTCCAAAATCTGCCTATAAAATGCGAATCTCTATCTGACACGATGGTTAATGGCATCCCCCAATACTTCACTATGTTCTTGAATAACAACTCCGTAGTCCGCTTGACTCCACATGGTATCTTTGTTGGAACAAAGACAGCATACTAGGAAAAACGATCAACCACGACCATTATCCCATTATACCCCTGAATCGGTGGCAACTGAGTGATGAAGTCCATCGAGACGCTCATCCATGGTCTCTCAGGAATTGGTAAAGGCTGCAACAGACCTCTGTGCCTCTGATTATCCAATTTGTCCTACTGACAAATGATGCACCTATGTACATACTCCTCTACATCCTCCCGCATCTTCTCCCAAAAGAATCCTCTCTCCAACAATGCCAAAGAACGACGCATCCCTAGGTGGCCAACCCATGGCGAGTCGTGGCACTCCTTCAAAAGGTGTCTCATGAGCCCAAATGACTTTGGAACATAGAGCTAGTTTCCAAAGAACAAGAATCCATCTCGAAGAAAGAACTTCTGTGTCTTCCCCTCCTTCACCTGCTTCACTATAATTTGTGCCTGAGTATCGGTCTCAACACTTTCCTTGAGCTTACTCTGCATCTCTTCTGCCATTTGAATTCGACTCCTACTCCTTGTTGCCCGGTCTTCTCCCTCCAATGCTGCAAGTTGTCCCTTCCTGCTAAGGGCATCTGCTACCGCATTGTGTCTTCCCGGTCTATACTCGATAGTCATGTCGAACTCTGCCAAGAAGTCCTGCCAACAAGCTTGCTTTGTAGAAAGCTTCGGTTGTGATGCAAAATAACTTGCTGCGACTTTGTCCGTCTTGACAAAAAATGGCTTCCCAATTAGATAATGCCTCCACACATGAAGACAGTGAATTATTGCATCCATCTCCTTCTCATGGACCGGATAACTTCGTTCTCTATCCTGCAACTTCCGACCCTCATACACCACCGGATGCCCATCCTGCATAAGAACCCCTCCTATGGCAAAATCTGAAGCATCTGTGTGTACCTCAAATAATCTCTCAAAGTCAGGCAACTTCAGTATCGGTGCTGTAACCATCCACTTCTTCAAGTCATCAAATGCCGCTTGACATTTGTCCGTCCAACTCCACCTCTTGTCTTTCTTCTATAAGTCTGTCAGTGATGATGTTACCTTGGAGTACCCCTCTACAAACTTCCGTTGGTAGTTGGTCATGCCCAAAAACACCCTCATCTCATGGACATTCTTCGGTTCAACCCAGTCCTCGATCGCCTTCACTCTGCTCGGCTCCATCCGTATGTACCCTTGACCCACTATATGTCCAAGGAACGGAATCTCGGTCTAAGCGAACACACACTTAGACTTCTTCAAGTACAACTGATTTGCCCTCAATGCCTCGAACACCATCGCCAAGTGCTTCTTATGATCCTCCATGTTGTCACTGTACACCACTATATTGTCCAAGTACACTACTACGAACGAATCCAAGTATGGTTGTAGGACATCATTCATCAAAGTGAAAAATGTAGCAGGAGCATTACACAACCCGAATGGCATAACAAGGAACTCAAAGCTACCATACCTTGTTACTGTCGTGGTCTTCTTCTCGTCTCCTTCAGCTATCCGCACCTGATAATACCCATGCCTCAAGTCTAGCTTGGAAAACACTCAGGCTTTCGCAAGTTTGTCAAAGCAATCAGCAGCCAATGGCAAAGGATACCTATTCCTTACCGTCTGCTTGTTCAATGAACGGTAATCACAGCACATCCGTAGCTCATTCGAATCCTTCTTCCGCTGAAACAATACCGGAGTTCCATAAGGGGACCTTGAAGGTCTAATGAAACCTACATCATCTAACTCCTTTAGCTGTCGATTCAATTCCTCCAACTCAGGTCCTAACAACCGATAAGGTGCTTTACCTGGGGGTTGCTTTCCTAGCTCAAGCTCAATGCTATGGTCCACTTCACGCCTTGGTGGAAGCTTCTTTGGTAGCTCATCAGGCATCAAATCTGCATATTTGGTCAGCACCTCAGAAATCTCGGCTGGAATAGGCGTCCCCACTCCATCACCTTCGAATCCCTTGAACATCACCACATATGTCTCCATATTTGACTCCTTCATAGCCTTCTCCAAACTTAGTGCAGAAATATGTTGTACCTTGACTTCCTCCTTTGCCTATGAGTGGGAAAAGTCCAAGTTTGTGACTGTCCAACCAGCACCACCTCATCACAGAAGGGGACAACAATAGCCCTGTTGCCCTTCAAGAAATCTTGTCCGAGTATCATATCAAAGTCGTTCATCTCCATCACTGTGAATTCCAACTGACCCTTCCAGTCTTTTATCTACACAGGCACTTCGTGTGCCAGACCCGCAACTTTAGCTCTAGATTTCACTGCCTTGACTTCCACATTCGATGGGAAGATCATCAGTCCAACCTCTTTTGCTAACTGTGTCGTCATGAAGTTATGAGTGGCCCTCGTTTCCACCAGAGCTTGAATGGTCTTGCCATGCACCATCAAGTCCACGAAACCCAGACTAGTAATCCAAGATTTCTCCATAACTTTTCCCTCCATACATGTCTGTTCTCTACGTCTGTCATCATACACTGGCTTCACTACCTGTAAACCTGCTCTAATACCACCTGTCATGCCCCCAATTCTTTTTTCGTTAAATTGGTCGGGTGCGGCACCGCCTAAGTAATTAACATTCACCATTGTTATCTTACTTTACGAACTATGCCTTAACATTCATCATTATACATGAATAACATATTAATGTGCAGAATCCACTAATATCAAACATTAGCAATGTAGAATGACAAGAGAACAACATCACATGTAAAATCAATCTTTTATTATATGAGAGAATTTTACAATGACCGGGAGTATAACTCAATCGGCGTTATACCCGAGTTGGGCGCCCACGTGTGCAAAACCGCACAGTGGTCTCACCACAACCCAAAAATATACAATAACCCAAGTTTCCTTTACCAAGATAGGCGGGCACACTCGTGCACAACCCCTGCCCGAAACACAACCCAAACTCGTCCAGCCGTTCGGCGGGCGGGCGCCTTAGAATGCCCTCCACCCGCTCCTCAACCGTTTCACAACACCGTGCAAGAAATCATGTAGGCTTGCCCGGCAAGCGGGGGCATAGACCTGCGCCTTTGCCGTGGCTCCTACTCCTCCTTCGCACCTTTGCTTCTTTGTTGAATGCCAAAGTTCAATGATCAAAATGCCAAGCCTCCACGCATGTTTATATGCTACCTCCGTTGTAGCGTTACACCCTCGGCTGACACTTCCTTTTTTCCACCAACCACGCACCCTCAAATATTATTGCATCTTTGTGTAGGTTGGCCCGCCCATGGCGCGAGACCGCCCACCAACATCGCCCACGTTTTCTTTCATTCTCGGTCGGCTTATGGTGTGATGAGTTCCCCAACTCGCCTTATAAAACATGGAACGCCAACATCGCCTATGTCATATACATTCAGTACTTGGTTACCCCATGTTCTTGTTTCATGAGTTATTTGCTACACACGGTGGATGGAGGGCGCGCCCGGTCGCCTGTCAACCACAGGGCGTTACAAAACTAGTTGGTTTTCCTCCATGAATTCAAGTTTGTATTGTGCCACTTTCGTGGATTTTCACAACCAAAATCCTTTATTATTTTTATCTTTTTCTATTTTTTTGTTTTTTTTTTTTTTTGAAATGACATCATGAACAATATGGCTTATGAATGGTGAAAATTGATGTGACTTGACATGGTACAAAACTTGACTTCTTCTTCTAATTATTAACTTCATGTCTTTTGCCTCGATCTTGATCATGTCGTAGAGTGATTGGTGTTGTTGGTCAGTAACTAAAGAAAAGCTTCAAGAGTTTTAGTTTCATTGGATGAACTCGATATTTTCACTTTTCTTTGACTTGAACATTTGTATTCATATTCTGAAATATGAATTTAAAATTGACTTTGAAAAGTACTTCATCCATGGAGTTCACTCCTTCATTCTTCCTATGAACTGCAAAAACATAGCACTTTGCTGCAATACAATATTAGATGATGGAATAAGAGAGGTGTACAGTCTCTCTTCTTCCAATAAATATGTAAATCATTACAAGCATTTCTTAGAAAACAAGTCTAAAGATGATATACAAACAAAACGCATTTATTTACCCCTTGAGGAATGGTGGCCATCCCAGACCTCCTAGCGGTATTTTGCTTGCAAAATATTCATTTTATATCCAATTAGAGTGATTCCAAAGCCAAGTTGAAGTGAATTCATATGGCTACCTTAAGTATAAATAGGTTCTCAAAATGGTTTAAAATGATATGGTAAAAATTATAAGGAGTATCATGTTTAATAGAGCTGCTTGTTAATTTTTAACTAGACCAATAGTCACTATTTAGAGTGTAATGTTTTCGTCAAATATTGGATCGATGTGATTCTACTTGGATATTAAAGTATATTTATTTTTTTTCTTTCTAGTAGAAAAAGTTTTAAACATTCTTAGGCTTGATATCACAAAATTGGTGATGAACAGACCTGGGAGGCAGAGTTTTACTATGCTGATTTGAAGACATGCAATCACTAAATGTGGCATAACGTTTTCATTTGACCTCCAAATGGGATGATTAAAATTGTGTATTTATCTAGACTTGAATATATATCTCCCATATAAACATATTTTGAAAATAAGATGATTTGGTATGTCAAATATGCCAATGAACAGTCAAGTCCTAGAATTGTCACCATGCAGATTTTTCGAGAAACAGTTAGTATTTCAAGAATAACTTTTTCATATGATCCTTGATTGAAGTGATTCAAATTTATTTGGAAACTATATTCCAAGGGATATCTTCCCTATGAATTTAAGGTAAAAAAATTTCCATTAGACACCTCAAATATAGGTTTTACTAACTCTGTCCTCAACCTTTCACTTGAGACCTAGTTTTTATTTTGATCACATTTTTATTTGTAATATAAATTGAAAATTTCAAAATGGATTCCAAAACTAGATTTCAAGAGATATGTAAAAAAAACATGATTTAAAAATGATCCTATATGGTTACCCAAAATAGGATTGTTCTTACTGCATTTTTCCATGTAGTCCTTTCAAATGAATATTGAACAATGATTTGAAGAAATATTCATGACAGTTTGAAACAAAATTATTATGGAAGTCTTATTGTGAATTCATTCTACTTGTTTATTTATTCTATTCTATTTTAGAAAAATAATTCATTCTCTCAAGTATAAGAGAATTTCCAATGCATCCATTTTCGTAACAAGATCATGAGTAAACTCACATCCAAATTTGAAAAATATACTTTAATGAATGTTTGGACATGAAAATTTATCTGATCATAAAGATTTGATGAGAAAGAATGTTGAAAAATGGAGTAGTGTTGTGACCTAATGACTAGTTGAAACCAAGTTTTAATATGATCTTTGTTTGCTTGGCTCTCATTAATTGTCATAGCACAAAACTCTTCTTGTGGTACTTGTTCAAAATCTTGTATGCACAAGGGATCTTGTGATATACATGCTAGAAATTCTTCAATTTCTGGCTCTAATGTTTGATCTTCATTGCATGTGATCCATGACTCATTCACCTCCTCACAAATATAGCTAGAAGAAAGTTCTAGATTCTCTTCCCGTGGATCATCTTCATGGATGTTTTGTTGCTCCTCTATCCTTTGACATAAAGATTCATCCCTAGTGAGCATTCTAAATTGAGGACAAAGACTTGAGAATAGTTTTGTGGTGGCATACCCTACTTCTCAAAATTATTTCTTTAACATCATTTTTTAGATCTTGTCTTGCAAATGGATTTTGTAGTTATTTTTTTATTTTATCTTTCGTTGGGGGTTTTGTTTTGGGAATCTACTTTTAGGATCTCTATATCTAGGCGTAAAGAAACTTAACTAAGAGAAATGTATCTTAACTAATTATTATTTTTATCAAATTTTTAGTGTTTTTGTTTATATTTCATTTAACTATGTTGATAATTGCCTCCCCAACAACGGTGCCAAAATGTTGAGCTAATTTATTAACACAAATTAACACAAGTATTCATTATCAATCCATGTTTGTAAAACCTGGAGGAAAGTCCACAGTGTATGGATATCAAATGTAGAAAATCTTAGAAGATAAAATTTGAAGAATTAAAGAAGTACATATTACAAATATAAACCTATTTTAACAATTTCTAACTCACTTTTGCAATGTATGAAAGATGAAGTGGCTCTTAACTTAAGAGATCCATTTGTGTCATTTTCTCCCAATATCACTTAATGAATAGAAATCAAAAATCATGAATTAACAATAACTTAAGATACATAAATAAATAATGAAGGAGACTCTTAACTTAAGAGATATTTGGGTATTCTTCATCACAATTCATTCATCATTATGCTATCATTGGAAAACTAAAAGTACATAAAACTGCTTGAATGTAACAAAGATGAATTCTAGTTTTGATCTATTAATTCAATAGAAGGAGAATTCAACTTGAACACTTGTTGTCCCTTCTTATTAAAATGATAAACAAACTAAGATTCACCAGTAATATAAATCATCACACATTAATTCAAATAAGCAAAACTAAAACAAAGAAAGTAAACAAATTTAAAGTAACTAGTTCATGAAAATTAAGCTAATTTAACAATGAAGTGTACTTAGCTTGGAGTGGGGGCCCTTCACCCTTGCTTTGCACACTTGAGGCTGCTATAAAATACTAAAACTTTAGTCACTCATCCACACCAATGAACAGCAAAATGAAAGTAGAACAGGTTCTTCTAATTAATCTCCAATATTCAAATGTCTCAGCATAAAGTTATATAAAAATTACATATCATAAGCCTTCAAAGTCTTGGCTTAAATAGAAGATCATGAAACAAACTGATATAAAGTCTCTCTAACAACTATATATATTCATATCTATCTATCTAAGTCAAATCTATCCAATTTATCACTAGAAATATGGACAATCCCATAAAATCATAAAACTGCCCTATTTCCTAGGGATTTTATGGATGACTAATCATGTTTGACCAGCCTTGACCGAGCCTGATTTAGCTTGTTTTAACCAAACCAATTGGAATTAGTTCAGTCCTAGTTCTCAAGCTTTCCATTCATGTGTCTAGCTCGAGCCCAAGTGTCCTGCAAATATGTCATCCACATGGCCATTACGGGAATTTCTGATTTTGTCCAAAAATACTCTTAAAACCCAATTTTTGGAAAAATATCTAAAAATTGAAAAACATAATTTATTTACTTGAATATGCATAATAAGGTCAAAATAAGGTGTATATGGATGGTATATGGTGAAAAATGATGGAAATTAGGTGGATTTTAATAAGCAAAATTTGATCAAAAGCGAGGGCCAACAGGAGGATCTAGACTGCATATTAGGATGGGTACACTGCATAATTTCCAATACTTTGGCACTCTAGGTTATGACACAGGGAATTGTAGGAGGCGTGACAAAATACTATGTAACAGATTCCCTCTAAAGCATGAATGCAAAACAGGGAGTGATGGCTGAGATGCTTTACGAGCTTTTGCAAGGACGAGAACAAACATTGTTAGGAGACCTGCAAATCAAGGATGCATATGCATATACATATATGATATCAAAACATGAATCCACAATATGGATGAAACCATCCAGATAGAAAGGACTATGTGAAAATATCCACGGCATGGGCATATCCATCCAAATGAAAAGGATCATCTGGAAGTCTAAGATCCAAGGTATGGATGCAGCAACCCGATATAGAAGGATCATCATCATCATAAATATAAAATCCCACGGTGTGGTCACAGCCATTCGTATAGAAGAAACATGTATACAATCATGAACAATACATAACTCCACGTAGCCTAAGTTATAACAGGCAAAACTCAAGGTCTTGTGCTCCCTCCCAAGCCGATCAAAGTACGAATTATAACATGCAAATTAATGTGTTGGAGTCGAACATGCTAGAAAACCACATGATTATCGTCTAATGATGTGGACCGTTAACATGCACAAGGGAAACCACCAATAACAACAATGGTTCTCAAGGTACGAAAATACAATCTGTGAATGTGAAAATGAAGTTGAAGTTGAACACTCGTGGAATCATTCGACCGAAGGCCAATGATGGAAACCTATCGTCGGATTCGAAGAACTTTCTATTATGGCATGCAATCTCTAAGGTATTGAAAGGATGTCTCTAAGTCATTTTCCTAGATAATGAGCTGAAGTTGATAGGAAGTGACCCATCGAAGGAGGGCCATAATTATTCCCTCATCATCGACACGAAACAAGGAATAAAGTGGAATAAATGAGTATGATCCAAGACTGTAGCAAAAGGCCAAACAATGTATAGTAATAAATTGTGCATATGAATTCTCTTGAACATATCGGCGACACGACTCCGGAATGTGGCAGCATTTGACTCAACATAAGACAAAGGGTCATGATGACGAAATGGAATAGTCAGATGAGAGGCAACATGGATCACCCAAACCCGGAAAGACAAGTGATAGAGTTAGCATATCCCAAACCCGACACAAGAAACCAATGAGTGTCATGTTCAAGAGCAACATGCTACCTATACAAGAGATGTTTCACTTTCATTTTTACCAACTATTTCTAGCGACTACCCCAATTATTTTTAATCACAATCTTCAAGGGGATAGAATATTCTTGTTGTATAAGTTCATTCTTCGAATGAATCCACCCTAGTAATTTTTACGAGCAATAGGAACGATCAACTCGGTCTTGTCATGGTGAAAAGTCTTTTGTCATTTAATTTTTACGAGTCTAATAGAAGAATAACTCAATGTCTTTTTCATATTTAGAGAGTTTGAAAAAGAGGCGAAAAGTAAAACTTCATCATGTCCCTTTTCGTAATCTGTCTCTCAAACCCGAAAAGGTAGAAAGCAATATTTGAGAGAACCTCTTGACCATGTCGACAAAGGTGTACCTTTTCATAGTCAATCCCATCCTGAAAAGGGGTAAACGTATACTATGACGACGTCAATTCATTTAATTTAACGAGTTCTAAAAGACAAGTACTCGACGATCTTTTCATATTTCGAGAGTCAGAAAAGAGCTTAAAGATGACTTCAGGGGGTTTCCTTATTTGTTTATTTTTAATGATTCTGGAAAAAAGAGATAAAACAAAAACTCATTGAATCGGTCAAAAATGATCGCTATAACCACCAAAAAAGAGCCTGTAACTGTGCAAAGACAACCCCACATCACTCATATCGAGAAAAATAATAAAATAGGAAAAAAATTGTTTAAAAACTTATAAAAAAATACCAAAAGTAAAAACATTTTTATCATTTCACTTGGAGTAAATTGGAGAGTGCATTTTATCCCATTTTCCTTGATTCTTCAGGCAAGCAGTGTGGGAGATCCAGGGAACCATTTCATGAACCGTCAGCTGTTGAGCTCTTCCTTTTATCTTTATTTTCATACTTATTTCATGCCATTTCATAGGATTTTAGCTTGGTTAAGGGGAGGATTTTCATTTTTTAAACCGAGGGTGACCAACACGAGTCTAATCATCAGATCCACGTTGATCGCCCCTCAGCCCAAAAGGCTCTCGTGCTTCCAGCACGAAAATAACTATTATAGTCACACTGGACACAGAGCGGAAAATAGAAAGAGAAATCCTCTATCTTGATCAGTTTTTTCAAAATTTTAATCCATGGAAAGGCATCTTAATTATGTTTATGGGTTGTTTGCAAGAGATTTCGACAAACATGGTCATCGAATGGAAGGAAAGAGGCCATGAGGTAGAAGATCATGAAGCTACCCAAAGCGTTGAATGTGTCAATGCTTTGATGGATTGCGGGTTACTGAATTTCTTCTGAACCCGAGGACTCATAGCTCAAAATGAGTTGTTACACTATCTGATACGGGATGTTCATCGAAAGATCTTCATCATTGGAGATCAAGAACTAGAGCTAGAAGTAGCTGATATCTACTTCATCACTGGATTGTCCAGAAGAGGGGAGAGATTCCAACTCTTTGGAGCTCGTACTGGAGGTGAGAGCACCAACACCTTGATCAGAAGGCATTACCCAGGTGCAAGGTCAACTGTGAGTGGGAAGGTGAATATAGAAACCATCAACAATATTTCCTTGAGGACAATTCTACACACCATGTCCCATATAGCTGGGGTGCAAGCATTGCATGAGGCAACGAAATCACAATTCCAATATGCAGTGGATTTCCTTGCTCCAACAGTGTTCAACTGGTGTGAGGGACTGTTGGTCAACATGAAGAGACAACTGACCAAAGGCAAGTTGGGAAACTTGAAGCAGTTCGGCTTTGGATTAATTTTGGTCACTTTCTTTTTGGAGTGTGTGCCCCTATTTCAATACCAGTGGGTAGAGGTGGACGACCTAGCTCCACAAGATCTGAGGTTGTTCAGATGGAGTGAGATCATGCCTCGAGGAGGGGGAGGTCAACAGATGCCTTTCCCTCTGTTGTTCTTTAGTTGGTTATGCCAACAACAAATCATCATCAATGACTATTCCTATGTAGGCACGGACATCAGAGGAGATCCATACCTGCCTCTACCACCGGGTGCACAATGGACTAATGCAAGTAAAACTTGTTTTTTGGAATTTTTCAAGTGTTTGTTTGAAGTATATCGGAGAGTTTACTTGTAATCATTTTGTAGATGTAGGACTGGAAAGGCCTCCTCGCATATCGCCAATATCACGAAGAGTAGCATGTCAAATAGAGGATGCTCCATACGAGGAAGGATCAGATCCTATGGTGGAGATGGAGAAAAATTTGTACGTGATTACTCGAGGGATTCTAGAATATGTGACTATAGATGGCGTGTCGCTGCGATACTAGAGGCATACAATAGGAGTGTCTATGAGAGTGCGTCGGTTGTTAGGCTGAGTAATCAGAGTGGTCGCATGCTATCGTGAGCATCATGTGGGCGAATAGCCTTTTCCTAGTTGTGTTTATCTTCGTTATTGTAGGCTTTGAAATCCATGTGTCCCAGATTACTTATTTTTTGAGATTTTGATGAACAAACTTTGACAGACTCGATATATATATATATATAGATAGATATGCATGTTTCTATTGCCTAATTATGTGTTCATGTATCATGATGATGTGATCAGTTTTTTCATAAGTGGTGCAAATGTATATCTGGAACATAATTTTCTAATGCATCGTTTAATGTATTCAAATTTTGTGGAATGTGTTGATATGTGATATAATCAAAATTTATTTCCAGTAATCGAATACGTAGATACATATGCAAAATTTGTGGATTTCTTACTGTGTAATGACTATTTAATTGTAGCACAATGAGTTGTGAATCTAGCTTAACAACCAAATTTCTAATTCCGAGAGCAACTGCTTCTAATAACAGTTCAATAAATACATTGTACTCTACAATATTATTAGTTGTTCATCCCAGTAAAATACCTTATAGATTGATCAACTCCCCATCATGGGCGAAGAGTGCCCAAGTTGAGGAGGATAATTTATGTGTGCTATGACAAGCACCATCAGCAAAACCAACATAATGTTTTGAACACATCTGCGAGCCGAGTGGAACACAAGGTAAGCAGAGGAAACATTTCTGCAAAGAAAACAATCACACCAAAAAATAAAAAATGCACACCAATGAATTCACACACTAATATAAAAAAGTAATTACACAGAACTCACGCATAATACTTGTTCAGATAAATCCCATTGCAGGGTTGTGATAACGCATTACCTTCATAGTCAACCAACTCATAAGCACCTTTTTGCAAGACACGTTTAACAATGTATGACCCATGCCACATAGGTTCGAACTTCCCAGCTCCCAATTTATCGTTGGCTTGGTCATACAGCAAGACCAAGTCACCTTCAGTAAAAACTCGTGGAGAAACAGTTTGATCATAATGAGCTTTAACTTGTTTTTTTTGTGCTTCGATCACCATCATAACAATATGATGGGTCTCATCAAGCCTCTCGAGATAAAGTAACTTCTCCTCTTCAGGCAAGGTATCGGGGATTAGCTCAATAGCTATTTTTAATGAAGGAATCTCACACTCGATCGCGAGTGTCACCTCTAAACCATATACCAACTGGAATGGAGTGAAACCAGTGGATGTCTTAACTGAGGTTTGGTAAGCCCAAGGAGTCAATAAAATCATGAGATGCCAATCCTTTTTATGCTTCCCAATGGTACGTTGAAGCATAGTAATTAAGACTTTATTAATCGCTTCAACTTGGTCATTGACCTGTGGGTAGTGAGGAGTTGAGTTGTCATGGCGAAGACCCAACTAAGCAGTAAGCTATGCCATCATGTACTAACAAAAATGTGATCCGTGATCAGTGACAATGGCTTGAGGGATGTCAAAACAGGCTATGACATGGTTAAAGAGGAATTGAGCAGCAGTTGTACCATCAACATTATATGTGGGCATATCCTCAACCCATTTAGTAAAATAGTCGATGACGACGATGATATAGCCATGCCCCCTGCCCGAGCGAGGGTTACATGTCATGAAATCTATTCCCTGTTTATCGAATGGGTCAACGGTAACAACTGGGTGTAAGGGTGTTTATGGGGCACGTTGTTTGCAGTTATAAATTTGGCATTCATGGCACTTTTGAACTTCCATAATACAATATTTGAAGATAGAAGGCCAGAAATAACTGGCGTGAAGGATCTTCTGAGCAGTGGCATAGCCTGACATGTGACCACCACATGCCCCGGAGTGGCAGTCATTCAAGACTCTTTCAGCCTCTTCAAGTGTCAGACATCTGCGAAGAATATAATCAACCAACTCGGTACAACGTATCACCAATAATCTGATAAGGTTGAGACTAATGTCAGATATGACATCGGTCAGATCAAGACAAATCAGATCAGAAAGTCTGGGTCTGAAGGCAAACAATGATATCTTCGTACCACGGGTCGAGAGTGTTGATTAGAAGCAAAGTTTCATCAGGAATATTCCCAGTAAAATCAATGGAGGTGTTTGCACAAGGAAGGGCACAGATCAATTTGGCAAAAACTAGTGACTTCTTTGATTTGGTGGCAGTAAACTCCAAATCAAAATCTTGCAGGGTAACAATCCATTTAGAGTATTTTCCCCCAAGCAACTGATGATCTAGAATATAAGTCATGGGGTTATAGACTGAAATCATCGTGATCTTCGGTAGAAGAATATAATGGTGAAATCGTTGAACAACATGAACTGCTACTAAGGCAAGTTTCTCTACACGAGCATATCGATTTTCTATATCAATAAGATTTCGACTAAAATAATAAACCACATGTTCATTGCCATCAGCATCGTCCTCGACCAACACCATAGCAATGGTACTATCATCCGTGACCAAGTACAAAAGTAATCACTGTGTTAGTCAAGGGGATTAAATAAAGGAGCACTGATGAGCGTGTTAGAGCCTAGATTGACCTCAGGCTGAAGGGAGGCAATCCTAGGATAACCACAAACCAAGCTTAACGTGGTAGCTAGCCCTACCAGGTCGGGAGAGGGCTCTATCCTTCTCAATCTCAGTTGAGATGACTGAATCGAATATGGATTTTAGGCTAGGTATAGTAGCTCTAGGGTTTTTTGTTGATTTTGATGGTTTTGTTGCTAGATCAAATGGAGCATGCAGCTTTGGGTCTGGGAAATGAAATCAGGAATGCAAGGTTTTCTATGGGGCATGGTAGGTAGGTGTTTTAGCACTTAAAATTGAGTGAGATGGTAGGTCTAAGACTTTTGAGGAGCTGAGGAGGGCATGCAAAGATCATGAGTCCTCTTCAAACAGTAGAAAACATCAAAAACTAAATGGATTCCCAAGGCAGAGCATTGTAATCAATGTATTCTACCTATCTATCTTGATTTCATTTAGTTAGAAGAATGAATAAGATTGTGGCACACATAACACATGAGAAAAACTAATAACAAAATAAGAAACTATGCAAAAACACTTTACCACAAGTATCCCACAAAAATAGCTACAAATCCTAGTTTATTTCCTTGCCAAACTACTGTAAAGATGTACAATGTAGCTCAGAGCATCCAAGAGAGTCCAACCTTTGCTAATGACTAAAAAATACATAATATAGACATAAAAACCACCTATGCTAGCCATCATGGGTCGAATCCAAGAGATAAGGGACTGTTACAACCATTTCCCAACAAGGAACAGGAATATAGGCAGTGGAACAGCCTGCCTCTAAAACCATGGAAACTGATTCATTTACTCCCAAACCACCTCAAAAGGATGAATCTACCCTCTAAGGTCATTTTACAATTAAATTTACATAGCATAGCATCATTTAAAATCATAAATTCATCCAAGATGGGAGAAAAAGTCAACTTGTAGAAAAACTAGGCGAAATTTGGATTTTTAGGCAAACTTGCTCTATGCGTAGCGCCACTGGCCAGGTGTGTAGCACCACTTCACAGCTGATGTTGGAGGCCTTTCCCTTAGCCCAATTGAACCCAAGATAGCTCATTGGGAAGGTATTCATGTCTAGTTTTTGTAACATCTTGAATTTTTGCATTTGGATGTCATTTGCCCCCTCAAAAGTGGAATCTCCAAAGGCTGCTTCTGTGTGTCCAAAAAGAGGCAAAGAGGTCATTTTTTGATGGTTTTTTGACCTTTGGTGACCAAGTTTTGCTCCAAAATTGCTGAGATTTTCTGGGTTTGATGTTCTCATCATGTTGAATCCAAATATACAAGCCATTTCTCCAAAAATTCCTCCAGTGAAAAGCGTAGCACCGGTGGCGCTACGCACCTAGGGCAAATTTCTGTGTTGCAAAATTTCAAAAATTGAAAATGACCAAAATTTGTCAAAACTTGCCCAGATTTGGCACAAGGCACTATCATTAATTGCTTTGATGGGCTAGTGAAGCTTCAGCCAAGATTTTTAGCTTGTCTTTCTCCTTTTTGCTCCTTAAGGCCTTCCTCAACCTAGCCTTAAGTTTCCTCATCCTTATGTTGCACATTTTGTTATGGGTCATGTAGTGGTAGGCCATGTGGCGAAGCATCTTCTTGTCTCTATTGGCCTTCTCAAGCAGCACCTCAAGTTGTATATTTACCCTCCAAGTTTCTTGATCATCCGCGATCTCTTGTTCAATGGAGGTCAACTTGACCTTTTCCTTCTTAGCCTTTTGCATGTTCTCCTTGATCATTTGCAACTCCATGAGGACTTGCTTGTCGGTCAATTGTTTGTTTTCTTGCTCTAGATATTTAATGATCCACTTAGCCCTCTCTAAATTGTATGACAAGGCTTGTATCTTAGCCTCTTGTTCCTTAATGGTCATGTCTTTGGCAGTCCTTGGATCTTGAGCATCCAAGTCAATGACATCAACTCCTTGTGTCTCCTCATGATCAACAAGGTCAAAATCTCTCTCTTGCCCATCACTAGGATCCTTCTCATGCATCTTTTTCTTGCTTTTACATTTACCCTTGTGTTGCCACCCAACCTGTACCTGTTTAGCTAAAGAAGAAGGCAAAGCCCCTTCCACTCCTTGTGGAGACAGAATTTTCCTTTGGCCTGAAGATGAAGGCAAGACCCCTTCCACACCTTGTGGAGATAATACTCGCCTGGCAGTGCAAAAAGTTTCCTAGTGCCTCTCTCATATGTCACAAATACTGGCACTCCAGCAGTTTCAGTCTCTTGGACCTTTTCATGTCCTGAAGGTTTACCTTCTTCATGAGGCACTGATGAAAAGACTTGAGGGCCTTTAAACATTTCATGAGAAATGAAAGTTTCCCATGGCATGTTAAGGAGTTTCAGTTGATGTAAAACAATGATTTTAATTAAAGAGTAGTGGTAAATGCTATTTAACTGCTGGGGATATGATTTCTTCTTTACAATGAGTGCCATCTTCTCAAAGTTTCTGAACATGAAGTAGGGGATATTCATCATTCTCACCCTAGTGAAATGCATCAACAGTCTAATGTGGTAGGCATACAGTCGGGAGAACCTACCTTCACAAGTAAAGTACTTGACGATGATCTTCATCAATCGAGAAAACTTGTCCTCCAAGAATTTAAAGGGGAATACTCTCTTGAACTTTTTATGGTATTTAGCCTTGATGTAAGGCTCATAGTACTCCCTGTCAATGTCCTGACCTTTGTTCCACTTTTCACCCACATTTGGAATACTTGTAGCCTCTGAAATGACAGTTGGTGACAAAGTGAATGTAACTCCAGCAAGGTTTACCTCATTGTTGTCCAAATGTGTCACAAACAACCTTGCTAATTCATGATGAGATTTAACCCTTTCCACCATTTCACAGAAACTGAAACATGACTAATGTCTAAAACAAGAAATGGCAAATGGGTAGGCTTGTAGCTCCCTCAAACTGGTGGGCTCCTCTCTGATATGTTTTCCTCCCTTATGAGGCTTCCTACCCTGTGTGTCTCTCTCCTTGGAACTGTCACTAAGGGTTTCATCTTCCAATTCATACTCACTGTCCCTCTCCATTGTTGTACAACTATTTCTCTTGTGGTGAATGAAGTGTGGTGAATTGGTGAATGAAGGTAAGATGAGTATGAAGAGATTTGAATAGGAAAATAGGTGAGGGTGAACAAGAGTGGGAAAGGGATGTAGGGGGTGAGTAGGGTTAGTGAATAGTATAGGGTTTGGGAATGGTGTATGTGTATAGGGTTTGGGGATTGGGGAAAAGTTTAGGGAATAGAAAATAGATGATATAGGACAGCAGTAATGAGTGAGTTTTTTTACAATATATGAGAAAATTTAGTGACAATTAGGGTTTGATTCTTTGAGAAACAAAACAACCCAAGACTGATCCAACAATTCTTTTCAGCAAGAATAATGGTGTTACTTACTTGCAATGGAGGAATTTGGGAGTTTTGAGGTGAATTGGAGCGATCTTGAACAATCTAGAGCCTAATTGCCAGGTGCATAGCGCACTCTCCCAGGTGCATATCACCAGTTTATGGCGTAGCGCCAGTTCAAAATTACACTGCAAGAAAAACCCAGGTGTGTAGCGCCACTCCTATGCGTAGCGCCGGACTTTGGTGCATAGCGCCACTCAGTTTTCTCCACAAACACAGTGATTTCACTCCCTTTGCTCAATAACACTTCAAAATCACGTTTTTGCTCATGGACCTCAACTCAAACAATAAAATAACTTAAGAGAGGGATGACCTTTATATGGCTTGGCAACTTTTGATTTTTCATTCTTCAAAACCCACTTTATAATGTCTATTTGCTTTTTCAAATACTCTATTTTTTGGATGCTTGATTTTTTTCTTGAAATAGGTGAACTGATGCTTGTTTTCTTTGACTTTTGCAGTGGAATGTACTTGGAAATATCAGCAGGTGACCAGGAGCAGCATGAGACTATTAATTACATATGAGAAATAATAAAATTACATAAAATTTACAAATAATATACCAATGCTCTGTTTTCACCTCAAACTGGTTTTGAGGTGAAAAACTTATTAAGTTTACAAATTATGATATTAAAACTTTCCTGATGATTATTGTCATCCTCATGTGTTTGTTGACCATTATTAGTCAATAGTTACTGAAAATTTGACCATGGTAAAACCCTAATACCTAATGAGACTATAACCCTAAGACCTAAGACCTATTTGATGAAATAAACTAAAAATGAACTTGAACCTGAACCATTGACTGAATCACACATGAAAAGAGGTTAGTAGATATGTGTCATGAGGGAAAAAACTGAAATGAACCCTACCATCAGTTGATCTGTGACCTAATGGAATGCAACTCATCAGGATGTGACACCTAGTATGAAATGCAAAAGAGTGAATTTTGATCACTGATGGCAGTGTGAAGAAACTGACACTAACAGAGCGTTTGCTTTAGAGCATCAAAATATTTTTGGGACATTTCATCCCAAATGAATGGGATCCCCTTCTTAAAAAAGTGAGTAAATCCCTTGGCAAGATCAGCATAATTAGGGACAAAGTGACGAAGAAAATTGGCCTTCCCTTGCAAACTCTGCAATTGGTGCAACAATGAAAGAAGGGTAGATTTACAATAGCCTCAACTTTCAGAGGATCTATTCGAATGCCTTCTTTGGACACAACAAAACCAAAGAGATGACCAGATTCGACACAGAAGACACATTTATGCGGATTGAGATGAATATTATAGTGTCGACAACTTAGAAAAATTGCACGAAGGTGGTCCAGGTGGTCATGACACTTAGTAGAATGAGCTAGAAAGTCATCTAGATAAGGTTGAGAAATGTGTTTAATAGCATGAAAGGCATATGACATTGCTGTCTAGAAGGTAGCACCAGTGTTTTTTAGACTGAAAGGGAGCTTCTTATAAAAATAAGTTCCCCATGGACAGATGAAAGAAGTCTTGTGTTGATCAACAGGTAACATGTTAATCTGGTTATAACTAGAAAAACCATCCATAAAAGAAAAGATCTCACTCCCAGCACACTCATCAATGATCTGATCTATAAAGGGAGTGGGAAAATTATCTTTAGGGAACGCACGATTGATATTTCGGTAATCAACACAAACTCGGATTGTTCCCTACTTTTTAGTAATAGGTACGATATTAGAGACCCAATCTTTCAATGGGATAGGGTAAATAAAACCAACCTTTAGAAGTTTTTCAACTTCTCCCTTAATAGCAGTGGCCTTCCTGGGATGCACGAGATGGATCCGTTGATGAACAAGCTTCACATTAGGATATGTAGGTATTTCGTACACCACAATAGATGGATCAATACCATGCATTTCCTCATCCAACCAAGCGAAGACATCGTGAAATTCTTTAAAAAGGTCAGTGTAAACCTTGATCTCTTCAAGAGAACAGGAAACCCCAAAGTGAATGTTATTAACAATCCTAGGTTTAATGTAAATGTTGATGGGCATGGTTGCATCAATATTTCCCATATTATCTTCTAACAAAACTTTGTGCATCAAAACAAGTGTTTGAAGTGAATGTGTTGGGTTATGAGAAACAAAATCTTCAAGACATGAAGGAATCTCTCTAGGACTCAGAAGAAATGAGGAATGATGATGGGCATCATTCCAAGGAGTTTCTTCAAGAGAGATAACCTCAAAAATACTCTCATCGGTGGGTAATATCTCGTTCAAAGGATCCAAAGAATCCCAAGAACCAAGTTAAGGAGATTGTGAAAATGTATCCAAGAGCATAATGAGAACAGTATGACTTTCTGAAGTGGTCGCTGAAGCCAAGAAAACTTCTCGATAGGCTTGTTATAAAGGACTCAACGGCATAGCATCACCAAAAGTATCAACTTGATCTAGAGTGGGGATGATCCATGGATCATTGGAGATAGAGATCATGTCGGTCGAGGTGACATGCAGATGTGGGAGAGAAAAAGTTCCCATTAAAGCAGAATCTTCAAAAAGACCTACCCCCACACTCTCATATGGAATATCGGTATTTCCCACATATGGGACGTTGCCATTTGAAGCACCAAAAGAGAAAAAGGACAATTGATCGATGGTGAAAATTTTTCCTTCATGAGGAAAACAAAGCACCTAGAACAAAGAGGAAACCACAAAAAACATGGCATGGGTCCAACTTCGCCCAAG
The DNA here is from genome assembly GCA_031772625.1 of Pinus tabuliformis. Classification (NCBI taxonomy): domain Eukaryota; kingdom Viridiplantae; phylum Streptophyta; class Pinopsida; order Pinales; family Pinaceae; genus Pinus; species Pinus tabuliformis. The sequence continues at coordinate 66,200,299 of CM062813.1, read as the reverse complement.
TAGAAGGTTTTAATTCATATTTGCATCTACAACTTCTACTTCTAACTCGACAGTCTTCCCTTCCAAAGTGATGGGAAAACTTGTGAGAATACCATAAGGACAGGAGCCTCTTCCATCGAAGGCTTCCAAGGTCTTTGAGCATTGGTTGAGAGGTGGACAGCTGATGGATTTCCAAAATGAAATAGACATGAAGCAGGTAGAAGAACATTCATCAATCACAGTCTGATGAATCGTATTTCATTTTATAATGACTTGAATAAAAAATGAAATTTGATGAGGAAGACTAGGAACATGGTTTTCTAGATCGAAAGTGACTAATTTTGAATCAGCAAGATCGATGCCCCCTATAGCAGACAATAATGATTTCCGATGCGTTGGAAAAGTTTGGAGAACTTCCAAGGCAGACATCGTCGAGGGTGCTTGAGCTAAATCTTTGACAATAATGTAATGTTGAGCAGCTCTAGCATTCGGATTATAGGATGACTTCCGAAGCACACCTTTAGGAGGCTGTCGGATGGCAGATTCATTATTAGGTATTTCAATATGAAGAGGATTGGAACTAGGTGGAGAGGAAGTAGAAGGTGTATCAGTGACTTCCTTTTCTGACATCTGCTTTTGAGGAGTTTGATAATATTTTGACCAAGTGGGATTAGAGATAGGTGTTGTGCCACTCATCATGTAAACGTGATAACCTGAAGAGGAAGAGGATTGTGGTTGGTCTACCAACTGAGTCTGTTGATATGGAAATGGATCTTTCAATACAGTCGAGATCCCTTTCAATAAACAACTAACTTCCGCATGACGGGGAGAATCCTTGGTATAATGATCTTCCTCACAAATGAGGCAAGGATATTTTGGCTTACGATTGGAGGCATCATCTGAAGATGGCTTAAGAGGATCCTGTTTCGAGGTATCAGATTTTGCTTTACTTTTACCATTTTTCTTACCTTTTGAAGCTTTGTTTGCCACGATAGACTGGACGACATTAACCTTGAAGGTTTTACTGGGATTCGATGGGGTTTTCGAAGGAGCATTAGAACCAGTATTCGAAACAAATTTTTTCTTCGAAGAAGCTTTAGTGGAATTTTGAGATATTGATCCATTGATACCATCAACAGGTATCTGGAGACTTCTAAGATGTTGGATCAAAATATGGCCTTAGAGCATCAAGCAAATTTCACACAGCGTGCCAGATTGGGAATAAACCAAATCCAAATACTGGGCACGGGCAATGGCTCGATCCTTAGTAACACAATCACACATGTCTATGTTTGTACAAATTTTTTTTATGAATGAATTGGTGAACCATTCGGTTAACAACTCATCGGGGATTTCAAACTTGATGAGGCGATACTGACATCTCCATTCATGGATGTGATCGGAGATATGGGTCATGATATCCTGTTTCAAAGATGTGAAAAAGTGGGTACCAATTTCATAACAAATTGGTAATTGGAAGTGGGTGAGGAAGGACATGGCCAAAGAGTTGAAGTCTGCATAGGTAATTCGAGGCAACTCAATGTACCAATTTGCGGCAGCACCTATCAAGATTTGTCGAAAGAGGAGGAGATGAACATAATCATCAACATAGGAATTCGAAGAACACCATAAGTGATATGTCATCACATGGGCCTGAGGGTATTCTTTAGCTTTTCCTTCAAATTTGTGGAAATCGCTCGAAATCTTAGTGGGAACTGGAGGCCAATAAGGCGAATGAACTATCGTATCATTAGTAAGCCTCGAGACATCGGGCAGTTCCAACGTCACTAGAAAAGGAAATTGCTGGTTAAAAGGCATATAAGGCCTTTGATAAGGCCCGGTCTGTGGGTTCCAACCTTGCTAGTAAGGATTATGCCCCCAAAGTGGAGGATTCTGACCATAAGGGGATCTATTTTTCCCCCACTGAGGGATACCTTGACCATAAGTTGGATTCTGCCCAGGGTAGGGTTGATATTGACTTGCCATAGGCCGTTGATAACCATAAGGTGGATAAACATTGTGCGCAGCATATGGATTATATGGTTGTTGGCCCTGGTAATAAATTTGTTGGCCCTGCTGCTGCTGGGGTTGGCCTCTTGTCTGCAAGGTTTAACCTTGTTGATACAAAGGTTGAGTTTGCTGCTACAAGGGCTTACCTTGCTACTTCAGTGGTTGACCTTATGGATCAAAGGGTTCGTTTGGTTGTTCGAACAAATGCATTTTTTGTTGCAAAGGATGTTGAAACTGCTGCAAAGGTTTCCCCTGCTACTGTAAAGGTTGTCATTGCTACTGCAAAGGTTGCCCTTTCTACTGTAAAGGTTATTGAATAGTTCCTTGAGGAATTCCTTGTTGGTACTGATAAGTTCCAATTGGGATTTGACCATATGCACCGGGAATAGGATTTTGACCAGGTTGCACATGAGGACCTACTTGCGAGATATAAGGTTGATTTTGCAGTGCTTGTGAACCCTATGGAACACAATACTATTGGAGAGGTATATGGGCTGTATAAGGTTGTTGATACTAGAAATTACTAGCTTCAGCTAGAATAGATGACACAATGGGATTAGGAATACCACTAACAGGTTGACGTACTCCAACCATGTGAGGTTGTGATCCACTCACATGGGTTCCACCTGAAACAAGAGGGATATTTGGATTTTTCCCCCATGCTGTGAATAATGCGGTGGCACATTTTTGCCACTTGATGGGGGAATTGAGGAATTTTCAGACATATAAATTGAAACTGTCGGTTGCACCAGAATGGAGGGTTGAAATGAAGGTGACAGTCGTGATGGAATCTTACATTGAATCGGAACTGAAGGAACAACAGTTTTCACAGGGATATGAGATGTCACGTTAGGAATAAATGGACCAGAAGTAGGCATAGCATTTGATGACCAAATTGGATTTTTGTGCAATGAAGAAGCATTGGGAGTTCCTGAAACTAGTTGAGACAAAGTTATATAACCATGTGGAAGGATAGGCCCACTGTTTTTAGGAGGTGGTTGAGATGGAACTCTTCGCACATAAGGAAAACCTTCCAGAGGAAAGTCCTATTCGGAATCATTATCAACACTAGGAGTGTGAGTAGTGGAGACTTACAGAGGACTTTGAGGAGAGGTTGGAATATCACCTTCTGAAGCCATAGGTGGAAATATTTGGCAAAGGAGGAATCTGAGATGGACGAGAAGATAACTCCAAAAGAACACTAGGTTGATCATATGGACTATAAGGATGTTGAGGAGATATCACAAACGGATCAAATAGTGGATTTAGAGGGTATAAAACAAACCTCTATGGACTCTCAGGGGTTTCTAAATCAGAATTTTGAGACAACAAAGAGTTTCAAGCTGGAGGATGAAAAGTAAGGGGTTGGATACTTGGGATAATTCCAAGTTCAAAGCCTTGAGCTTCAAGTGATTGTCAAAGTTTAGAACGAACTCCTTGTGAAGACCCTTCAGTATCAGATGATGAATGGGAACTATGAGGTGAACGCAATGGTTCAGCCACGATGACTTTCTCTCAAGAGAAGAAGGAGAAGAGATGATTCATTGAGGGTTGATTAAAATTAAAATTTACAAGGAATTACTCAATGTGAGGCTAAGAAGCAACTGCATGGGTTCAACATGTTATCATTGGCAGTTAATTTTATGACACAAAACAACAAATAAATAAAAAAGGGTAATGATAGGCAAGAGGGTTTACCAAGTATCCGTGAACCGTTATATACACCTTAGTTGAAACCAAGGACTTAACGTACGACGACCAATCTCCTTGAATGTTGTGTTCAATGTATCACGTTCACAAGCTAGCTGACTCGGTTACCTGTGGCTAAAGGATAACAACCTAGTGGGGTCTCCCAATATATATTCGATGGTATGGGGATTACAAGTCCGTGTTAGCATTGTATAATGCATAATCGTTCAATGAGAGTGTCCCTATATACTTACCATACTGAAGTGCCTCCTATATACCCAAAAGTACTGGAGAACCTTCGATATACTTCCATACTGGGACGAGATTTCACCCCCGGGATACAGTGCAACTAGTTAATGACAACTGCTATGTTTAAAGACACCGAAACACATCTCTAGCCTATACCTCTAGATATTTGTGTTAGGTTACAAATTCTCCTTAGGTTAATTGAGGTAAATTTTAAGTTTATCATGAATTGGGTTTCAATTTTATGGCTCAACAATGTCACCTGAATTCCTATGATGCAACTAAATGAGAAAAATGAAATATTTTCATTCGATGAAGGCTAAACTAATGAGGGAAGAGCGACAACCAAATAATGCATCAATCAAGAAAAACGCATCAAAATGTAACTCTTTAACTTTCCAACACAAAACGTAAAAATGAAATCTACTCTTTCACTTTCATTAACAAATGCAATCCTATGAGGAACAAAAATCATTTTTCTTTCACTAAGATGCACTAATTTTTTTTTCTTTTCCTTTCACTTTGATTCAAAAATGCAAACTAATGCATAAGCAAAGGGAAAAATGCAATCCAAAACAATTAAAATGAAAATTTCATTCACTTTTGGTTTCGAATACAAATCATTTCAAAAATACTTAAATGAAGAAGTCCTTTCACTTTTCTTTTTGAAACAATGAAATCAAAACAAGCATTCACTTTCAGTTCCACAAAAGAAAACAATTGTAATCTATGTTTGACAATGGAGTAGAAGCAATTTTCAAAGTACCAAAATGATCCAACACTAATGAAAATAACTTCACAATCATGAACCGAAAGCAACTTGAAAATGGTGTCCTGACTACAGAAAAACTCCTAAATGGAAGCAATCAATCTTATAGAGACAAGCTAAGTGATGAGTGAACGGTGACCTAGACCTAGAAACCCTATAAGGCAATCAAGATTCAAACACACATCAAAAAAAGCCAAGAGACAATTACAATCACACAAGGATAACAATCAAGACAAACACATTATAATTACACTAGAAAATCACTGAGAGAGGTTGAAAACCATTGAAAACAAGAAGAAACCCTAATTTTTGTCTATCCTCTAGGATCAGCGCGCCTGTTAAAGGAAAAAGGGCGATGAAAGGAAGAGAAGTGCGACTGTAATTTCAAAATTAGAGCTGGTGACTTCTGTTAGAGTAGAAAATGCACTAGGCAAGGAAAATAAGGAAAAAATAAAAAATCTTCAAAATAAAAGGAGGCTCAACACTCAAGCAAAAACTAGTGACTGCATAAATCTACAGTGATGCATACAAGCCAAGAAATCGAAGGTTGGTCAAACTCATAAGAGAATTTGATTGAAGGAATGGATGGAAAGGTTATAGCTTCCTCAACAGAGTTTCCATTTTGTTGTCTAGGTAAATCTTCTCTACGGACAGAGACGGTCCCTCTAGCCCAATGAGTGGAACTAGCAACCAACATGACAATCTTTGAGACACTTTACTAAATTACAATCAAAATGAGACAAGAGGAAGGAGACCTACCTCGTTCTGATGCTATAACGCACTCCTTTATTAAAGATCTTGATTGCTTTCTCTTCAGGCTCAACCCTACTTCTCATTGTGTTTGAATACCTGTATAAGAGGCCAAAAACACAACAAAGCACACAAGCGCAACAAGCATAATCAAATTTAATCCACTTAAAAGATCAAGGAGCATTAAGATAAATGAGGCATTAACACAATCATTTATGGAAAGTGAACCAGTGGTTGTATATATTAATGAATAAAAAAGGAATCATACAACCAAGCCTTGATATTAATAAACCCTCCTTGAGTGAATGTCCAAGTCCAATCTCAATCTCTCCAAACACTCCTTCTCTAAGTCAAAGTGAATAGCACGTAGGCACTATCTCAGCATAAGAGTGCAAATAATCAAAGACCAACCATTTGGGAATGGGAGAGGATGAATATATAGGTAGGGAGAGGGTTTTAGGATCTCTCCAAAGATAGGGGAAGGCCCTCATCTCAAGGAGGAATATCATAGGGATAATATCAAAGGAAAATATTGGGAGAATTCGACCACATCCACAACGAACAACCTCCAGCTTGTCGTTATGGAAGCCTCTAGATCACGAAGCTTCTTGTCCACTTTGGGAAAAAATTCCTTTTAGGGATCAGTGCGAGTATCCAAGTAAACATCACGCTGCCAGTGCGAGGCTAGTATAGTGCAACTCGCCATTAGCATGGGTTGCCAGTGTCACAGTCTCGTTGACCCTGAAATTAGGGTTTTGAGCTTACTTCTTTAGGGAAGGCTCAAGGTATTTTTTCATTAAGTCTTCAGGGAGGATCCGGACTGCATATCAGGATGGGTACACTACAGAATTACCAAGTTTTGGGCACTCCAGAGTATGACACAGGGAAGTGCAAGAGGCATGACAAAATACTGTGTAACAGATGGTATGGTCCCTTCTCAGTGCAACAATTTTGTTTGTCACTTAGAGAATCATATCAACTCGTACCGACAAGGATTATTGTTCCGAAATGATAAAGATTCTCATAGCAGGAAAAGGGATCAAGTCCTTTCATCAACAAGCTTTGAGGACAAAGATTCTTGAAGGAGTAGGAAATGTTATGAACATAAATTATGTAAAAATAGATAATAAATAATAACCATAATAATTAATAATTAAATTAACTATTGGTTAGTTAGTTAATGATGAAAAGGTATGTCTTAGAGACATGTTTGTTCGTGAAAGGGTACTTACCTGACTATATATATAGGACCCTCATTCTCATTTGTACTCATCCTACATCAATTCTTTTATACAATATATAATTACAATTACTCTCCTATGATGGATGTCTTTGTTTACGAAGTATTTTAAATATTTATGTTGCATATACAACTTGTGTTCATTACATATGACAATGATCCCACAATAAAAAAGGTTTGTACTTGATCCCCTGTTCCTGCAACAAATCTTATGTGGGTGAAACCGGTCGCTCCATAAAAATTAGAATTCAAGAGCATTATGCCGACATAAAAACACAATCTCTCTCATTCCTCTGCTCTTGCAGAGCACTCCCTAAAGACCAATCTATACATTTGCACTGAATATGCCAGTATCTTGGCTAGGATTGACCATTACCACCATAGGAAGTTTTGATAAACTAATGAGATTAGTAAGAATCATAATAACCTAAATAGAGATGAAATTTGGAAAATCAGTGAAAACTAGATTCCCACCCTCACCTATAGAACTGTCACTCCCTAATTTATCTCTTCCTTATCGTTCTCTCTATAATTGTCTCTTCCTTATCCTTCTCTTCTTAAATATTTAGTAAAATATATTCTTTCATCATTAACTATATATTACCACTATCCCTTATCCATATACCATTTCTTTATTAAATTTTCTTCACGTATTCCCCCATATATCCCTTATCCATATACCATTCATTTATTAAATTTTCTTCACTTATTCCACACCCCCCCCAACACATACACACATATATATAATCCAACTTCATATAAAATTAAATCCATGTGCCTTAAACATTACAATTAGTCACGCATCTCAAATAACTAGTATTATTAATTAACATTGAAATATCTAGTATTATTAAATAACTATTATTATTAATTATACATTTATATATATATATATATATATATATATATATATATCCATCATTAATATTAAAAATTAATTGCATTAATTATTTCATTTTTTCACTAATTTTATGATTTATATATTCATTAATTATTTATTTCAGTTAATATTTTTTATAATAACTAACATAACCATATTAACTTAGGGTTACAACAACACCCAAAATTTTGGGCATATTCAAAATTTCGTGTCCCCATCCTCTCACCTCAACTCATTAGGGTTATGATCGAGTCTCAAATTGCTCACTGTCCCCATGACTCATTCCTATCAAGCCCTATTGATGTACCCCACTCATGTGATACATATTGCCTTCATTCATCTTGTTTCATCATGTGTATGGATATAGTGATTGTATTATGGTTTTAGGGTGTTCATTTCCTTATTAGTGCATTATAAGTCTCAAGCACCCTCAAGCCTTTATTTCTCTACCATGTGCATTGTAATGAAGTGAAGACATATTTTTTCAATCGCCATGGCATCACCCAAGCTTCACTAGGGTTTGTAAAATGCCATCTTTCCCATACATCTTTGAAACCCTATATTGACATGATTAATGATTCGACCTTGCTTTGCATTAATTCCCACCCTCGAATGCATGTCCACAAGTACTTCTAGGCACTTTATCTATAATGTGGCATCACCTTGGGAATCACATAATATCAAAGTTACCTACAATTAATGGGCCCATTAAAGTGCTAGAAGGTAAACTTGGTTTCCCTATTTAAGTATCGTTTATTCAACAATGTAATTTATGACACATTACTTTGGTAATTTGTGGCAAGCAGCTTCATTGCTTATCCTATTTTGTGTTTTCATATGCAAAGCACATGATAATAAAATAATTGTCTATTTTTCTTTGCAGGTGCTTCAACAAAGAAGTCTTGTATATAATAATAAAATATCACATTAAACCATGTGTTTTAAGGGCACCTTTTGGGAATAAATTTCATCTAAACATGAAGAATGATACCTTTATCCTACAAGGCAAGACACACTTTCAATGCATGGCATGTAATAAGTTGATGCTTTGTTGGAAGGAAGGGGTAAGTGATATATTATACATCCTTGGTGTATGTGTGCACATCACAAGAGAAAAGGAAATGTGATATACCAATGTGCGAAAGGAGTACCTATGATAATGTTGGACGATAAAGGGAAGGTTTTCTCGACAAATTTATGGCATCGACACATCGATCAAGCATTTATGTCTCTTACCAAGCCTAGCTGTAGCAGCAGTGTTCAATGAATCTAACAACAAAATTGAAATTAAACAAATTTCATTCAATATTCTTAATTTGACATTCGTCAATCACATGTGGTAAAATTCATTATGGCTACCAAAGAATGAGGTAGTATGTGACACAATTAGACATGTGGATTTTATGGAAGACATCCTAGAGGATCAATTAAGCAGAATCCATTGGTGAAAGCCAAATCAAGAACTTGATTTTTGGACAGTGTGCCTGAGTTTTCCATTTATCTTTTAATTAACAAACCATATGCTAGATATCCCATTGTTGCGTTACGAACTAGGCATTTGAACCTCTAACAGTCTACGAAGTCTATGCGACAAGAATCAAATTGACATATATCATCCTCATGTATATATGATGCACAAAGGCTTTAGGGAAACTAAGTTTTGTGAAAAAAATGGTGACATATGAGCCAGATCCAGATGTTTTCCATTGGGGTCCTCCTCTTCTTCATGGGGATTATTTTTCCAATACAAGTCATCGGATTAATGCCACTCAATTGAGTGACACTAATATATATCAGGGTATTCATTTTATGGAACATAAATTGCCGAGAGAGCCCACGAATTGAAGCAACTAAATCTCCAGGCAGGAAAGTTCAAGAAAATAATGCCTAAAAAACCAATGTGAGCAAGAAAATCTGATAGTTTTAGCTGGATTTGTCTATAGGAAGTGGCCATCAATTGAGGGAATGGGACTGGTTATTCTCAAAGTTATTTTATTATAGATAGTATGCACATCTCTCCATTTGTTGTTAAAGCAATGTCGATTTTATTATTTGATCTACTTTCGCCTCTTCTCTATTCGGAATTAATCCATATCATCCTACTTCTTCTCTCTGCTATATACATCCTGATATGCATTTTTAAGATACACTCTTCCCACTTTTCATGTCGCTCAGATGCTAGTCTGGACTAATTTCCCTCATATTACTTACCCTTCACTATCCCTGGTAGAGGAACCTTATTTCCAAACACAAAGTCTATATACAATTTGGTGGGCTCCAGTATTGCAGAAATAATGATGCAACTCCTGGGACTCCCTTCTTTACTCTTATCAACCCGGTAGTTCGTAACAATCTTGGAAGCGACGGTGTTGTATGCATAAGTACTTGCTCTTACCGCAGCTGTCACTTGGTCAGCTGGCACAAGTCCTCTAGGAGCTTAAGCCAACTTCTATGAGCTCTGAGAAGAATTTTTTTAGCTGATGGATGGAAGCTAACTCAAGGGAAGCTATTCTGCTAGTGAAAAGAAACTGAAAAGCTAAAAGGAAATCAAACCCTAGAAAACCCTAATTTTACCAGCTAGCCCTACTGATGCAAGAAAGAGGACGCAAGCTACTTGAATGGATGACATTAACTTCTAGGAAGGTGAAGTGCACGTTTCTAAGCTACTTCTATAGTAAAATCTGAAGAAAACATCTTTTCTGTATTTTTGGAATAAGTTGTCAAAATTATCATGCATGTGCTTTAACTGTTTTGGCTATGCAGAGGTGGATGGGCGATAGGAAATGCTTGCAGGAGGTCGGGAAGATTTGGAGAGGGCCTAAAGGGTCCCTATCACCCTTCCAGAGAGTTTCACAGAGTTTGGCTATCAAGAGACCGCTTTCATGAGCTTCTATAGGAAGTCTGCAGGGGTTCTACAGGATGTTTTGGGTTTTCTACAGGATGCTCTGTAATTTCTACAGGATGTTCAGAAAGGGGATTTTGGAGGGTTGGTGAAGGAAGAAAGGTGAAGAAGTGGGTATGGAGGTTAGACAAGGGTGTGAGGAGGTCCAAGACTTGGTGGATGGAGCTAAGGAATGGTGAGGATGGTTGGATTTGTTCAAGGAGGGTAGAGCGATGTTGTACAGAAATGTGTGAATTAGGGCAAGATGAGCGAAGGTGGCAACCGTGAAGAAAGAATCCAAGTCAGAGGATGGAGCAGGCGGGATTGATGGAGTATGGGTAGATAGAGAAGTGGTACGGGTGCTTTGCAAGTTGTTTCTCCAACTGAACCAACAAAGACTTGGAAAATCAGAGACCTAGTTACGTTAACCTAATCTGATCTAGCTAACAATAAAGAGAATGAAAAGAAGTTTATTTGTAATGAAAACATGTGAAATAACTATGAAACGAAGCAATCAAGAATCTGAACATGTAACCAACTTCTGCAAATAAAAATCGAACACTAATGATTGCATGGCGAAGCAAAGACAGTGTTTTTGGCGGCAGCAAGGTCACCTTGATCCCAGCTCCTGATCCCACTGAGGGAGAGGTGAAATCAGAGGTGCTTGATGGCCCTTTTTGAAGATCTTCCCTATTATTATCCTATCAAATCAATATGAACATGAAAAGCCTTCTTAACCATCAACAATGATCTAGATAACCAAGCAAGATTCTAATCTACTTAACAGAAATTATTTTACAAAAATACTAAAAAAAAATAACGGTACACAAAGGAGGCCTTGGCACTTGGGTTGGGCCCAACCCCAAGAGCTACAGGCTACTATAAAAAACTCAGAGTTGATGCCAAATAGAGTTGCTTTTCATTACCCAAAAATAACCATGTCACAAGAAAGTTATACAGCAGCAGCTACAAAATGAGCTGGAGAATAATAGCACTCTAGTGCAAAATAAAAATAGTCCAAAAAGTAAACTACGAAGGCTGAAGCCTTCCTATTTATGCACTATGAGGGTCCTAGCAGCCCTCCTTAACTCAAGGGGCTCGGCTGTTCAAACTGCCAGTAAACAGTCACTCTTCACAAAGCTGCTCGGCTGCCTTTAGGATTCATTTTGGTGGCCTACTGAGCTCCGAGTTTGAGGGTGGAGATTTCGAGGAAGGGCCATTCAATGCAAGGGACACCATTCCTACGAATCCTCACCCCTGTTCCTTCATGCTTGGCTGTCATCTGGCTCATAATTGCTTGGCCTTGTCCCAAAATTTGTCCAAAAACCTTAAATAACCACGTATTAGACTTCTTGCTAAAGTGACCACCCTCATTCGTTCAAATAACATAAACATACTCAAAAAACATGCATAAACTATGAAAAATGGTGGATTGATGAAGAACAGTAGGCAAAATGAGCCCAATAAGTTACCCATTTTTTGGGCTCATCATCACCCCCCTACTAAATGGGTTGCTCATCCTCTGAGCAACTAATCTAGCTCATCATCCTTGATAGCTTTGACTGCCTCCCTCACGTCCCAGGCCTCCATGGTGATATCTTCTTCCCGGTCATGAAATCCTGCTTTCCTTTCCACTTCCTCCCACTGTCTGTTTTCCTCCTCTTCCTTAACTCCTTCTAGCAATCCCAAAAGCAAGGGAGGACTGAATTTCAGGCCGATCCAATTGGCCTGCAGATTCTGCATTGACTGTTTGTAGAGGGGTACCCTTGCCAAGGCCTCCCTCATCCTAGTGGGAGAGTGGTATTCTCTTATCTTCAAGCTGTGGGGCAGTGTGTTCCACCGCCTTATGCAGGCATGAAGGCAGTTATCCCCCAACAATATCTCCATGTCCTCAAAGTTGGCAATAGCTTGAGCTTATTGCTCAATGTACTCTGGTAAATCCTGAGGGATGTTGGCCAAGTACTGGTGGGCGCTTATCACTACTGAGGGATCCTTCGGCTCTGCTCTGATCATTAGTGGCTCACTGAATTCCCTGCTCATAATATTTCGGACCTTTGCTGCTTTTTCTTCCTCATGATTCATCCAAGAGGCCGTGGCCATAAGTTGGACATCTCCTACCACAGTGTTGGGATCCCATGAATTCATATTTGGAAGGGCTAAGTTGTGCAAATAGAACTTTGATAATTTAGCCTTTTCCTCTAATGAGCTATTGTCACATAAAGCCACAAATTGATGATAATTTTGAAATGGAGTGATGCCCCTTTGGACCAAGGTGTTAATCTAAAACTGCAACCACTAATCCTTAAGGTATAGGGCGTATGATTTGGCAGGATGCCTACACTGCAGAGCTTCCATCGCCCAGCTGGCCATGCAGGCCAGTTGGGCCTCCTTTTCTTGCACCTGCTGTTTCAGAGACTGTATCTCCTGGGCTGCTTGAAAGTCCTTCTCCTGTAATTGTCTAGTTGGTGTCTCAATTTCAGCCTGCAACCCATCCCTTCTCTGCTAATCATCAGGGGTTTATTTGTCTGTTGTGGGCTCTTCCTGTTGTTGTTGTTCTCCCAAGATGTGGGGCATGTCTTCCTTATACTGTCCCTGTAGCTGTAGCTGCTGTTTAAGTAGCTCGTTTTCTTCCTGTAGCTTGGCCCTCTGACAGCTTCCCACATGCTTCACCATAGCCAATTCTTTTCTCGCCTCTTTGAGTTGTTCCTCCAGGGGACCTATATCTGCCACACCCTTGGACTTGGTGATTTTCATCCAAGTGTGGGTCCTTACTCTCTCTTCTTCTAGTGCAAGGAAAAGTGGCACTGTGAATTTTTGGGGAATGATCTTTCTGGCCTCTAAGAAGTTATAGTAGGAGCCCAAGCTGGGCTGGGGGCTTGGTTCCACAATGTTCTCCGTCTTTTCTTCCTCCTATGGTGATTTAGCTGCCTTTCCTTCCAATTCTTCGGTCTCCTTTACCCTAGCTAGCGTTTCCTGTAGAATAGTCTCAGAATCCTGTAAAGAGGTCTTTGTGTCCAGCATTTTCATCTGTTCTCTCCAGGTGGATGTTTCAGGCTTCCCCGTTCATAGGTGATGGAAGCCTTTGAAGGCAACCTTTCCTTTTGTTTAGCTGGGGTGTCCACAATCGTAATTGGCTCCTGTGGGTGTGGCTAGGGTCTGCCAGTTTTTATCCACATGCTCCTTCTTGCCTTAAAATACATGGAAGGCTCCCTTTTTCGCTTCTCTTTTTGTTTTGGAGATGTTCTTAGGGTAGCTAGCACTGCTGCCACCTCCCTCGCCAAAATCTCAGGCGATTTCTCCTTTTTTTGCTTCATTTCCATGCTTCCTGTAGAAAGTCTTGTGTCGACTGTTTTCATGCTTCCTGTAGAAACAGTTTTCATGCTTCCTGTAGAAATTGTTTCAACTATTTCGATCTGCTTGGCTGGATGTGCTTTTCCTTTTAATTTCTATGTGGTTGCCTTGGTTGTGCCCTCCTTTGTTTGGACTTTTTCAATCCTCTCTGCTCTACCCTACAATCGTTTCTCCCTTGGTGTTTGTGCCTTTGTTCCTCGCACAGTTTTAGGCTCAGCAACTTGGCCTTTCCCTGGTTTCTCTTCTTGTTTTTTCTGTGGTGGTCTGTCTTGTGTTTATTTACCACTGGCCTTCTCTTCTGCCTCAGTGTGTTCCCTTTCTTCACTGCTGGATGAAGTGAGTTCCTTGGCCAGAATTCGAATATCATCTCTGGACATGTTGCGGAAAATATCCCAGGAGATAGGGACAGTGTAGGTGTGGAGGGCATCTTCCACTAGAAGCTTGATGAGCCCATGATGAGCTAGCTGATCCGGTGTCCCTTCCTTCAATTTTTTGCCACACTCAATTAATGACTGCAGAATAAAATAAGGGATGCTTAACTTTTGTTCTGGAGGTAAATCCATCCCATGTCTGAGTTCACTCAGCAACCTGAAATGGTAGCCGTAGACAATACTGAACCACCCCTCACAGGTAATGTATTTCATGATTTGAAGATTGACCTCGCTCGAAAAAGGATGTAAGATGGCTCTCCGAACCCCGTTCTTATCTTCTGAAAACTGTTCCTCTGGTAGGAAGAATTCTTTCTTGGCTTTTTGGCCCAATTCCCTCTCCTCTTTGCTCCAGGGTATCCCCAATGGTAGATCAGTAACTCGACTAATGAGTTGTGGGGTAAGCTTTAGGGTCAACCCTCTGAAATTCACAGTGGCCAGTGTCTTTGATTTAGGTTGCAGGGACATTAAGAACTCCTCCGTTATCTCATCGTCATGGCCCTGAATTCTGTCACAAAAGGTCATCCAATTGGCACGGGTGAAGAGGTTCACCACCTCGGGATGTTCACGCAATTTTCTAGAATCCGAGGGTTCCTTCCTGATAAACCCCCCTGGCATGGTGAGAGTGCTCTGTTTTATGCTTTGAGCAGGATGGGGAATTCTGTTTATGGTTATCTCCCTTGAACTTCAAGGAAAGATCTCTCGGGTGTTTAAATTTTTAACCTGCACCAATTCCCTGGTTCGAAAACTTTTGCTACCCAAAACTCGGCTGCCCGTATGTAAAAGGAAGAAGGTTTTCACAAACAGGGCTTAGAGCTCAGTTTTCATCCTCAGCATACATACAATCATGAAAATTCAAATTCTTCATATGCAGGTTAGCCCTCACAGTGCTTCATCTTTTTTCAGGAGGAAAATTTTTATCAGGGACCATGGAGGAGAGTTTTGATGTAGAACCGACTGAGTAATTCCGAGCAACACACGGGCAAACCATTATTTTCGACTCACAGGCAGACTTGTCTTTGACTTCCTTATTCAATATAGTTCAATTCATCACCTTTCGAACACACCATGCATGGAAGAGTGTTTTTCGAGCCTACCTCTTTCGGGACTCCAAATTTGTCGAAGAAAAACCCAGGTTTCTCTGCTTCCGGAGGCTATGTCGTACTTCCTGTAGAACGCTAGCCAGCTTCTGTAGGATGTCTCTTCGCCTCTGAACGAGCCTGGTATGCAGGATAATTTTGAATCAGGCCGAAAAGCTCAGATGAGGACGACGGGTTAACAGAATGTGGATGCAAAGGACATGTACTTCGGCCGAGGACGTCGCGAGTGCAATTGAACAGCGGGTGGTGCGAGTCTTCTACCGAGCATTTTGAATTACGGCGCAATTCATAGTGAGGGGGGTGAGGTGGCCGGACCGAACCATTATCCAACGTCACAACCATCATTCTTCTGCGTGTCCCTGGCCGCCATTACTTCCCTCTGCCATTATCCGCCACCACCACTACTAGTCCGCCGATTTTCCCCGATTCGACACTCCACACATGTCGACTTCACATCTCATCGGCAATTTTGAACGTAACTGAGCTAGTTCGGATCCCAAGAAGTTGTGTGACTGGCTATGGGTGGCCAATTGACTAGCCACCGAATTCGTTCAATCCGAACCATTTTCACAGACATGCAGTTTTCGAAATATAGTTTATGCAATTTGACGAATAAGGTTAGACACTTACCTGCATGGTTGTGGACGTGTTCTGCAGGCTTCGGGACTTGGAATGACTGCTTCGCTTGCTGCTACCTCGTGCACAGGTGCTAGGACCCGTTCTTTCATTGGTTGATGTTGTATGCATGGCTTTGGAACCCGATCCTTTGGTTGGCAACGCTGCATGCACAGGTTCTGTTTGGTATCAGCTTTCGAGGATGTCTTCACGTCCAAGAGGAGCCTTTTCACATGTTTCCTTTTTCTGGTTTCGGCTTCCCCTACCTCTAGAGTATGTCTTCCAGAGGGATTAGTCGCTACATGATTCCTATAGGATGTCCTGTAGCTGCTTCTCCTCCTGGGATGCAGGCTAAACGAGCAGCGCTATATTCGTCGATGAAGAGTCTAGATGGGGCTTGCGTAGGTAGAGTGTGCGGGCCTTTACTACTCTATTTGTCACTTGAAAATTTTCCTGTCCATTTGAAAAAACAGGATTCCTTGTATGACTGTGCAGGAACACATAACCATGTGGGTGCAATGGCGGTGGAAAGAGATGAAACAGGGTGAGATGCAGTGATGGATGGAATGGAGGGGTGGTTGCATGCCTAACCAACAGATTCCAAGCTTCAAATCCCCTTCCAAAATCGAATTTAGCCCGCCCAAAGGTTCTACAGGATGTTTCCTGTAGAAATACAAAACTTCCTGTAGAAAGCCCAAAACTTCATGTAGAAGGTGGAATCTCGACCCGAATGTGATCAAATCCTGGGATAGGCGAGTGGCCATGGAGGGAGTGTATATAAGGATGTCCCGTAGCCTGGTACAGACCCCTATCCTCTTTTTGCGTGACCTTCTTTATCTGCAATGTATTCCCTGCAACCTGCAATAATTTTATAGAGATTAGGCCTATTTCTTTTTC
This sequence comes from Pinus tabuliformis, assembly GCA_031772625.1. Taxonomy (NCBI): domain Eukaryota; kingdom Viridiplantae; phylum Streptophyta; class Pinopsida; order Pinales; family Pinaceae; genus Pinus; species Pinus tabuliformis. Next base: position 66,183,464 of record CM062813.1, on the reverse strand, counting down.
TTTGTCTTTTTTTCTCTTCTTTTTACTCTTTTTTCCTTCTTCTTTTTTTGAGAGGCAGCTAGGGTGCCTCCATGAGGTTTTCACCCCCACTATCTGCCCTGGGCGCCTCAGAGAGGTTTTCACCCAAGGATCTTTTTTTTTTTTGTTTTTTTCCATTTCTTTATTTTTTGAGAGACAGTTGGGGCACCTCCATGAGGTTTTCACCCTCACTGTCTACCTTGGGTGCCTCAGAGAGGTTTTCACCCAAGGATATTTTTATTCCTTTTTTTTTAGTTGATGCTCAAGGTGTGGGTGGAATAGAGGCAGAGCCCTACTCCACTACCAGCATTGATTTTCCCAAAGTTTCAATGATCTCCTGCTCGAAAGGGGTTTCCTGTAGATTTTCAATCAATACCCATTGACAAGCATGGGGATGGCTTCTTCATCAATGGTCCTAATAAGGACTAACCCATTGTCATTGCATTTTTCCACTGCATATGGTCCTAACCATCTTTTCCTTAGCTTCCCTTTGAAATCCTTGTATCTTGAGTCATACAGCAACGCCCAATCTCCCGGCTGGAATTGCTTTTCATTAAGGTGCCGGTCATGCCATATCTTCCTCTGGAGTTGAACTACTTCTGAGTGGAGGAGGACCTGCATTCTCTGTTCATCTAATCCATTCAGCTGTAGTAATCATTCACGTTGAGCATGGTTGAGATCTAAGTCTAGCTGAGCTGCCACCCTCAATGTGTTGTACTCAAACTCAATGGATAGCAAAGCTTTCTTCCTGTAGACCAGCTCATAAGGTGTGAAACCTGTTGTAGTTTTCCAAGTGGTGTTGTAGGCCCAGGTGGCCTCAACCAGGTGATCTACCCAATCCTTTTTGCTGCTGCTCACCGCCTTAGTCAAAATTCCTTCCAATTCTCTATTAGTGACTTCCACCTGCCCGTTTGCTTGTGGGTGATACGGGGTGGAAGTTTTGTGTTTGATCTTGTGATGAGTGAGCAGGTCTTCGATCAAGTTAGAGGTGAACTGGCTTCCTTGATCGATGACTAACTCTCTTGGGTAGCCAAACTTGTAGAATATATTTTCCCTTAAAAACGCAGCCACCTTTTCTTCTGTTGCTACTTTGATTGCCTTTGTTTCTACCCACTTGGTCAGGTAGTCGGTGCACACAATGATGTAAGACCTTTGCTTTGAAGGAGGGTTGATAGGACCCACAAAATCCATGCCCCACTTCTCAAATGGCTCGAAGGTCACTTGGGGCCGGAGAGGCATTTCATCCCTTGGAGTCGGTTTCCCCATCCTCTGACATCGGTCACATTGGCTGATGTATCTTTTAACATCTTGATGAAGAGTAGGCCAATAGTAGCCTGCTTGTAGAATTTTGAAGGCGGTCCTTTTTGCTACAAAGTGGTCTCCACAGGGCCCATCGTGACAGGTTATGAGTATTTCAAAGACTTCCTCCTCCCTAACACAATGCCTCAAGATCTGATATGGCCCAAGTTTAAACAGGTTGCCCCCGATCCAAGTGAATGGGGCACTCTTCCTCACAATTCTGCTCTTCTCCTTTGAGGATAGATGCGGAGGGAACTGTACTGAGACCAAGTAATTTGCTATATCAACAAACCATGGCGAGAGTACTGAGATAGAAAACAAGTGTTCATCTGGCTTCTGGTCATCCACTGTCCCTTCTTCACCTGCAGGCAAATCCAATCTAGACAGGAAGTCAGCAACAACATTTTCCTTACTTGGCTTGTCTAGGAAAGAGAAGAACATCTTCCCCGCCAGTCCATCCAACACTTCATCTATGAAAGGTAAAGGGAAATGGTCCTTCTTGGTGGCTTTGTTAAGTTCTCGGTAATCTACACAGATTCTCCACTTCCCGTTTTTCTTAGGCACAAGCACTAGAGGTGAGACCCCCTCACCATCAGAGATGGGGTAGATGAATCCTGCATCCAACAACTTTTTCAATTCTTCTTTGAAAATGTCTTTAAGGGCGGGATTCATTCTCCTCTGAGGCTGCCTAACTGGTTTACAATCCTCTTTAATGTAAATGTGATGGGTACAGACCAAAGGGTGGACTCCTTTCATCTCCTTATAGCTCCAAGCGAAAGCATCCAAATGATTGCTCAACAAGCTACGCAGTTCCTTCTCCTAAGAGGGAGATAGGGAGGAGTTGCTCTTTAAAGTTCTTTCGGGGCCAAACTCCACATTCTTAACTCTAGGAGAGGTCAGATCAGTCACACAGAGGTCCACTAAAGTGTTGGCTTGGGTACCCTCCACCAACTCTTCTAAGGACAGTGCACTGGGAGGTGGATTTTGAATCAAGTTCTCAATCAAGTTGTCCTTGGTTTTAGGGCCTCCCCTGGTGACTTCTATTGTGCACAAAGGTGCAGAGTAGACCTCATCCTCATCTCCCTCTTCCAACCAGAGTGGTAAGTCATGTTCTAGCAGAGGTTGGGCAGGAGGGTATAGGACTAACTGTTTTGGCATAGGCCCATTCTTGACAGTCATGCTTCCAGCTCGACAACTAATGTAAGCATCCGCAGTAGCTAGCCAAGGCCTTCCCAAAATGAGGGGGTATCCAGTGAGCTTTGTCTTTGGCTGAAGGACCAAGAATTCTGCAGGGTACTCCCAAGAGTCAACAAAGACCAGGACATCTTCCACAATCCCTTCGGGAGTCACGGTGGAGCGGTCTGCTAACTGCAGTACTGTCGAGGTCTTCCTTAAGGAACTCTAAAGGTTGAGTTTAAGCATAGTGTCCCTGGTCATCACATTAATGGCAGCCCCTAGATCAATCAAGGTGTGGGGGATTATGGTGCCATTGATGTGGACATCAACTGCAGGACTCCGAGGGTCCAAATACTTTGGACAGATTACTTGTCCCAACATTAGATCGGACAATTGTCCTATGACATTGATAGTCGGGGCATCTCTCTTGTGCCTGCCTGTGTGCCTGAAACACTTCTCCTTAATCAATTTTTTGTATATTGGTACATCTTTTATGGCCTGGAGAAGTGGTATTTTCACACACAACTGCTTGAGTTCTCCCAGAAGTTCAATCTCCTCTAGGTTTGGTTGTGTGGTTACTGTTAGTTGCTCAAGAAAGGGTGGAATGGCTTTGGGTTCACTTTCCTGTTTCTCTTCCTCATCCTCCGGGGGAGGATATTGGCGATCTGGAAGGACCTTCCCAGATCGCAGGTTGATCTCCTGGATCTCCATAGCATAGGTAGGGCATGTTGTTTCCCCAGTGTATACCTGTTGGGCTTGTCTGTTGTTGGGGTTCGGGTTCGGTTGAGCAGGCATCTAGGGTTGTCTTGGAGGAGCAGGAGGTAATGGTTGTGGTTGAGCCGGTCGTGGAGGCAGAATGGTGGGAGGAGAGTTGTATTAGGGCCTCCACCCCGGTTGAGGTGCATTCCACTGAGGTTGTGGCTGTACATGTGAGTGAAACGAATGAGCAGTGGGTTGAGTATGGTATTGAGATGGATAATACCACGGAGGAGGTGCGGACCAGGAAGGATGAGCAGGGGGACCCCAAGGAGGTATATGAGCGGATTGGTTGGGGCTATAATAAGCTTGGGATGTCCCTTGCATCCCCTGCTGGTAAGGTCTGGGCCCATGCGGCCTTCTTTGGTTGAGGAAGTAGAGAGGTTCAATGGTTGCCTCAGTCCCTAGGTACATGGCTTTAAATCCGGTCAAGGTCGGGCATTGGTTTGTGGGGTGGTTTTCCTCACAAACGAAACATACCTCTACTGAGTGCAATGGACACTCGTTCTTAGGGTGCTTCCTCGTACATCTAGGGAAAAAAATGGCCAAAGCCCTCTCAGCTTCCTCTTTCTTTTGTTGGATTCGGAAAGTATCAAGTTGCATGGCAATGGTCTGTCTCGTCTCATTTTTGAGGTGTTCCATCTTATTAGCAAACTCATGCTTGGAGAAGGTGGTACTAGCTGAAAGTGGTTTCCCCCTACCTCTTTTCCGGGCTTCCCTAGAATGGTTTCTAAACACAGTCTTTATGTCCTCATAAGGTAGTTGGTAGATGTCTCCTCCAGCTAGCATGTGAAGGGTATCTAGAAGGTCTTCAGGGACTCCTCAAAGAAGAACCAGCTTCATAGATTCAGGGTCAAGTGTGCACCTGGCCCGTTTATAACTAAGTTGGAACCTTTTCTCGTATTCTTCTAAAGATTCATCATTCCCCATGGTCATCCGAAAGATTTCTCCCTTTGTTTCCTTTGACCGACAGTAGTCCCAGTATTTGTTGTTAAATGCTTGCTGCATCTGAGCCCAAGTGGTGATACTGTTTCCAGGTAACCCCATGAACCAGAGTAGTGCTACATCCTTGAGGGTAGAGGGAAAGAGTTTCAACTTTTGCTCGTCTTCTGCATAGTCATAAGTTCGACAAAGGACAGCAAACTCAAATAGGAAGGTATCAGGGTCTTCAGTGGTCAATCCATGGAAGTGAGGTAAGGTGGAGAAACTTATGTTTTTCATTTTCATGTCTCCATTGGTCTCTCGGATGGGGAAGGCACCTTCTAGTCTCTCATCATCCTCTCTACCATTTTTGTTTTCAGCCATGGTCTCAAAAGGAATATTTTCTTGCTCTTCTTCTGTTATAGGATCTTCGTATATCTCAGGAGGTTCACCTATAGGTTCTTCTGGATCACTGCCACCAAAGAAGAGAGAAGGGTGACTTAGTGATGTGGTGGGGGTGTTGGGTAGGAATTTTTCGGTATTGTCTCTGTTCCTACGAGGCATGAAATGACAAGATTTATGCTGGGCTTTTATTTATTTTTTCTCTGCTTGTACCTGCAAAACTGAAATAGATTGAATGGCAACTAACTAAAATCTATCTTGCTGAAATGAAAACGCGGAATTGAAATGAAAGCATGAAAGGACTAATCTATTTTGCTGAAATGAAATTGCAAGAATGAAATGCTAGGCTACACTTGCAGAATTGAAATTGCTGAAGTGAAATGCTAATCTACGCTTGCAGAATTGAAATGCTAATCTATGAAAGCAGGAAATGTCTACTCTACTTTTGTGGAATTGGAATTGCAGAATGGAAATGAATTAAACTACTTAGCAGAAGGTTGTAGTAGAAAATAGAAGAAAAGTAGCAATCACAAATACTCTGACGCATCCCCGGAAATGGCGCCAAAAAAATGGTGGGCTCCAGTATTGCAGCAATAATGCTACAACTCCTAGGACTCCCTTCTTTACTCTTATCAACCCGGTAGTTCGTAACAAACTTAGAAGTGACGGTGCTGTATGCACAAGTACTAGCTCTTGCCGCAGCTGTCACTTGGTCAGCTGGCACAAGTCCGCTAGGAGCTTAAGCCAACTTCTATGAGCTCTGAGAAGAAGCTTTTTAGCTGATGGATGGAAGCTAACTCAAGGGAAGCTATTCTGCTAGCGAAAAGAAACTGAAAAGCTAAAAGGAAATCAAACCCTAACAAACCCTAATTTTACCAGCTAGCCCTACTGATGCAAGAAAGAGGACGCAAGCTACTGGAAGGGATGCCATTAACTTCTAGGAAGGTGAAGTGCACGTGTCTAAGATGCTTCTATAGTAAAATCTGAAGAAAACATCTTTTTTGTATTTTTGGAATAAGTTGTCAAAATTATCATGCATGTGCTTTAACTGTTTTTGGCTATGTAGAGGTGGATGGGCGAGAGGAAATGCTTGCAGGAGGTCAGGAAGGTTTGGAGAGGGCCTAAAGGGTCTCTATCACCCTTCTAGAGAGTTTCACAGGGTTTGGCTATCAAGAGACCGCTTTCGTGAGCTTCTACAGGAAGTTTGCAGGGGTTCTACAGGATGTTCTGGGTTTTCTACAGGATGCTCTATAATTCCTACAAGATGTTTAGAAAGGGGATTTTGGAGGGTTGATGAAGGAATAAAGGTGAAGAAGTGGGTATGGAGGTTAGACAAGGGTGTGAGGAGGTCCAAGACTTGGTGGATGGAGCTAAGGAATGGTCAGGATGGTTGGATTTGTTCAAGGAGGGGTAGAGCGATGTTGTACAGAAATGTGTGAATTAGGGCAAGATGAGCGAAGGTGGCAACCGTGAAGCAAGAATCCGAGTCAGAGGATGGAGCAGGCAGGATTGATGGAGTATGGGCAGATAGAGAAGTGGTACGGGTGCTCTGCAAGTTGTTTCTCCAACTAAACCAACAAAGACTTGGAAAATCAGAGACCTAGTTACGTTAACCTACTCTGATCTAGCTAACAGTAAAGAGAATGAACAGAAGTTTATTTGTAATGAAACCATGTGAAATAAATATGCAACGAAGCAATCAAGAATCTGAACATGTAACCAACTTCTGCAAATAAAAATCGAACACTAATGATTGCATGGCGAAGCAAAGACAATGTTTTTGGTGGCAGCAAGGTCACCTTGATCCCAGCTCCTGATCCCACTGAGGGAGAGGTGAAATCATAGGTGCTTGATGGCCCTTTTTTGAAGCTCTTCCCTTTTATTATCCTATCAAATCAATATGAACATGAAAAGCCTTCTTAACCATCAACTATGATCTAGATAACCAAGCAAGATTCTAATCTACTTAACAGAAATTATTTTGCAAAAATACTAAAAACAAATAACGGTACACAAAGGAGGCCTTGGCACTTGGGTTGGGCCCAACCCCAAGAGCTACAGGCTCCTATAAAAAACTCAGAGCTGATGCCAAATAGAGCTGCTTTTCATTACCCAAAAATAACCATGTCACAAGAAACTTATACAGCAGCAGCTACAAAATGAGCTGGAGAATAACAGCACTCTAGTGCAAAAAAACAACAGTCCAAAAAGTAATCTACGAAGGCTGAAGCCTTCCTATTTATGCACTACGAGGGTCCTAGCAGCACTCCTTAACTCAAGGGGCTCAGCTGTTCAAACTGCCAGTAAACAGTCACTCTTCACAAAGCTGCTCGGCTGCCTTTAGGATTCGTTTTGGTGGCTTGTTGAGCTCCGAGTTTGAGGGTGGAGATTTCGAGGAAGGGCCATTTAATGCACGAGACACCCTTCCTACAAATCCTCACCCCTATTCCTTCATGCTTGGCTATCATCTGGCTCATAATTGCTTGGCCTTGTTCCAAAATTTGTCCAAAAACCTGAAATAACCACGTATTAGCCTTCTTGGTAAAGTGACCACCCTCATTCGTTCAAATAACTTGTCCTGACGATGAACCACACTGGTTGGTTCGAAACGCGTCGACAAATGACATTCCATGTGATTTTCGCCGAAATCTTTCTCTAACATAAACATACTCACAAAACATGCATAAACTATGAAAAATGGTGGATTGATGAAGAATATTAGGCAAAATGAGCCCAATAAGTTATCCATTTTTGGGGCTCATCACAATTTGGTATAAATGGAAAAACGTCTTCATAGTCTCTCAACCATTCAAGAGCTTTGGTATTAGAATTTTCTATCGATGGTGGTCATGCTAGGGTTGTTTCTGCATCTGTTGCTATGAGGGTCTAGAGTCTTGATTCTTGTTCTGGGATGTTGGTCCTTGATTTCTCTAGTTTTTCCGGGGAGGGGAACTGCCAGAATCTAGAAACTCAAATTTTCCTGGGATTTTTTAAATTTAAAAAAAAAAAAAAAATCTAAAGGGCGGTAAGTTGGTTTTCCATTTCTGACTTGACGGGAGTCCTTATCATCACACTTCACACACTCTCTTTGACATCCCCACATGCCCCCTCTTACATGCTAACTTTCTATTTTCGGGCCTATATCATTTCTGGATCCGAAGTACATTCTTTCCTTATCAGGCATTTGTTTTTGGCGGCGTTCTTACTACTTGGTTTGTGAGATCTAGGTTGGTTGAGGGGTGGGAACTGACCTCCCCTCAGCAGGAGGGATGATTCTCATTCATTGTCTGTAGGCTATTTTATTTGTTTGCGGGATGGTACCATACCTGGGCATTGTTCCTTTCAGTCATCAGATATCGGATGGACCCCTTTACATCTGACACCTCAGCCCACGAGGCTTTCATATAAGCCACGGTGGATGCTGAGCCACAGTGAAAAACTATCATGGAGTCGACAAGGAACATGGCCTACCCTCCTCGGTTGATGACCCTAGGAGATGGAGGAGATATGTGGGCAGATGGAGGGCATCAAGTGCATATCATACATGAGGCGCGTAAAAAAGGTGGTGGAAGATGTGGTGGCCAAAAACATCATGCCATCCAAATTACTACTCCAGCTCCTATTCTGTCTTTCAGCCATGACGTCTATTCAACAGAGTAATTATCCTTCAGAAGAGAGCTCTGGTGGGTAAATGGTATTTTCCTGAGATTGAGGAAGCACAGATGCGGAATCAGGTTGCAACTAAATGGAAATCCCTTCTGGGATACATACCTATGGTGGTTAGATTAATGGGCGACTGGTACAGTTACCATTTCCTCAGTGAGGAGGATTTACAAAAATTCTTAGCATTGCCATGGGTAAAAGGACGCAGGTTCCTAGCTTTACACTCCTGGTATGTGGGTTCAATCCTTTAAAGAAAACACCTAAAAATAAGCTCATTTGGGTTAAATTATCAGTAATTCCATTAGAATTCTGAACTAAGTATTCACTGATATCGGCAACGCCATAGGAAAATTCATCTATGTCGACCCCCGTTGTTTGGGGGCTAGGGACAAAAGGGTCGCTTGGGTTCTAATTGAAAAGGATTTATGCAAGGCTTTCCCATACCATATTGATTTAATATGGGAGGATATCAATCTTTGACAACGTCTGGGTTTCTAGGGTATACCCTTCAGATGCCTCATTTTCCATCAAATTGGCCATCTCATGGAAAATTTTCCTAAAGGAAAAGGTGGTTGGTGTTCTTCCTAGGGACGTCACACGGAAAATTACATGAACAGGGAGGAGAGCAGGCCTGATTATTATTACTCTCATTGTGGAAAGGTCACGACTCAAGGTGGTGAACTCTCATGTCCAGGTAACTCTAATCACTTGACTTTGCCTTTTTCTGATCCATCTCCCCATCTTGAAAATAATGTGTCTTTTCCCATTCATGTTCCCACATCCCCCTGGACATCAGAACACTCTGGCTCTCATAATTCTACTGACTCACCCAGACAGTTACAAAATCAGATTTCGTCCACCCCTGTTCCGCCACCCCTGATTTTTGTTTTGTCTTAGAGTCCTCCTTTCGATATTCCCTCCACATCTTACGCCATGTATACACAGGCACGTAATCCTTCCTCCCCTACCACCCACCCTATTTCAACTCCAATTAGGCCCATTTCACTAATTTCTCCTGTTTCCTCACCGAATAACTCGATTGATAGCGACCTAGACCTTTTACTTCAAAGAAAGACACTTGACCTGCACTCCCTCACTATTCACAAACCACCTGGTTCAGCATCCCCTGTCATCAGCCCATCCTCTGCTGGGAACATAATTGTAAGGAGAACCCAAAATAGAGGTAGCAGGAACTTTAGGGGATGCCCTCGACAAACTAATACTACTCTGACAAATTCTCCTTCCCTCATCGATATTCCTATTTCATCCCCCATCTCTCCCCGGGCCCTTAGAGAAAGCATGCCCTCTACAAGACCTAAATGAATTCCATCCTTTCTATGAATATTAGGGGTTTGGGGGCCCTTCCAAAATTCCTCGCCCTCAAGGAGCTCTTCCTCTCTTCCTGTTCTATTATTATACTCATACAAGAAACAATGCACTTGGCTTCTCAGACTATAGATTATTTTTGGAGGATGCTCCCTACATGGTATATGGTGGCTACTGATGCTACTGGAAGATCCGGGGGTTTAGCTGCCCTATGGGATCCTCGATGGGCTAAGATGAAGGATTTTTCCTGTTCTACGGGCATGTTCTTGGCAGGAAATATCAAAGGAATTATGGGGAAGACACACATCCTTAATGTATATGCCCCTTACAGGGATAGGGAGGTTTTCTGGGACAACATGGAAGCATATGGAATTTTGCATTCATTTTCTCTTATATTGGCTGGAGACCTTAATTGCATTACTAGGATCAATGAGTTTTGGGGTCATCCTAGAAGTGTTGATAAGATGGCACAAAAACTCAGAGATATTATATTTGAACACAATCTTGTAGACATCTACCCACCTAAGAATGCACCTACTTGGGATAATGGTAGGAATGGAAACAATTATATAGCTAAGAGACTTGATCATTTTCTATTACATGAACACATTGTGGAAAAGTTGGGAGATGTAAGACCTTGTATTGTCAATAACTACATATCAGACCATCGGCCAATTACTCTCACTTGGAATAGTGTAGATACAAGACTTGGAGTGTCGCTCAAGTTCAACAGGGTTTGGCTGGAAGACACAGAATTTGAATCCCTTTCCATGCCCAATGGTCTGAAGAAAGGGACAAAAATACTAGCCTATCCACCATGGAGGAGATTCTACACAGGCTACGTGCCTTAAAAGAAGTGGTTAAAAAATGGAATGGAAGAATAAGGTAAGTCTGAAACAAGAGTTGACATAAATATAAAAAGCCCTAAGGCCACTACATAATCTTATGGCCACACACTCCTCATCTGCCGAAGTACGGGAACAAATCCATATTCTCGAGATGAAGAAAAAGAATATAATCCAGCTAGACCACATGGCACTTAAAGACCAGAGCAATTTAGATTCGGGAAGGGGACAAAAACGCAGAGTTCTTCCACCGATATGCCAACCAAAAAAGCAAACTGAACACCATTTGGGAGATAGCATATGATGTTGGAAACTGCTATAGTACTCAACCGGAAATCACAGCTCTTGCAGTCACTCATCTTGAACATGCCTATAGAAGAATGGATTTTGTTGGCGAGGAGACACAAGTATGGGTGATAAGTGAATACCCTACGATGTTTGAAGAGGATGTGAATCAGGAGCTGTATAAATCTGTCATGGTGGAGGAACTAACCCAGGTCTTGAAATCGATGAAAGGTGATAAAAGCCCAAGACCAAACGGATGGACAATTGAATTCTTTGTTCATTTCCTTGACATTTTTCAGGCGGACCTACTAAGAATGGTAGAATAATCCAGAATCAAGGGAACTATACATCCTCATATAAATTCTACTTTCATTGCATCATACCTAAGAAGGCAACATCAGCCACCTTTATTGATTATCATCCAATTTCTCTTTAAAATTGTATTTATAAGATTATATCTAAGACAATCACCACAAGGATAAAGGAATCATTATCAAAATACATTTCCCCGAAGCAATATGGTTTTCTCAACAATAGACAAATACATGATGTTGTGGCCATTGCTCAGGAGTGCATGCGCACTATTCAGACAAAAAAGATGAATTCTGCAGTTATGACGTTGTGCTAATTAATGGTTATCCATCTTGTTTCTTTGGAGCTAGGGGGGACTCAGACAAGGATGCTCTCTATATCCCCTCCTGTTCATTCTTCCCATGGACGCTCTAAGCTTACATATCAAAAAAGCAGCGATTACAGGCCAGTTTGATGCTTTAAAAATTAGCAGTCAAATTTCAATCTCACAAAGCTTCTTTGTAGACGATATCCTGTTGATGGGAATGATCAACATATTCAAATGGCACACTCTTTCCCAAATTTTCAAGAATTTTGGAAGAGCCACTGATGAATGAGCTTAAATCCTCCATCCTATATGGATCTTGTAATTTGGAAGACATCTTATATATTCAGAGGAATTTCGAGGTGAGAGCGGATCCTCTGGATATGAGCATGAAATACTTAGGATATCACCTAAAGCCAGGAAAATACAAAAACATAGATTGGATGTGGCTTGTGGATAGATTCCACATGAGAATCAAGGGTTGGGAACACCGATGCCTATCTCTGGGAGGTCGTATCACCCTCACTCAGTTGGTGCTCACGCAATTGGGAGTCTATTGGGCTCACCTATTTCGAATCCTGCAGCTTATTTTAAACTCTCTCAATCGTATAATGGCACAATACATTTGGTCTGGGGCAAGAGAAAGTTTCAAATATCATCTGGTCAAACCAAAGAAGATCACCAGACCAAAAAGGCTTGAAGGATGGGGAGTGTTAAATGTCAGGCGTTTTGGTTGGGCGTTGTTGCTTAAATCATTATGGAGGGGTATTTTCAGTGAAGCCATTTGGGGTAAGATAATTCACTTTAAATACCTTAAGAATAAGGACTTTACTTTCTGGATGAGACGGGGATCTATTGGAAAAAAAAATGGATCAAAGATCTGGTGCAGTTTCAACAAGTTAAAGGAAATATTCTTACAGAACACATCCTGACATTTCAGCATAGGACACAGGATTATTTTGGGGAAAGATCATATTCTAGGCACGAGCACTGATTCTCTTATTTCAGCAGAGTTAATAAATTGCCTCAATAGCAAAGGCATCTTTGTCTGGAACCAAGTCATCTGAGAGCGGATTGGTACCATACCAATTTGGATGGAGCCCAATCAATTGGACCTCATAGGGCAGCTTGAACAGGAATGGATCCAAATCATTAATTCGTTGAAGAGCGTTGAAGTTTGTTATGACTGCAGGGGAGACCGAATTACATGGACCAGGAAAAAAAAGGAATCTGGGGAGATAGAAGTAGCAGACTGCTATTTCAATATATGCATGAAAGAACTACAGATCTCTGATAGGTGTTGGTTCTATAAATTCTGGCATACAAACCTTCCTATAAAGATAACCATGTTCCTGTGGCTGACATGGCAGAATAAGAACCTTACATGGGACAATTTACAAAAGAGAAATCGACATGGCCCGGGGATATGCTACCTATGTAGGAATGAAGGCAAGGATAACAGACATTTATTTCTACAATGCCCAAGTTATGTTAGTATTTGGAAGCATTTCACTACTATTATGAAGATACCATATATCCAGTTCAATACTATAAATGATTTCTTAAAATGGTGGAGTACACAATGCACCAGATGGAGGACGCTCTCTCTTGCAGTCTTTTGGGAAATTTGGAAATGGTGCAATCAATTTTTCTTTGGAAGTGAAAAGTGGAGAGAAGATATGATTTGTGACTACATAGATCGATGGATCAATTTTGGTCAAGAAAATGGAACCGCGTAGAAGAACAAGGAAGACAAGGGGATGGCTCCTGGTGACACTTACCCAGCAGGTTTTTTTGATGGGGCTTCACAAGGAGGGAGATGCGGATGTGGTATCTGGATAAAATATTCTGAAGATCAAGATTTTTGCATGCACTAGTATGCGGGAGAGGGATCGAGTATGAAAGCAAAAGCTATTGCTTTGTGGCGGTTACTATGGTTTACTAAATTCATGGATATCCCACAAATACACATCTATGGAGATTCCCGACGTATTAAAGACCATATCTTGGGGAAGAACAATATACAGCATAACTCCCTTCAAGGTTGGTTAAGTCGAATAGAAAGGTTATGGACCACACTCTAGCATTCCACCATACAACATATCAGCCGAGACTACAACAAAAATGTAGACAGGATGTCAAAGAAGGGGTTGTTGGATACACTAGATGGAATGCATATTCAGATAAAAATGATGACAAGGATGATAGAAGCAGGAAGTATTCACATGCCTGGGTAGAGCACTTCACATTTTGTCTCCTGAGCAATGGACCAGTACAGATAAGTATTTTCTAACATACTTTTTGATCTACTTTTTGTATATGGTTTATATGTAAATAAAGACACAATGATGATTATTGTAAATGGAGATAATATTAGAAGACAATGGTAGAAAATGAGGAGAATTCTAGTATATTCAGAGACACTATTGTTAGAAAATTATATATTACGGAGCAATGGAACACATAAAATATTGCAGAATATAAACATAGAAAACACGTAAAACAAGAGACACACAGATATATGTGGTTCACCTAGTTTGGGCTACGTCCACGGAGAAACAACCAGTCCTTCCTTTTATATTATCCAGCAAACTGAAGAGATACAACCTACAACAGATCCGTTGTAACACCCTCTTCACTCTCAATCTCCTCTCTCTTTCTCACTCAGAATATAGATCTACATAGATGCAATACAATTCCCTCATATATAGTGAGGGGTTGCCTTCTAGGGCAAAAAATCCTAAATTAAACATAACTTCTACCGTCAGATCTCCGCCTAATGAATGGCCCAGATTGACTAGAAATTACTATACTTTTACAAGGCAATTTTACATCTATTCTTAGCTTCGGGGGCGCTGCCCCCAAAACCCCCCGCTAGGGGGGGGGGCTCCCCAAAAGTCGCAGCCGCCCCCCCCCTTGGACCCCCCTACGGCGAATATTTTACGGGCAGTGTTGCCGCCCCATTTCGAACTGGGGTCCAATGCAACGATACCTTTGAATACAGAAGATAATCAGGCTCCAAACCCAACAATCTCCCACTTGGATAATGATTATAGCAACTCCACCACTACTTCATTTGCTGGACAATGACTCCTCTTTGGACCTGGTTGTTTCTCATCTTCTTCATCATACTTGAAGACCAATTGAAACTGAGAATATTCTCAGTTTCTCCCTGGTTACAACTTTTGTTAGCATATCTGCAGGATTCTGGCTAGTGTGTATTTTTTCCAGCTTCAACTCTCCATCTTCCAACATTGATCGTATGAAATGGTACTTGAGTTGTATGTGTTTAGTCCTAGAATGAAATGTTGAGTTTTTTGCAAGATGAATGGCACTTTGGCTATCACTGTATAACGTGCCCATATCATGCTCCTTACCCAATTCATCCATAAACCTTTGTAACCAAATCATTTCTTTACTAGCCTCTGTAGCAGCAACATACTCTGCTTCTGTTGTTGAAAGTGCAAAAACACTTTGGATTTTTGAAGCCCAACTGACAGTTGTTCCACCCACAGTAAATACATATCTTGTAGTGCTCCTCATGTTATCTCTGTCACCTGCCATATATGCATCAACATATCCCTGTAGAGAAATGTTTTAACCACCAAAGCATAATGCTTGATTTGTGGTACCTTTCAAATATCTAAGAATCCATTTCACTACCATCCAATGTTCCTTTCCTAGATTATTCATCTACCTGCTTACAACTCCCCCTGCATGTGCAATATCAGGCCTTGTGCAGACCATTGCATACATTAAGCTTCCAACTGCTGATGCATATGGAACTTTAGACATATAATCCATGTCTTCTTTGGTCTTTGGGCACATTTCCTTACTAAGTTTAAAAGGTGTACTAACTAGTTTTGCATTGTGCAAATTAAATCTTTTCAACACCTTTGTATGTACTCATTCTGAGACAATGTTAGTTTGCGATTTTTCCTGTCTCTAGTTATTCTCATTCCAAGGATTTGTTTTGCAGCTCCCAAATCCTTCATTGCAAATGAATTTATCAATTTTCTTTTGAGCACATTTATTTCCTGCATGTTAGACCCTGCAACAAGTATGTCATATACATACAATAACAATATAATATAGCTGCCATCATTTTGATTTTTCAGATAAACACAATGATCAGAGTGACATCTAGTATAACCTTGTTCAGACATAAACTTGTCAAATTTTAGGTACCACTACCTTCGAGTCTGTTTTAAACCATACAAGCTCTTCTTCAACCTGCACACTAGTTTCCCCTTCCCTTTTACCTCATATCCTTGTGGCTACTGCATATATATCTCTTCCTCCAAATCCCCATGGAGAAAGGTTGTCTTTACATCTAACTGCTCAAGATGCAAATCTTCAACTACTACTAGACTTAGAATAGTTCTGATTAGTCATTTTAACAACAGGAGAAAATATTTCATCAAAATCAATACCTTTCTTCTGTGCAAACCCCTTCACCACAAGTCTAGCTTTGTACCTTTGTTTTCCTCCATCTTCTTCCTTCAACCTGTAAACCCATTTATTCTGCAATGTAGTTTTACCTGCAGGCAACCTGACTAAGTCCCAAGTCTGGTTATGCATTAAAGAGTCCATCTCTTCTTCCATGGCTAGCTCCCAATTCTTCCTGCTTTCAACCTGCATTGCTTCTTCATAACATTCAGGTTCACCAGAATCAGTCAACAATAAATAATATAATGAAGGAGAGCATTGTTCAAGGGGTCTAATTATCCTGGTAGATCTTCTAACACCACTTTCAGGTGTTTGGGGTGGTTGTTGTTGTTGTGGTTGTTGATTATTATTATTTTCAGGCACCTTTACTTTTTCAGTGATCTCATCAAGAACTGCGTATTCCTTGTTTTCTTTTTCCTGTTTATTTTCCTGCAATTGATTCTTATACAAGAATTTTTCATTGAATATTACATTTCTGCTCCTAATGATTTTGTGATTTTCATAATCATATAAGCGATAACCAAAATCATTAACACCATATCCAATAAAGGTACATTTCTTTGATTTTGCCTCAAGCTTTGCTCTATTTTCTTTATTAATATGGAAAAAGGCCTCACAACCAAAAGGCTTTAAAAATGAGTAATTTACCTTTTTACCTATCCATGCTTCCTCTGGAACACCACCATCCAAGGAACTTGAAGGCCCTTTGTTTATTAGATAAATAGCAATATCTACAACATCTACCCAAAATTGTAAAGGAAATCCTACATGCAATCTCATGCACCTTGCACACTCCATGATTGTTCTGTTCATCCTTTCTGACATACCATTTTCTTGTGGTGTTCTTGGAACTGTCTTCTCTCTGTGAATTCCATGCTCTGAACAGTACCTATCAAACTCGTTGTTGCAATATTCACCTCCATTGTCTGATCTGAGACACTTCAATTTCTTTCCTATCTCAATCTCAACCAAAGCTTTCCATTTCTTGAAAGTATCAAATACATCAGATTTATCTTAATACAATAAATCCAAGTTTTTCTAGTTGCATCATCAATAAAAGTAACATAATAACAAGAGCCACCGAGAGATGATACCTGAGCAGGTCCCCATACATTTGTATTCACAAGCTCTAATTTTTCGCTCTTCTTTTCTTTCCCAACTCTGAGAAATTTGACTCTCTTCTGTTTTTCATAAATGCAATTCTCACAAAAGTCCAAATCAACATTCTTCAAACCCGACAACAAATTCCTTGAGTGAAGGATCTTCATCCCCTTCTCACTCATGTGTCCGAGTCTATGATGCCATAATGTTGCATCTACTCCTTTGGAAGTTAAAGCATTAACAGAGTTAGAAATACCATTGCATAAATACAATGTACTAACCTTTTCGCCTTTTTTATTACCAAGGCTCCTTTGGTGACTTTCCAAGCTTTATCTGTGAAAATTGTCACACAACCTTCACCGCTTAACTGCCCTGTTGAAATCAGATTTTTCTTCAGATCTGGAACATGTCTTACCTCCTTTAGTAGCCTTTGGTTTCCATTCTGTTGTTTTACAAGAACCTTACCCATTCCAACAATTTTACAGGGTCTATCATCACCCAAATGGACTTGTCCAAAATCTCCTTGAACATAGTAATGAAAATATTTCTTATCAGGTGTGGCATGGAATGAGGCCCCTAAATCACCACCCAGGAATCAATAATATTTTCAAAAGAAAGAATCAAAGCATATTGTAACACCTCACCTATCACATTTGCTTCATGATTGTTTTCTTGTTGTGCATCTCCTTCTTTTCCCTTCCAAGATCTACAATCTTTCTTTAGGTGTCCTTTCTTTCTGCATTTCCAGTAGACTATCCCCAATCTAGACTTGGATCTGCCTTTCCTTGATTTACTGCGATATCCTGAGCTCTTTCCTCTTTCCATTTTTCTTCCCCTAGACTCTGCACTCAAAGCATTACCCGATGTCTCACCGGAGCTTTTCCGTCGCATTTCCTCGCTAAGGATAGCACCGACAACATCATCAAACTTTAAAGTACTAGATCCAGAAACAGAGTTACTAATGGCCATTACTAAACCATTCCAACTTTCTGGCAATGAGCACAAGAATAACAGAGCTCTAACTTCATCATCAAATTTTACCCCTACAGAACTTAACTGACTTGTAACAGTGTTAAAATCATTTAAATGGTCTGCAACAGATCCACCTTCCAACATCTTCATATTAAATAACCGTTTCATGAGAAATACCTTGTTTGAGGCCGAGGGTTTTTCATATAGTTTCACCAACGCCTTAATCAAACCCTCTGTCATTGTTTCCTTCGAAATGTTGAAGGCGACCAACACTGCGAGGCACAACCGTACTGTTCCGAGTGCCTTTCTATCGAGAAGGTTCCATTCTTCATCTGTCATACCCATCGGCATCTTTGTTTTTCTGCCCAATGGTAGGTACATATCTTTCTGATATAGATAATCTTCCATCTACATCTTCCACAACAAGAAGTTTTGGCCGTTAAATTTCTCGACCCTAAACTTACCATCTTCCGCCATTGCTCCCACTCGAGCGAGGAACCCTTCTTTCCTGCGAGTTTATCAGCCAAATCGACCTTCGGCTCTGATACTAGTTGTTAGAAAATTATATATTACGGAGCAATGGAACACATAAAATATTGCAGAAATATAAACACAGAAAACACATAAAACAAGAGAGACACAGATATACATGGTTCACCCAGTTTGGGCTACGTCCATGGAGAAACAACTAGTCCTTCCTTTTATATTATCTAGGAAACTGAAGAGATACAACCTACAGCAGATCCGTTGTAACACCCTCTTTGCTCTCAATCTCCTCTCTCTTTCTCACTCAAAATATAGATCTACATAGACACAATACAATTCCCTCATATATAGTGAAGGGTTGCCTTCTAGGGCAAAAAACCCTAAATTAAACATAACTTCTACCGTCAGATCTCCGCCTAATGAACGACCCAAATTGACTAGAAATTACTATACTTTTACAAGGCAATTTTACATATATTCTTAGCTTCGGGGGCGCTGCTCCCGAAACCCCCCGCCAGGGGAGGGTTCTACAAAGGTCGCAGCCGCCCTCCCCTGGACCCCCCCTGCAGTGAATATTTTATGGGCGGCGTTACAATGTGGTGATACCTTTGAATACAAAAGATAATCAGGCTCCACACCCAACAACAATTTTGTCAATATATGGATTGGGAGATGTTGTAAAGAAAAAATAAATAAATAAACAAATAAAAAAAACTTATCCTATCTGGAAGTTATGGAAGCGTCAGGTGACCCACACCCTGTTGAAGGTCATTTACAGACCTCAATTCCTACACAGGATTGTCTTGGTCCAAGCCAGGGCATTATCTAGTGAAGGTGCATGGCATGTTGAGGAACAACTCGAATCAAGTCATGAAAAGGAGGTTGCAAGTCCATTCTCAAGTCTGGAAATAAGGTCTTAAGATGATTCTGAGGATTTATATACACCTCTTGAGCTTTCACATGAATTTTCTACTTTGGATGGGGAAGTTGGCAAAAGATTGACACATATGAACTATGTGCCTCATATTGTTAGGATTAATGGAGACATTCCTACAATGGATTAAGCAACCATAGACCATCAAAGGTTATTAGACAGGTTAACGTGCTATGATTTAAGGGAATTTAAATTCATGGAGATGGAAACTTCCAGTTTCGCACCCTTTCTGATTAGTTTTATCGAACTCCTGAGCATCATGAGTTTGTTAGGCGATAGGTTGTTAATCAGTTAAAAATTTGAATCAGAGTTGTATGAAGGATATGAACCTATGGCACATGATGGGCAATCTAAAAGAAAATTATTAGCGAGAGTGGTGAATGGGGCAAGAACATTACTTTGTAGGCTATTTTAGATTGTAATGGAGTTAGAATATGTGTGGTGACATCCTTCACAGATACTTGCTTCATTGAAATTCTACCCAAATTTCAACATTCAAAATGAGTGATAGTCTTGAGTTTGTGGACAAGATTATGGCGAGAGATGTCGATCGGTTGGGTTATGAAAATGGAATATTATTTTATCTTTTGGTACCTAAAAACAAATGGTTTCATTTCAGTCATTGGAGGGTCATTGCGCTTAAAGTCTTTCTGAAGCACTGTTATTTATCCCATATTCACATCTTTGTATATTCAGTCAAAGAGCACGGGCCACCTAGGTATGAAGTTATGTTTGGACATAATCGCTACTAATCTAAGGTCGCCATATCACATCCCACGGCTTCAGCATATAACTAGAATATGCGACCCAACCTGCGTTGCGACCTCGCGAGCCTACACAAGTCGCAAAGTCACACTTGGAAGCTCCTCATCTAGCCTGAACATGTGATCATGTGTATAATGCAATTGTGTGAACTTTCCCATGGTTGTCAAGTGGATGAATCACATTTGGAAAAATCGATGGCTAATGTAACCCATCATCTTCATCGATTGCGCGACTACTCATGATATGGGCATCGATGTTCATTTTGGAAGTGGGCCACATGAATTCAATATAAAGGGGAGACATTCTTCACAACCACGTGAGGTAATAGGTTTATACATGGTGCATTCCAGCATTATGAAAAGTTGTCTAATATCGAGCATGTTGCTGTCAACACTCAGGGTATTAAGTCATAGGAATTGGGTGAGTTTTGGTACTCTTCCAAGAGATTGGACATTAGAGTGCATGAGATATTTTTGTTTGTGTTAATCCATGAAGGGACCTCCTGTTAATTGTGCAAATAAAGCGATGGTGATTACCTCAAACAGTGTCACGAGGGACTCATGACGCTATGTAAGAAGGGATTCATTCATGGTATTCAAGTGCACACATGAAGCGTGTAGTAGTAATTCCCATGGCTATTGTGAGCATCAACAATATTAACAAATCTTTCGCCTTACCTTACGATTCGCACTCAACATCAGCTGTATTAAAGAGAATTAAACATGAGAGTGAAATAACGCTCTTTTGGTGTGATGGAGGCTGGTATAATGTAAATTATGTAAAGTTTTTTTGATTTTTTTCCATAGAGAATACCACGTGGGATGCGACTTTCACTGCCACAATAAACCTTTAATTTCATATCGTAATATTATCACTCATCTAAAGGCAAGACCAGATTTGTAGGATGAGACTATGACCTAGTTGCATCCGCTCTTTTGAGGACGCAGGTCCCGTTCTCATTCCCCAATGTTGCAACAGGATAATTTTAGTTGCGCTACTCTTAACAGATGCCACCTGAACCACTGGTTGAAGCTGCAACTGGGTCACAAATCACAATGGAAAATATGATTAACCTTTCCTTGTGAACTTTCCAATGCGAGGTTCAACCTACATATGCATGCAAGAATGTGACCGACTTTTGTTGTGGTTTGATTATTTTGCTGGCATTGGAGAATCTACGGTTGATTGGTGATGGATTTAAGATAAAATTTCAACGCATATTGATTCATACAAGAGAATATTTAAATGGTTTATTGATGATATTAATAATCTTTACGCATGAATAATGATAGTGGCACCCTCTTTGGTCTCTATCTATGACATGTTTTTCTACAGCTTGATGTGAGTTAATACCAACCAAATAGAAGAGGATAGTGAATCCTTTGTTCGATGCTTGGTCCATGTCAATTTGTGCCAAGAATTCCCTGACTTTGGCTCTGCTAATTGATTACACATAAAGTTGTGATAGAACATGCCAATCTAACAATATAGTGTGTAGCAAGTATAGCCATGACTTGCAAAAGGATACCAATCATGCAACAATGTTGAAGGAAATGAGAACGATCGTACCACCAACTGGATTAAGCAATTTGAATATTATTATTAGGTTTCATGAATCAGTCTTATCAGCAGTAAGTGTTTCTTGTTTTATTAAAATATACAAAATATATTTTCCTAATTAATCTTAATATTTTTTGTAGATTAGCACAGTGATCATTTATGTCTAGGGATTTGAGGATGCTTGAACCAAAGCAGTGGTGATCGTAGAATACACAAATCAATGCCAAGGTTGAAGTCTTGAAGGAAAAACCAGTGATGTCATGATGAGGGATTATATAAGGTACAAACATTCAACATGATCAATGAACATCACCACGTTGTCCATCAGTTCGTGCAAATTTCCACCTCATTGCAGAATTAGTGATAAGCATTAGGGTTTCAACAACCGTCTGTATTCTTCTCGCAACACCTCTTCTATCGATATGTAAATGTTCTCATCATGGTGTCAACAACTATGCTGAGACTGATTTGAGCATATAAGAAACATTAGGCATGAGAGAATAGTGGGGGGGGAGGTCAAGAGTCATGAGGGTAGGTGAAAGGACACAGGGCGTAGCTGAAATGTCACCCTTATCAATTCTATAAAGAGACCCTCATTCCTCATTAAAGGGGGGCTTTAGCACTTGAGTTTAGGCAAGGATTAGATAGTTGATTTGTGCTTGAGAGCTAGAGTCACTCAGCTCTTGGAAGCTAGTAGAGTGAGCTACAATGAGGTTAGGGTTTTGCATTGGGAAATAATATGAGCAGCCCATGTTCCATTGTTGAGCTTTGACAAATTGCAAGATATGTACTTGAATTTGCAGCAACATTATTAATATTTTCTTCATGTTTGGAACTGATTCCCATGCTTACTCATGGTGGTTGTATTGGCTCTGGTATTTTCATTGTTCTTGTATGTGTTTTTTCATATACGCAATATGTTATGGACTGATTCATAGTTGGTGCATGTATGTTTTCTTTCAAATTTGTGCTTACTTATTTCTCGCCGTGTCGGTGATCTATTGTGAACTAATTTTCAATTAACCTCTGGCATGTTCTTGTTCAATGTATGTATGATTAGGTTTTGGCTCACTGATCCTTCTTATGGCACACTTCTTCTTATTGTTGTTGTAACTTGCTTCTACATCTTTCTATAGTTTGTTAATCTTGGGCTGGATTTGTTTCATTTTTGGGCATTTCATTATTGTCTTCGCTCTGACACCATTTCATTTGAAAACCAAGAGTGCAAACATTCATAGTGGCATTCGGGCCCACATATCAGATGGGGATCATATCCCAAATAGTGTGAGGTCTAGTTGGGACCTTACACCAGGGAGATCCCCTAGCTGTTGGTGGAACATTCCATCCCATCAAGTGGTCCTTTTATAATAATAATAATTAAATTAAATTAAATTTTCTTCCAGTCGGCCTTTTTTTATTATTTTCAATTTGAGATTTATCCATTCCCTTCTTGGTCATATTTCTTCATCTTCAATTTTTTCTCTTGAAGATGAACCACACAAGCAGGTTCGAAACGTCAATATTTTCTAATTCTGATGCGATGAATCCTGAAACTAATATTCAATTGATTTATGTTTGAGATAGACAACATGAAACAGTTAAAACATTAAAAAATACCTTGGATTTTTGGTGTTTTTATTTGAATTCCTTCCTCGTTCACCAAAAATGTGCATGGAATTGTCCCCGTGTTGATAACCCATGATGATCTAGGAAATGAGCCCATAGTGTCAAACCTCCAGATCCTAGTTGTGTGTTTGCCTTAGGGGAGCATGTACTCATGGATCCTAGAAAAAGGTGTGGACCCAATATGGCTACTAGGACTATCACCACTCGAAGGTGGAGAAGTGAATAGCCTCACAAGTATATGTTGGCTCATTGTGGTTGGATGGCATGGTGCCTTTGTCAAAAAATCCTATATAAGAAAGAAAAAAAAATTTGCTAGATAATGTAAAATTTAAAAAACAAACTTTCATAATTAAACTTATGACAAAAAAATCACTTTAAAATATGTTTATTACCTGATATCTCTAAAGATCTTGCCTCGATTTGTTGATCCTATATTTAATCTCAGGAGTTTAATCTCTAATATGAATCAAACGAACAATTTCTTTGTTTTTTTACCACAAGCTTATTTATTGTTACAATTGGGTCATGGGAATTGAATAACTCCTCATCAACCCAACCATCGTCGTCGTGGACCTTGGACCACATATTTCAACAAAAGAAAATTTATTTCAAATATTTAAGCAAATAATCAATTTCACATTAAATATAAATTGAAATTGCTAATCGTTTACCTGTTCTAACTGTGTTAGCATTTTTCCATGATTAACCTGCCACATTATCATATAATTTTTGGCATAATAAATCAAATGAAGACCAAATTTAGACTATGGTTAATTGGATAATATATACACATTCTTATAAAAAAGTTAGCCATGGATTCATTTATTTACCCTCAAAAATGCAAAATGACAATAGATATAACTTTTTGATAACTCAGCCATATGATGTTCATAGGCCATGAAATTTTGATAGCAGGTAGATGAAAATCACATCCAAACACCCACCAATATTCAACATCAAATTCATTAGTTTTATCTCCAAACGGGTGAAAATCAAATAGGACTATTGTCAAAAAAACAGGGGATATTGTCTTGGAATGCCTGATTGAAAACCATTTTTATCTCTCCCAAGGAAAACCGAACCAATTGGAGGAGGAATGTGAATGGCCACCAATTCCAGAATATAAAGAGGTAATTTAACGGTAAACCATGGAACTAGTTCTTTCATAATCCCAACATTGCCACCTTATTCTTAGCAATAACAAAAGCACAACAAGTATTTCTCATTTATGATACTTATTTTAGCCTATTTTAGATCATATTTGTGCTACTTACTTTCCTGATTGTATGGTATGCATATGTATCATTTTTCATTATGAAAAAAAAAATGATGAAAACTCTTTGGGGGTGCCATTAGACCATGAGATGTTAGAAAAATAATGTTCTAGTTGTAATTTCCTGGCAAAAATATAAAAGGTAAAAAATATTAGAAACAAATTCCAAAGTTAAAACCCCTTTTGGGACTTTAAACATGGATTAAAAGATTTAGATTTTTGAGAATCTATATTGTATTTCCTCAATATGGATGATTCTACTCTACTCTAGTAGTTCAAAGTTTCATTCTAGAGACATATAACTTATTGAATATGGTGATATTTTCTGCAATTATAATATTGATGATTTTATCACCAATAGAGGATTTACATAGGACGTTATTTATGAAAAAAAGAAAGGCTAGTTTAAAACTTATAAAATGTGGCTCAACGATGCACATAATATTAAATAATCATCGCATCTAAAATATAGCATGTTCATGACAAAAAGAACTCCTTCCATATCATTTCCAAATTTAGCCTTGGTCAAGCCCCAATTATATCTAATGTAGATTTTTTAAACTAAATTGAGCATTAAATGCAAATGTTAACAGGCATAATTTATTTTCAAACATCAAATATTTCCATTGCTTTCCCCCTGCATGACTAGCAGAGGCTAGAGGTTTTCCCCCTTGTTTTTTCTTCGTCTTCTAGTTCTTTGTCCTCTTCTTCCTAGGCTCCTGGCTACTAGTAGTTGTACTTTCTCCAGATGAGGAAGGAGGAGGAGGATAAAGTAACAAATTTCACATCTATTTGAAAAAAGCATGACAAATTTAAATATGATTATTATTCTTTTGAATGATAAACATGAAATATAAGAATCATTAATCATAGGTTACATATTACCCCTATAATATAAATGTCTATATATATTCGATTCAAGTTGTCATTTATCAACAACTCTTCTCTTGTAACTATTGATTTTATTGCAAATACGAATACATGGTTTCCTTCATGCCCCTCAAATATGCAATTGGGTTTCTTATTTGTTGTCATGGGTTGTCTATTGTTTATAAACCTTATAATATTCCCCATGCTTTTGGCCTTCCGAAAATATACATAGACACCCCTTTATTTTTATCATTATCTCTTAGTTGCATATAATTTGCAGCCACTTCATGTCTCTTCATATCTCATGTGTATTGGACCAGTCGCATCCAATCTTTGTAATTTTAATAGGGTCTCACATACGCCATCAATTCTGGTTAATCCATTGTAACAAACCTTTATTCCATTCATCGAAAATGGCCCCAAACTATGTGATGATGATAGAGCAATGTGATGTATCCTCTCCTTGAGACAAAATTCATTGTTTACTTAAGGAAGGTCCTTGGGTACCCACATTTCACTAGATGTTTGCACCTGAAGAGCACCTCGATGTCGTCTATGCTCTCATCATCATAAGAACATGATCCCCCTTTAGCAATAAAATTTTCCATATGTACAGTGTAACACCCTCCTCCCACATCTACCCAGGCAATCGGCCAGCTAGGGTAAACATGCGACAAGAGGCCGCTATGATATGATTTGACCTCCTAAATCAAATTAAGGAAGTGGAACTGTTGGAAACACACCATATAGACATTAATCATCACCTACAGGACCCTCAGGAACCAATCCAATACTTTAGACAGCTTGCCTTGGGGTCCCACTAAGATTTTAAACAATTTAAGGCTCAGTCGCTCCCATGCTATAGGCATGAGTGCGACCAGCAACCCAAATTCACTCTCATGGGTTTGCCTGCCAATGACCAGATACCAAAACTATTAGTGTTATGCCATCGACTTTGGGATTTGAGCCACTTTTACAGGCCCAAAGCCCGGGTCACTTCCAAAAATTGAACCATCTCTTCATACCAATAAAATAACATGGAAATGACGGTACTAAAGCAAATACTTGTTCAAGACCTTGACTAGACCCCTATTAGCCATGACAGGCATTTCGTCAAACATATTGTAAATGTGTAATCTACAGGGGTAATTAACAGTTCTGAGCATAGGGGCCTCATACTTAACTGATAATTTCTAGGAACCATTGATGCCTCAACACATCAACTTTCATTCCATCCATTAGGTCATAGATACATTGATCATTCAATTACAAGTAAAAGCATGATGAGATCCACACATGGGCATTGTCCTAAAACACATACATAACCAGCGTAATAGGGACAGAATGATTCACAAAATCATAGCCATATACACCATATATAATCCATCAAAAGGCTCATATATATACAAGGAGAAATAAACTTTCTTTAATGATTCAAAATCCAAACTCAAGATGGGACTTCCACATTCCACCCGACAGTAGAAAGGTTGAGCCAAGTCTCTCTTTAGTCATTCACCCTTGTGCCATATTCCAATAATGAATGTGGGATCTCATAGAACACATCAATCAAAACTCATCCAAGTCTTCCATAAGCTATCCACCTCAACCCGTCAAGCAGTGATTCGACCTCACGGTCGGACATCACAAAACCATCATCCAATCAATTTATATCCCAACCATTCAGGGCTCTAGAGCATTTGTTCCAACCAAGGCTCCAGGACTAGTAACTCAAACCACAGTTGTCATCGGGCTCCAGATCGTTTTTCCAACCGAAGCTCCAGCACTAGTAACTCAACCCACCAAGGGCTCCAAAGCGTTTATCCAACCAAGGCTACAGGACTAGTAACTCAATCCAAGCTCTTACAGAGCTCCAAAGCGTTTGTCCAACCAAGGCTATGGGAACTAGTAACTCAACCCAAGCTGAGGAAACATGAGAACCAACCAAAAAAAAAACAATGAAAGTAAACCCACAATCACCATGGCTATCCAAGAAATGGAAAGGGTAGGAAATCCACTATAAATCCAGGCAATCCTCAATGCTAGTGACAGATCACAACCAAGAAACCACATGCATGTGTCATGCATGCTGAAACTAGTGAAGGAAACATACGTGCAACTCGGTACTTGCAAGAAAATGTGATGTATTTGTTGATCTCGATGCCTTCTTGCACTTTCCTACTCTTCCTTTTCCTTCTTCCTCCAAAAATCCAAGTATCTCACACCCACCAAGAGTGCTCCAAGAAAACTCTAAGTCTCCAAGAGTATGTGAGAGAGAGAGAGAGAATAATGAGAGCTCTCCAAAACTGATCTGACAAAAGCTTACCAGTGGATCCTCAAAATCCTTTTTATGAATGAGGCCTCTATTTTCTTCATTTTCCATTATTTTCCTTCATTTTCCTCCTCACATGAAACATGTGACCTTTCACCTCCCTTTTCTCATAATTTCCATTATTTTCATAAATAAATGTGCCAAAAATGTCATTTTGCCTTTTTAAAGCCTTATCCATTTCCTCAGCCATAAATAATCACAAGTGATCCCCATCACTAGGATTCTGCCCAACATTCAGCTTGGAATAAGTGTCCCATCATCTGTGGTTATTATTTTTCCTTTATTTACTTTTATTACATGGAATTTTCACCAAGGTTGTTAGAGAACCCTCCCCCTTGGAGGAACACCGTCCTCAGTGTTCAAAAATACCTATAACCACAAAATTGTTGTAAGCAATATATACTACTAATGGAGCTTTATAACTTAGCTCGATGCCGTATTTACAATGATCAACCTGCTGAGAAGTAAACCAACATGAAACATAACAACATAACATCATCATGATATGACACCCATACCGCTTATTGGAGCTTTATACCATAGCTCATGGTGGTACTTACATCCATATACATATGTACATAAACCAACATCATCAAAACATATACTAAACATATACCAAATCATATACCAAAATACCAAGCCAAAACTTCTTTGCCTCAACCAGAAAACAAGGAAGGATACATAGCCCTCATCTAATCTACCATCTCCCATGTAGCTTCACCGGGCCAAAGTTCTTCCACAGCACCTTAACTTGCTAGATTTATCGGTTCCGAAGCATAAGCACCTTTTTTTGCAATATACATTGAGGCTTCAGCTGGAATTTTCTCTCTAGTTCCACCTGGAATATAGACCATCAAATCACATTATCAACATCCTTAACATACTTCTTAAGCAATGATACATGGAATATATCATGCACTTTCACTGTTGGAGGCAGTGCAAGTTGATAGTCTACTAGCCCAGTCCTCTCAATGATACTGGAGGGTCTACAAAACCATGGGCCAGCTTGGCACAAGATCCAATCCGCAAGGAGCTCTTCTTTGGTTTGATGCGCAAGCACACTTGTTCCTTGACGTGGAACTCCTTGAACAACCTATTTCAATCTGCATAGCGCTTCTGCCTATTCTGTGTTTCCTTTAGATTTATTTTGATCCCCTGTATTTCCTATTCCATGTTTGTCAACATATTTGGTCCAATCAACACCCTGCTAACCAAATCACTCCAACTAATGGGAGTGTTGCAACTCCACCCATACAATGCCTCAAAAGGACTCATCATCAATGATTCTTGATAACCATTGTTGTACACAAACTCCACCAGTGGAAGATACTCTTCCCTCTTTTGTTGTTGATGCATCACATACATCCTCAACATGTCCTCCAATATCCTGTTGACCCTCTCGGTTTGTCCATCTGTATGTGGATGATAAGCAGTGATGAAGGCCAAATCTTTGCCCAAACCTGCAAACAACTTCTTCCAAAACTTGGAAATGAAATTCACATCCCTATCTGACACAATCTTCTTTGAAACATCATGCAGTCTAACCACATCTTGGATGAATACCTATGCTACATTTCTAGCTGAGAATGTAGACTTAACTGGAATGAAGCGTGCAACCTTTGTCAACCTGTCCACAATAACCGTGATGGAATCATGTTATTTCACTTTCTTTGGAAACCCTATGATGAATTCCATGGAAATGACCTCCCATTCCATTCTGGAATTGACATTGGTTATAGCAGTCCACCTGGATGCTTACATTCTGCTTTCACTTGCTTATAATCAAAACATCTAGCCACAAACTTTGTTACATCCCTATTCAAATTCGGCCACTAATAAAATTTATTCATTGTAGTTAATGTCTTCTGATAACCTGAGTGACCTGAATAAATTTTCACATGAAACTCCCTCAAGATCACCTTGTTGAGCTCACTCTTATCTTATACATATATCTTGTCTCAGAACCTGACCAACCCATCTACTGTAAGACAATAATCCATACCCTATGTACCTACACATATACCTGTACCTGTACCAGCATCATGCTGCAACCTATGCACAATCTCCATATACCTAACATCTTGCTGACCTACCTGCAAGATCCTATCATGTAATTTTGTCCCATAGGAGCTCATAGCTGCCAAGTGATTTACCTGTACCCATCTACTGAGAGCATCTGCCACCCTGTTCTCCTTACCTTTGATGTACCTGATCTAAAAATCAAACTTGTTGATCGTGGCCAACCATCTAGCCTGCCTGGTGTTCATATTCAGATGGTCAAACAAATAACTCACTCATAAGTAAAAACCTCCTGCCAAGAAGATAGTGTCTCCACATATTCAATGCATGTATGGTCATTGCTAAATCAAGATCATGCGTCGGGTAGTTCTCTTCATGATTCTCATTTAGTTGTCGGGACTCTTAACAAACCACCTGTCCATCCTAGATAAGGACTCCACCAAGTCCTATCTTACAAGCATATGTGCATACTACAAACTATTTGTTTGGATATACAATATTTAGCACTGGTGCATGTGTCAACAACTGCTTGAGCTGCTCAAAACTAGCCTCACACTCCTCTGTCCATTCAAACTTCTTACCTTTCCTTTGCAATGATGTGATAGGATAAGCAATTTGTGAGAAGTTCCTTATGAACCTTCTATAGTATCCTGCCAAATCTATGAAGGATCTCACCTCATCCACATTCTTAGGATCTACCCGCTCCATGATGGCCCTTATCTTCTCTGGAGCAACTGCAATGCCCTCCTTGGAGACAACATGGCCCAAGTAGTGTACCTCAATCTAAAAGAAAATACACTTGTTTACCTTATAATACAATTGATTCTCTCTCAACAACCTCAGCACTCATGTTAAATGATCGGCATGCTCTTCCTCATTTTTAGAATATACTAGTATATCAGCAATGAACACAATAACAAACTTATCCAAATATTACTGCAACACACTATTCATCAAACACATAAATGTAGTTGGAGAATTAGTTAAGCCAAATGGAACAACAACAAACTCATAATGGTCGTACCTGGTTCTGAATGCGGTCTTGTAAATGTCTTCCTCTTTGATGTGTACCTGATGATATATGGATCTTAGATCAATCTTTGAGAACATTGCTGCTCCCTTCACCTGATCGAACAAGTCATCAATCCTCGGCAAAGGGTTTCTATTCTTGATGGTTACTTGGTTCAATTTCATGTATTCAATGCATAATCTAAGTGTTCCATATTTCTTCTTCACAAGCAATACTGGTGTGGCCCATGATGATACACTCGGCCCAATGTACCCCTTGTCCAACATTTCCTTCAACTACAACTTTAACTTAACCAACTCAGGTGTGCTCATCTTGTAAGGTTCTTTTGATGTTGGAGCTTCCTCTGGCACTAACTCATTAGAAAATTTTACCTCCCTCTGAGGTGGCAACTATGCAATGTCCTCAATAAATACATCCTTGCACTTTTGTAAAACTGGGTACCTTCTCAACACATCTATATCCTCAACTTCCTTACCCTTATCACTATAAATGTGCACTGGGAATAACTTACACCCTTTCCTATGGCTAGGATTTTCTTGCATAGTTATCATCATCCTATCTGATGTAGATTTCTTCTTACCCTGTAAGACTGTCGGTTCCCCATTGTCATCAACACACTCAATGGCTTTATCATAACAATCCACCTTGGTTTTATGAAGATACAACCAGTCCATGCCCAACAACATACTGTATGAACCCAATAGTAATACATTCAAATGTGTTGTAATAGGCATACCACTCACGTCAAATGCACAAGATCTTACTCGATGATGAACTTGCTTCTTCATACTTGTAGCCAACTGCACTAACCAAGATTCTACATTCAATTCCTTACTCAAACCACACTTATCCACCGAGTTAGGACTAACATAGCTATAATTAGATCCAGGGTAAATCAAAATATAAATAACTTGATCACAAATCTTACCGTCCTTTTCAATGATAGATGTTTGATGCTTTGCATGTTTGTTATCTAATGTTGCATAGATACGTGGAATACTCTGACCAACATATCCAATAGCCTATGCCTCTTGCGCACTATATATCTTAGGCCTACCACTTTGGTACTGTGGACAGTCTCTCCTATGATGATCTCCTCCACAAATCGAACACCGCACGGGATCCTTATTTTGTTCATTAGATCGGTGTCCCTATCCTCTGTCTAATGCATTGAACCCTATAGGTGGTGCGACATTCTCCTTATTACCTGTATCTTGAGGTCTTTCTCCCATTCTATCCCATTTTCCTTTTTTCTTTGCATTACCTCTCCATTATGGCTTAGTCTCGATTCTGCGCTTCAATTGTTCATAGCAATTCCTTAGCTTTCGAATGGCCTCCTCCAATGATCTAAGTTAATCGAACTCAATTATATCTTTAAATACAACCGGTAACCCACTAATGAACCTCTGAATCTTGGCCTTTTCTTATGTGAGATAAGGAACATACCTCAATAACTCCAAGAACCTACTAGTGTACTCATCATCTGTTATAGATCCCATCTTTAGCTCATAAAATTCCTTCACCCTGTCATCAAAGTATCTTCCTAACAAATACTTATTCTTCAATAGTCACTCAAACTCTCTCCAAGTCAAATATTCCTCATGAATACATCTGAAATTCCTCACATCTTCCCACCAAATGTCTACTTTACCTTTGAGACTGAATGTAGCCACTCTAGCTTTCATGTTCTCTGAATAGTCATGCAACCTGAATAATTTCCTCATGCCAAGCAACCATGCCTCTGCATCCTATAGTTTCTTCATCTCTCCATCAAATTTTGTTGTCTTTTCTTTCTTAAACTCATCTAGAAAATATCCCCTACCACTCCTCCTATAAGGATGATGGCAATGACGATCATGATGCCTATCTGAATCATCACTAGAATCATACTTGTGTTTATGCCCTCTCCTATTCAGAGTGTCCAATAATCTATTGTCTCTCATTGTGTCATCTCTATCTAATCTGTGATCACCATGCAACCGACTACCATATTCCCCATTAGTTCTATCCTCCTTCTCATAGCTTATCCGACGTGGTCTTTATCGCTGCAAATCTAACAAAATCTAAAGTATTAATGCATTTACGTCTTCTTGTTTCTCCTGTGCATGTATGGTTCTGTCATTATCTGCCTTACAACTCCTTATTTCTTCCTTTAAGCTTCTCAGTGTAACTGCCAAATCAGAAGAATTCCCAACACCATACTACTCTTTGGATTCATAGTGATAGTCTTTGTAGTCAACCATCTTGCTAGCCATTTGATATTTCTTCCTGCAAGGTGTATCATGTCAGCTAAACTAAATCATAATAAACCAACATACCTCAATATAGATCAGGGAGTATAGCTTGTCTGCAAGATCACAAAATCAACGTGATACATGCATAACATAATTATTACAACATATAGAAACATAAAACATAAGCATAGACCAAGTAACTGCCATTCTAGATAGGGTCCAATCATCAATGCATGACCTCAACAAAAACACACACCACGACCTCATGCATGAAAACCGCCAAAATTATGTCACTGTACACTTGACCACATGCAAACATGAACATTCATAAGCGATGCATAATCATCCAAACATATGCATAAACATGTATGATCAAGCATGAATGAACAATACTTTAAATCAAACTTGCAAGAATGGTACATGCAACAAGGCACAAAAGAATGTAACAAATCAAGCAAGAATTTAACCAAGAATACTACAATGATACATGTAAGTGACATAAATCAACATGTAACTAGTCATACACTCACAATGATGCATTCCTCAACAAAACATCAAGTTTCACCTGACAACATCACTACAACCATGAACAACATCATGCAAATGCAACAAGCACATGGAATGCAAGGGTGAGAGACACACATGCAACTGACATGCATGCATGACCAACACATAATCCATCTAGTCTAAGGGGTGAACGATGCTCTGATACCACTCTGTAACACCCTCCTCCCACATCTACCTAAGCAAACGGCTAGCCAGGGTAAACATGCGACGAAAGGCCAGTATGATATGATTCGACCTCCTAAGTCAACTTAAGGAAGTGGAACCGATGGAAACATGCCATACAGACATTAATCATCACCTACAAGACCCTCAATAACCAAACCAATACTTTAGACAGCTTTCCTTGGGGTCACACTGAGCTTTTGGAAAATTTAAGGCTTTGTCACTCCCATGTTATAGGCATGAGTGCAACCAACAACCCAAAGTCGCTCTCACAAGCTTGCCTGCCAAGGACCAAAGACCAAATTTGTCAGTGTTATGCTAGAGACTCGGGGATTTAAGCCACTTTTTCAATCCTAGAGCCCAGGTCACTACCCAGAATTGAACCATCTCTTCAGATCAGTAAAATAATATGGAAATGAAAGCACTAAAGCAAATACTTGTTTAATACCTTGATTGGACCCCTACTATCCATGATAGGCATTTCGTCAAACATATTGCAAATGTGTAATCTATAGGGGTAATTAATAGTTCTTAGCATAGGGGTCTCATACTTAGCTGATAAGCGCTAAGAACCATTGCTGTCTCAACACATCAACTGCCATTCCATCCATTAGGTCATATATACATTGATCATTCAAGTACAAGTAATAACATGATGAGAGCCACACATGGGTGTTGTCATAAAACACATACATAACCAACGTAGTAGGGACAGAATTATCCATGAAATCACAACCATATACACCACATATAATCCATCAAAGTGCTCATAGAAATACAAAGAGAAATAACCTTTCATTAATGATGCAAAATCCAAACCCGAGATGGGACTTCCACATTCCACCCGACCGTAGAATTACTAAGCCAAGTCTCTCTTCATCCATTCACCCTCGTGCCATATTCCAAGCATGAATGTGGGATCTCATAGAACACATCAATCAAAACTCATCGAGGGCTTCCAGAGGCCATCCACCTCAACCATCCAGGGCTCTATAGTTTTTGTTCCAACCAAGGCTCCAGGACTAGTAACTCAACCACAGCTGCCACGGGGCTCTAGAGCGTTTGTCCAACCAAGGCTCCCGGACTAGTAACTAAACCAACCAAGGGCTTCAAAGCATTTATCCAACCAAGGCTACAGGACTAGTAACTCAACCCAAGTTGTTACAGGGCTCCAAAGCATTTGTCCAACCAAGGCTATGGGAACTAGTAACTCAACCCAAGCTAAGGAAACATGAGAACCAACCAAAAACAAAATGAAAGTAGACCCACAATCACCATGGCTATCCAGGAAATGGAAAGGCTAGGAAATCCACTGTCAATCTAGGAAATCCTACATGCCAGTGACAGATCACAACCAAGAAACTACATTCTTGTGCCATGCATGCCGAATCTAGTGAAGGAAACATACATGCAACTCGGCACCTACAAGAAAATCTGATGTAGTTGTTGATCATGATGCCTTCTTGCACTTTCCTGCTCTTCCTTTGCCTTCTTTTTCCAAAAATCCAAGTATTCCACACCCACCAAGAGTGCTCGAAGAAAAATCTAATTCTCTAAGAGTATGAGAGAGAGAGAGAGAGAGAGAATAATGAGAGAGCTCCAAAACTGAACTAACAAAAGATTACCAACTAATCCTCATAAGCCTTTTTATGAATGAGGCCTCTATTTTCTTCATTTTCCATTCTTTTCCTTCTTTTTCCTCCTCACATGCAACCGATGACCTTTCACCTCCCTTTTCTCCTAATTTTCATTATTTTCATAAATAAATGTGCGAAAAATTCCATTTTTCCTTTCCAAAGCCTTTTCCATTGCCTTTGCCAATTTCCTTAGCCATAAACAATCACAAGTGATCCCCATCACTAGGATACTGCCCAACATTTGGCTTGGAATAAGTGTCCCACCATCTGCGGTTATTATTTTGCCTTTATTTACTTTAATTACATGGAATTTTCACCAGGGTTGTTACATATAGAATTTCCTTTTGATCTTCTCACCTCTAGTTGATCTATGTTTGTTAGACATACTAGATCTCTTATTTTCCTCTAGTTTACCTAAAATTACCTTGCTCAACAAAGACAGACCTACCCGGTACCTATTTGGTTGTACATAGAATCCATCGAATGAGAGAAGAAGTTAGCGATTTAATGGTATGTAACATGCCAATTGTCACATATGATACCCCCCTTTTTAACTAGAATTTAGTACTCTGTTTTTTATTGCTCATGGATTTCTAGTGCACATATGATGTTCTCAAAAAAGGAAAATACTCAAGTAAATCACCCATCATCTCATCAAGAAAACATGTGCATTACTAGGAGATCTAAAATACATATTAAATTATTCACATAAATAATTAGTAGGATGTTGTCCTACCCAACAGCAGCCCTCATACATATTTATTCAAGAACCATATTGATGC
Organism: Pinus tabuliformis; assembly: GCA_031772625.1. Taxonomy (NCBI): domain Eukaryota; kingdom Viridiplantae; phylum Streptophyta; class Pinopsida; order Pinales; family Pinaceae; genus Pinus; species Pinus tabuliformis. The sequence goes on along the minus strand of CM062813.1, from coordinate 66,147,361 downwards.
CATGAGGATAGTTACGAAAACCAAGCTTCTCAGGTAGTTCGCCCATGATTACATAATCAACTTGATGGACATCATGATCCCTATTGGCAGCCCTAATTTCAAGGATGTTTATCTGGTTTATGATCTCATGTATATCAACCTCCACCATATCATTAAGTCTTCTTAGGCCCTCACTGATGATCACTACCAATACTTCATCTACCAGGTAGGGAAAATAAGGGGAAATTGATGTTTTTGTTTGTTTAAATGGATGGGTTTTATGTCATTGTTGCTTGGGTTGTTTAAAATATAGAATATCATTTATATAGTTAATTATGTGTGTGACTAAAATTATTTTGGAGTCAATAGATCTTGAAGTGAACCATTGCTTTGTAGCCACATGTTATATCTGATTCAGAATTACTATATGCTTGTATGAACCCTGAGTTTATAATTTGAGTTGAGGAGCCCTTGGGAGTTGCAACATTGTTGGTGCAATAGCAGGGCACACCACGTTTTGGTGCCATTGTCGAGGAGGTGTCTAAGTAGATGTTTTTTTCTTAAGCATTGTTTTTTTTTGCATTCAATTTTGAAAAAGTGAAAAAAAAAAATCATGCCTCGTAGGAGTAGGGATAATCAAAAAAAAATCTTACCAAAAACCACCACACCCTCAAGCAGTCAACCTTCACTCTTCTTTGGTGGCTGTGAACTTCCCTCTTTGACTGCAGGGGAGTTAAAAGACCCTCTAGGTGAGCAACCTGAAATTTTTGAAGAACCAATTTGGGAAGAAGAAGAACCCACTTCACCTACCCAAAATATGGCTGAAAATAGGAACAATGATGTTTTCCCCATCAGAGAACCTAATGGAGAGGCTAGAATGAAGAATATAAGCCCTACTGCCCTTCCACACTTCCATGGCTTAATCTCTCAGGATCCTGACACCTTCATGTTTTAATTTTTTGTTGTTTGTAGGACCTATAACTATGCCTTTGATGACAAGAAGTTGAAGTTGTTCCCCTCTACCCTTAAAGATGAAACTTTGTGCTAGTTTATGGGTCTGCCTGTAGATAGCATCAGTATGCGGGCCCAAATACAACAGGCCTTCAATAGTAATTACAGTGAATATTGTAGGTCCAAAGAAACCAAGGAAGAAATCTTTAGGATGACTCTTGGACCTGATGAATCCCTAGAGGACTATGAGGAGAGATTTCAACTCAGTTATAGGAGGGCCAATTGTACCCTTGATCCTAAGTCACTCAAGCTAGTTCTTCTCTGAGGGATTAGGGAGGATATGTTGGAAACCCTCAACATGTTTTCTAGAGGAGATATCTATCAATTACCCTATGATGACATCAAAATTGTATTCAAGAATCACTCTAGGGCTACCAGGAAGAAGGGTAGGGCTAGTCAAGGCTTGGTCAGTTCCTCTCCCTCCACAACATCCATCAAGAATGAGATAGGGAACATGTTGGAGGATTTCAAGAGTGAAATGTTTCATACCTTTGCATTGCAAATGGATACCATGCAAATCAAAATAAATCAGGAGGAAGCAAAGAGGGAACTAGCTATTTTTTTTCCCTAGATGCACTAAAAGACATCCTAGGAATGAATGTCCATTGAGTGTCATAAAAGTATCCCTATTATATGAAGAAAATAATACAATAGACAAACTCCCCTATTTTCCAGGCCTAAAAGTTGTATACTAAGTGGCAAAAGGTGGGTCAGATCAACTTTGATTCATTAATCAAAGAAGGCCTCAAGGACCTCGGCCACATCAATAGGGCATGCAAGGTGTAAATTACTCTTATTACAATCCAAATCAGAATGCATCTTTGCAACCTTGATACTCTTCCACTCATCCATCATGGTACACACTTATGCTCCTCCATATCCTCCTTAGCCTATCAACCATCCTTTTCAGTCATATCCACACCAATCTTCTTAATGGGGCAACCCATCACAAGGGTGGAGGCCTCAAGTCAACCAACCTCTTGCTTTACTTCCTCCGCCCCAACCTCAACCACATCCCACTCATCCTACTCCACCTAAGAAACCTAAAATGCCTACTCAAACCAATCTGAACCCAAACAACAAGCAAGCACAACAGGTCTACAGTGGAGAGACATCATATCCTGCTTATGCTATGGAAATACAGGACATCAACCTTTAGTCTCGGAGAGTGCTCCCAGATAATCACCCACCTTCTCCACCTAAAGAGATTGAATAAGAGGAGGAAGAGAGTGCTCCTCATTTCAATCCACCTCCCTTCCTAAGAGGTTGATCCACCTTTGCGAGCACACCCTAGAAGAGGTTGAACTTCTGGGAGAATTGAAGAATTTGTGTGTTAAGATACGCCCTCAAGGAAATAAGAAGACGGTGACCATGACCTCCAGACAGGGCCCCTCCGCACAACAACTACAAATGGACAAGGTCGTGAAGGAGTACGAGGGCATCTTCACCTCCCCTGTAGGGGTTCATCTGCACTGTCAGGTCAAGCACTCCATCGATATGACCCCAGGTGCATTGTTTCCCAATGGGCCAATCTATCGATGCTCCATTCTAGAGAACGATGAAATCAAGAGGCAAATTTAGGAGCTGCTATAGAAAGGTCACATATGTCCGAGTTCATTGCCCTGTGGGAGCTCAATCGTGTTGGTACAGAAGAAGGATGGAACTTGGAGACTTTGTATTGACTATTGGGCGCTGAACAAGATCATTGTCCATAATAGGTACTCGATCCCAAGAATTGATGACCTCTTGGACTAACTGAAGGGGGCTAAATATTTCAGCAAGATTGATTTGAAGTCAGGATATCACCAGGTACCAATCGAACCCTCCGATGTGTGTAAGATTGCCTTCAAAGCCAAGGAGGGCCTTTTCGAATGGTTGGTTATGCCTTTCAAATTGACGAATGCTCCTGCAACCTTCATGAGGCTAATGGATGACATCTTGCGGTCATTCACCAACTCATTTGTAGTGGTATACTTGGATGACATCCTGATCTTCAGCCGGAGTTGGGAAAAGCACCTCCACCACATCCGAAAGGTTATCCAAACACTACGGCAACACAAGTTATGTGCCAATTTGGAGAAATGCACTTTTGGCATGACCCAAGTTCAATATCTGGGATACATTATTGATGAACAGGGGGTGCATGTGGATCTAGCCAAGATCTAAGTCATTCGGGATTGGCCATCTCCAACCACTTTGACAGAGCTCCGCAGCTCTCTATGTCTTGCCAACTTCTACTGCAGGTTCGTGTTGGGATTTTCTCATATCATTGGCCCTTAAGATAAGTCACCAAGGGAGGAGTGAAAGCAAAATTCTTTTGGCTTGAATCTCAACAGAAGGCATTCACATAGTTCAAAGATTGCCTCTACTCGACACCAGTGCTCGCATTACCAGACTTGCAACTAACATTTGAGGTCGAGACAGATGCTTCTGACTATGCTATTGGGGCAGTCCTTACTCAACACAGGCATCCAGTGCCATATCACAGTGAGACACTTTTAGACACAGTCCGGAAGTATCCCACTTATGACAAAGAGATGTATTCCATTGTGCAGGCCTACTGACAATGGAAGCATTACATTTTGGGGAAGGAAATGGTCATCCACACAGACCACCAACCCCTGCAGTTCATACAGACCCAAGGGAAATGGCAGAATGATCACCATTAGAAGTGGTCCACATACCTGCAACAGTTCCATTTGAATATCAAGTATAAGAAGAGTAGCACCAATAATGTTGTAGATTGCCTCAGTTGACCACCGATCATGGAATTAACCATCGTGCTCAACTCTTGTGGGAATGAGACTTTTGATTAACCACTTCTCTACAAAAGAGACCCAGAATTCGGCCACACATACCAGACACTCTTGGAAGGTCAGCATGTTCCATATTTTCACCTCCAGGATGCCCTGTTATGCCACCTGGGTCACATTTGTGTTCCTTCAGGCGAGTGTGCCAAAATGATTTTGGAAGCACACTACAATCGGGCTGCAGGTAATTTCGGGGTTGAGAAAACGGTGGCAGTACTGCAGAAGTATTTCTATTGACCAAATCTTCGACAGGATGTCGGAAAGTACATCAAATCATGCACTGCCTGCGCCATTGCCAAACCGACCATCAAGAAGCAAGGCCTCTATACCCCGCTGCCTACCCCGAGTCGACCTTGGGAATCCATCTACATGGATTACATGTCATGCCTTCCTTCCAATAAGCATGGAAACGACTGTGTTTTTGTGGTCATCGACAGGTTCTCGAAAATGGCCATTATGGCAGCCTGCAAGAAGAATATCACAACAAAGGCCACTGCTAAACTCTTCTTTGAACGAGTGTGGGTACACTTTGGGATCCCACAGTATATCATCACATATCAGGAAAGCAGGTTCCTCAGTACATTTTGGTTGTGTCTCTGGTTGATTATGGACACCAAACTCACTAAGTCCACAACCTTCCATCCTCAAACTGATGGCCAGACAGAGGTTGTCAACAGGATGATCGTACACAGTCTACGCATGTACAACTCAAAGCATCCACACACATGGGACGAGAGCCTCCCCTATGTTTAGCACAGCTACAACCGGGCTCTCCACAACTCGACTGGCCATAGCCCTTTTCAGGTGTGCTTGGGATTCCAGCCACTATGTCCCACTGATGTGGCCATGCCATTTGCAGCTACTCACACAGATTCGATTCATGTCCATTCCAAAATAGATAAGGCAAACAACTTCATTAATCACATCCAACATATTCACCAGCAGGTCCATGACATTCTGGAGAAATCAAATGCCAAGTACAAGCAGCGACATGATCAACATCGGGTGCCACACAAGTTTTAGGTGGGCGACAAAGTCTGGTTGCATTTGCAAAAGGAACGCCTTACTCGAGCCTATCGAAAACTTAGACCACTCCGATATGGTCCTTACACCATTATCAAGGTTGTGGGAGACAATGAATTTGAGCTCAGCATTCCCCCATTCCTTGGCCTGCACCCAGTGTTCAATGTGGACCACCTTCGACCATACTTTCCACCATTACTAGACACATCCAACATTGCAGAACAGCGCACACCCACAGAGTTAAATCCAGACTGCATGGAACAAGCTGGAACTGATCGGATCATGGACACACAGATCAAGCACACTTGCCAGCAAAATATCCAACTATATCGAGTTGTCAAAGAAGGCCAACTCCTTCACCAGGGCAAGTGGCTAACCAAAGACCAAGTTCAACAGAAGTTTCCTCATCTCATGGAGGAACTCAACACAATGGGTACCATTGCTTCCTAAGGGGGGAGGAATGATCCAGGTGGATATTGGTGGCCACCCGCCAAGTCCACTTAGATCCCCACCATTGTTTCTTTCAGTTTTTCAGTTTCCTAAATTGTAGCACAGTTTACTATTTTTAGTAGTTTTTCGGGTCCTGAACTTTCGGAGTCGTTTTGAGGCCCTAAACGATGTTTTTTGGGAAAACTGGGAGCAGCATGTGGCTTGCATTTCTCAAAGTTGTAGTTCTCAAATAGATCTTTCTAACGAGATATTGCGCGCGTCAAACGGAGATAGTATGCCAAAGTTACGACCCCGGGAAGTTGATGTACCAATTTACCCAAACGGGCCCATAGTTTGGCGTTTCATCTTCTAGGGTTAGGTTTTTAGATGTTTATGGTTTTCCATTATTTCTCAACAATAAATAGGCCTTCGAGCCTCATTGTAACACAGTTCAGAGGCATGTAGCCACCACATATCTTCTCAGATATAAGCTACCATCGCCCTAGCTGGTTTATTTCCATTTATGTTTGTAAGCATATTTCAATATTTTACATTAATGAAATGAAGTATTATTTCCGCTGCATCTTTGTGTTTATGGTTATCTCTAGAATTTGTTTCATTCCTGTTTAAATCCAGATCAGTCAATTCAGAAGGCTGCTTATTGAGAAATGGCAACAATAAATTCCAGTTTAAAATTTTCCTTGAATTTAAACTGTGAATTAAAATCGAATTATATTCTCATAGAAACTTGTAAATAGTTAATTAAGTTTAATTAAATTAATTAGCGTAGGAATTTTGAGTTGAAATTCTTTCTATAGTCATGTATATATTCTCCCTAAGTTTTAGGTGTCCAATGTGAGTTTAAAATGAGTTGGAAATTAGATCACTCAGTTTACTGAGTTATGTTCAGTTAAATTAGTTCCAAACTATTTGTGGAACTAATAGAGAGTTAATAGTCATTTTGTGCACTAGTGCATCCACAAGTGTCACTCTAGTTAACTGAAGATTCTCTCATCAAAAACGCATGCATGTCTATTATGATAAAGACCCAGTTGAGACTAGAGTGCAGGGACAGTGTACTATCAGTTGTATTATTTATTGGAGTGTAAATATCATGCATGCATCAGAGATTGATCCTATGTTTGGATTGTGCAGTTTTGGAAACATGAATTCCCTTTAAATACAGTTTATTCATACTAGGAATTACGAAGGAAATAGGGGCTTGGCAGGCAGTGAAAATTGGCTAAGTGTTGGCTAATAGTAGGCTTGTGAGGTAGAGAGTTGAGCATACCTATGTGGAATTGTTCTTGTGAGAAAAATCTTTGTATCTTCGCTCATATTTCTGATTTAATGCAATACAGATAGGCGGGGTTTTGAGCTGTGGCTTTCCCTGGGAAAACTTATTGTCTTATGTTCCATTGATTTTTCTTCTTCTTTTTCATATTGTTTTCATCGATATATTGGCTTCTATTTGTTGAAAGTAGAAGTATATTCTTGTCTTGTGCTTTAGTACATTGCATGAGCTTGTGAATCTACAGGATTTTCTACATGGTATTAGAGATGAAAACACTATACTAGAGGAGATTTCAAAGTTTTGATTTTTGGGTTACAGGTGAAGTTCAAATTTGCAATACATACTTCAGGATCAACAGATGGAATTCTACGGTTTGCGGCTCGAGTATTCCTTAGAAGGCAGCTCGAATTTTATAGCTTGGAGAGCCAGAATGGAGATTGTGCCAAAAGATAATGGCTTGAAGGAATTTTTTGATCAAGAAATTCCTAATCCAACAACATTGGATGCACACAATTTGGCTAAATGGAAGAAGTGTGTGGCGAAGGTGAGGAAGACAATCCTTGAGGGAGTTTGAGACCACATTTTCTTGAGTCTCCATGGAAAGGAAACAACGTATGCTCTATGCAAAACATAGGAAAAACTTTGAAAAATCAAAATGGAGAAAGGCGAGATGATTCCAAAACAATTGACCGAGTTCACTCAGTGTTGTGATGAACTTGGAAGTGTTGGAATCACAGTTGTTGAGGATGATATGGTGAGTATTTCTCTTATAGGACTCCTAAATATTATTCATAGTTATCAAGACTCTGTCAATGGTTGGGAGAAGTTTTCGAATTGGGAATGATTATGGTCGGATTTGATGCAGGAGGAGATCAAGAGGAACACCAGGGATGGCTCTTCATTAAAGACTACAGATGAAGAGAAATGTGACTTAGTGATTAAGGGGAGGAAGGGGAAATGTAAAGCTTCCCATTCCAAATCATATTATTATCATGGAGGTAAGAAGAAATACATGATGAAATTTAAGTGCTTTAATTGTCATGAGCTAGGCCATTTTGCTCCAAATTGTCCACTCAAGAAGTCCAAGAAGAAGTCGTCGAGAGGAGCGGCAGATGAGGCTTTGGCCTCTCAATTCGAATTGAACATTTCCCTCATTGCATGCATGGTGTCATTAATGATGGGAAGTGTATGGTACTTAGATAGTGGAGCTTCATTCCACATAACTGGCGACAAAGAGTTATTCAGTGACCTGGAGGAGAAATATCTTCAGATGCATATCGAGATGGGTGACGACGGGAAGTATAGTGTCAGTGGATTGGGCACGATTACTTTTCAGAGGGAGCATGGGGCTCCACTCACCTTGAAGAATGTTATGTATGTGTCTGGGCTAAAGAAGAACTTGGTATCCATTACCATGCTTGAGGATAGAGGTTATGATGTGAACTTCTTGAAAGGAAAGGTGTTCCTTCGACCCATAGCCACACTTCAAGTAAAGAATATAGGGATTCAGGTGAAGAATCTCTATAAGTTAGAGGTAGAGGAGTGTAATGCTTTGAGCACAAAAGCAGAAAGGGTGCATATTCAAGATGTTGGTGAGTTGTGGCATAGGCGATTGGGCCACTTGCATCATGGGGCTTTAAATATATTGCAGTAGATCTCTACCGGTCCAAAGGTATGCTTTAGAAAGTTGATACATGCAAGGGGTGTACTTTGGGAAAATACATCAAGTCTTCCTTTCATGACAAATAAATTCGAGAAGGGGCTATTCTAGAGCGAGTCCATTCAGATGTGTGTGGACCATTCTCGACAACATCCACGGCCAAACACAGGTATTATTTTATATTTATTGATGATTATTCTCATAAATGCTAGATAGTTTTCATGCAGAAAAAGGATCAAACTTTCACAAATTTTTGTGAGTTAAAAACATTGGTGGATAAAGATTTAGGCAAGAAGGTTAAAGCTCTACAAAGTGATAATGGTGGTGAGTATGTCTCAAACGAGTTTAAGAAATTTTGTGCCGCAAAAGGGATTAAACGGGAGTTGACGACACCCCAAAACCCTCAGCAGAATGGGGTGGCTAGGAGGAAGAACAGAAGCATCGTAGGGGCAACGAGGGTGATGTTGTGTGATGAAGGCCTACCACTACACTTATGGGTTGAGGCATGCAACGCAATGGTTTATGTTTAGAACCATAGCCCACATCGGATACTTGAGATGAAGACACCAGAGGAGGCTTATTACTGTAAGAGGCCAGATGTTGGTCACTTCAGGATTTTTGGGTCATTAGTATTTACCATGTGACCAAAGATGCATGAAAGAAGCTTGAGCCAACAACAGAGTTGGGGATATTTGTGGGGTACACTGATACACCTCAAAACTATCAGGTGTACTTTTTTATCAACAAGATGATAGTGGTTCACAAGGATGTCAGATTTGATGAGGAGAAGGCCATGTGAGTTTCCCTTGAGAGGGATCTTGAGCTACATGCGGATGAGGAGATTTTAGCTCCTACAGTTGAGGAGCCTCAGATTGATGTGGAGCAGCCACACGCAGAGGATCCGAGAGTGGAGACATCCACTCAGGCAGAGTCTTCCAGAGAGGAAAGAAAACACACCAGAGAGGTTGACATATTGTTGAATGATGCATGGGATAATGTGGGAGCACCCACATCTTAGCATAGGCAGAGGAGGTCACCTGAGAGGTACATTGGATACATGGCTCTTATGGGAGAATGTGTTGTGACTAAGCCATCTTCCTTTAAGTAAGCAGTGTAGTAGTCGGTTTGGGTTGATGCCATGGTGGAGGAGTATGACTCCATAGTTCGTAATAGTGTTTGGGAGTTGGTCCTGAGACCGGAGGAAAAGTTAGTGGTGAGCTCTTGTTGGCTTTACAAGGTAAATAAAGTTGTAGATGGTAGTGTGAATAAGCATAAAGCTAGATTTAGGGCCCGTGGCTTTTCACAGGTAGAGGGGATTGACTATGATGAGACCTTTGCTCCTGTTGCAAGGTACTCATCGATCATATCTATATTGGCACTATCAGCACAAATGGGTTGGAAGATACATCAGATGGATGTAAAGACAACCTTCCTTAATGGCATTATTGAGGAAGAGGTGTACATAGAGCACCTTGTGCTGGGTACACCAAGACAGATAGCTACTTCACTAGTTTGGGCTTCTCGAAGAGTGAAGCATATGCGAACCTATAGCAAATAGTGGATCGATCATTGTAATTTATGTTGATGATCTCATACTCACAGGTGATGATCAGTTGATCAAGTCTTTCAAGGAGGACCTTGCAAGAGAGTTTGAGATGAATGATATGGGGCTCATGCATTACTTTATTGGCATGGAGGTATGGCAGGGAGATGGGGAGTTGTTTATGTCTCAAGGAAAGTATGCCAACGAGATACTTAGGGGATTCCGCATGGAGAGAAACAAACCCATGGAGACTCGTTTAGCAGGTAACTGGAGGAATGAGGATGCTACTTCATGGGAAGTAGTGGAATCTATTTTTAAAAAGCATCTTATGGGTTCACTCATGTTCTTGGTGACCATACGACCGGATATGTGCTATGTAGTTAACCATCTTAGTCAGGTGATGGTTAGGCCTACCAAGTTGTATTGGAAGGTGGAAAAGCATGTGTTGAGATACCTCAGGAGCACTTCTCAGTATGGATTATGGTATAGAAGAATAGAGGGAGTGAAGCTTCAAGGCTTCACCAATGTAGATTGGGTCGGGAGTCCATATGACCGAAAGAGCACATCAGAAGGGATCTTCAGTATTGGCTCAGTGGTAGTTTCTTGGTACAACAGGAAATAGAGATCAACTGCACTCAGTTCAGCAGAGGCAGAGTACATGGCTGCGAATCAGGTAGCATGTGAGGCCATCTGGATGACGAAGATCCTGGTTGGTTTTTGTGGTCAGTAGATAGATCCAACTGTGATTTACTGTGATAATCAGAGTTGTATCAAACTCTCTGAAAATATAGTTTTTCATGATCAATCCAAGCATATTTATATCCAATATCATCATCTCAGAGATTGTGTATTGAGGTGGATTATGTTGTTAGAGTACATTCCCATGGAGGAGCAATATGTTGACACTTTGACAAAGGCATTGTCAAGATGTAAATTCAAGTTTCACAAAGGCAGGATCAGGGTAGTTGATAATCCCTTTCTTGTTGAGAGGGAGTGTTGAGAAATGAAAACAAGAAATTCCAATTTAAAGTTGTCCTAGAATTTAAACTGTGAATCAAAATCAAATTATATACTCATAACAACTTGTAAATAGTTAATTAAGCTTAATTAACTTAATTATCTTAGGAATTTTGAGTTGGAATTCTTTATGTAGTCATGTATATGTTTTCCGTGAGTTTTAGGGGTCTAGTATGAGTTTAAAATGAGTTGGAAATTAGATCACTTAGTTTACTGAGTTATGTTCAGTTAAATTAGTTCCAAACTATTTGTGGAACTAATAGAGAGTTAACATTCAGTTGGTGCACTATTGCATCCACGAGTGTCACTCTAGTTAACTGAAGACTCCCTCATGAAAAACTCATGCATGTCGATTATGAGAAAGACCTAGTTGAGACTAGATTGCAGGGACAGTGTGCTATCAGTTGTATTATTTACTGGAGTGTAAATATCCTGCATGCATCAGAGCTTGATCCTATGTTTGGATTGTGTAGTTTTTGAAGCTTGAATTCTCTTTAAATACTAGCTATTCATCCTAGGAATTATGAAGGAGTTAGGGGCTTGGCAGGTAGTGGAAATTGGTGAAGTGTTGGCTAATAGCGGGCTTGTGAGGTAGAGAGTTGAGCATACTTGTGCAAAATTTTTCTTGTGAGAACAAGATTTGTATCTTCACTTGTATTTCTGATTTAATGCAACACAAATAGGTGCAGTTTTGAGCTGTGTCTTTCCCCAAGAAAACTTATTGTGTTATGTGACATTGATTTGTCTTCTTCTTGTTCATATTGTTTTCATTGATCTTTGGCTTTTGTTGGTTGGAAGTAGAAGTAGATTCTTGTCCTGTGCTTTAGTACATTGCATGAGCTTGTGAATCTACAAGATTTTCTACACTGCTTGTGACTCAAAAAGATCAGATAAGTATAAGACAAGAAAACACAAGCACAACATAAAAATATAAGTCTTAATCAAATCATGAATACTTGACGACATTCAAAGATAGGCTCATGTAAATAGAAAGGAAGGCTCTAAAATCAAAGCATAGGCAAAATTTTGGAGGGTAGTTGTAGGAGCTACAACACTTGGTGACACACTAGTAGAACTCCATTTCTATCTATGGGTCTTGTCTCAGGCAAAACGGGTATAACTCTTCATGATATATTGTTCAATTCATCGATTACCATAGCTTCTTCACTTAGCTTGCGTTAGAGATATAGTTCCTACCATTATTTACATTGGTGGCACACTAAACCAAGCCAAGTCAGGCTGAATTGTTTCGATTAGGGATGGGGAGTATATAGATACACAAGAAAAAAAATGTCATAGTCTTTGTTTCATTTTTGGTGTTTCTCTGCTATCAACGGGCCTGGACAGTACCCTGGCGGAGTCACTTCATGAACACAAACATTGCTCTACTTCCAGAGAGCCTGGAAAGTACCCCAGTGGATTTGCTTGCTTCACCTCTCTACTTAAGAAGCTTTTATCTTCTTTTGCCTTTATTTTGTTTTTTATTTTTTTTCATTTTGTTCACAAAACTATGCATAGGAACTTATTGATTTAGTGAGGCAGAAGAGGGATCCTAACTTATTGCGAGCATAAGAGATTATCCCTTCATAGAAGGATATATTTATATATATACATCTAACACACTTGTTATGGTTTTCCTCCCCTCCTTACTCTACTTGACTTATCTAACACAAATTAAACAAAAATAAAAGATTGATTATAGTATCTGGTACTAGTTATATGTTCAAGCATCGTGATTCCACTATGGTTTTTTATGAAAAGAATGTATCTTCCATCAGATTATCATCGGCTGAAGATGAAAGATTCATGCAAAGAGAGGGAATAAATAGATAACCAAGCGTTGACAGTAGCACAACTTCCTCGTGAAATTCACCATGCTTTCTTCATAAACCAAACATGGTCTCATGCAGAAGTTATTCTATGACTAAAAAGAAATGAAAAACAAAAAGGAGGGACGCAGAAAGTAAATCATAGCAAAACAAAACAATGAAAGAAGGAAACTACTACTACTCCTAAACTAACAAAGAATAGGCCAGACCTACGTAAAATGATATTTTCAGTGTAACCATCGACGCATCGGTTAGCCTATGTAAGCAAGGGAATTCATATCAAGAAATATATTCAAAAAAAAACAAATAAAAGGGATAAGGCAGTACACACCAAAATGTACAAAGTTTGAAAATGCACGTAGAAAAGTATGAATGAAAAGCACATGTGAAGCATTATGTGGATGCATTACGGTGTCCACACACATTGCGACTCAAAGACATGCAAGAACAAACTTTTGAACTATTAAACTAGGCGAACATGAAGAAAGAAGAAAACTTTCATTTTGCAACCGTGCTCACTAGCTATGACTCGTACAATGACTAAGCGATAGGATTGTGCAACGCAGATGGAGGATGAAATTTTTTTAAGAGAGATTGATCTTCAATGTGTACACCAAAGTGATGAGGAGCCTTGGAAGATACATCACTATTCTGATCAGAATTGGAACTGATCTCAAGACTACGAGAACCTGACATAACCATCAACTCAGGATGAAGTGCCTCGACAACTTGCATAAGTTCCAAATCATCATAATATAGATCATCAAATATTGATGGCTTAGAAAATTCAACAACGAAAAAATCAGAGTCGTGATCAGATGAATGAGTGAAAAGATCATGACAGTGATGATCAAAAAATTCAAGATCAAAAACAGAGGCATCCTCATGATCTGACGAATCATAAAGAGGGTAAGATTGAAAACAAGAAATTTCACCCTCTAAATCTACACAATGGTAAGATGATAGATTGGGGAGATTTAAAATAGAAGATTTTTCCTCTCTACATTTAGATGGAGAACTGACATTCCATGAGTTCTGAAAATGATCGGAAGTAATAATATCATCAGAAACTAAATTTTCGCAAGATTTAACAGGAGTGACAGAATCGCGGAAAATGTCAAGATAATGGGGGAGAGGTGCAAAAGGAGAAAAATCAACCTTGATCGCAAATTCTTGTTTAGATGTGGACTTCCACACATAGTCATCATAAATGATATCGCAAGTTTTTTTCGGAACACCAACTCCATCCATAAATTAAACCTCATGAACATCTAGGGAAACATTTGAAATGGGTGAACACAACAACTCACAATCTGGAGGACCAGAGGATGGAGGACGAGGGGATAACACTTCATCACAAACATAAAATTTGTGGTCCAAACTTGCACTGGAATTATGAGTATATGGGGTGGGAGAAGACAGTGGTAAATCAACAGATGAATTCACAAGTTCTCTCACCTCAACCAATGGAACTGGAGTTGTTTGATTAGAAGGATATAGAGAGTTACTGGGGACAACAACCTTGTCCATCACAGATTTATAATCTCTAATGCCAATTTATTTTGGGAGGCTTTCGAAAGATTCATATTCATGCGGATTCATCGAAATGTGAACAATAAATTCGAATTTATATTTAATTAAAGGCCAACCAACATCATCTTCAGAAAATTCAAAGAAAACATGAATGAAATCATGAAAATCATCAAGAGATTCATAAAGTTCTTTTTGCAATCACATAATTTTCTTGAACACGGATTTGTAATCATACCTATCAAAGGTGCAGTAAATTTCTATGGCAAGTTGTTTCAAAGAGTGTATGGAAGAGACAGGAAATGTGCAACACCATTCCCTAGCACGCTCTTCAAATGTAAGAGTGAACAACCTACAAGAAGCTTCCTCACAATGAATATTATGTTTCGTGCAGAATTCAAGAAAACGAGCAGTGTGCTCAAAGAAGGTTGTTTCACCCTCACCATTGAAACTAAGATTTGAAAACTCATTAATAATTTCCACCGACACTATTATTTTTCAGATTTTAGAAAAACATGTCGAGGCTAAAATATAGGAGGAAGCAATTAATGAGTGTGGAAAGTTCAAGTAGCCTTCAGGGGCTCAGCTTGTCATCTACCCCTCCTTCTAGAGCCAAAAATGTTGATGGTGTTGGACCGCCAACATTCAAGGGATCTCCCTGATATGAAGTCCCAATTAGACCTCACACCATTTGGTGTATGAGTACCATCTGGAATATGGCCCTGTTTCTGATGCATTTGGTGATAATGATATGCCTTGGTTGCAATTACGCATAGAGTGATGTATAGTGACTTTGGTGAGAATAAGTGTGTGACCCTGCAGAGAGTCAAGTGTGATGCATGAAGGTTCTTCCACACAGAATGGAAAATAAGTGAGCCCCCTAAAAGCCTGTAATAGTATGAAGCTTGAAAGGAACACACGAGCATAATGACATCACAAGATAATACGTGAAATAGTTCACAAGTTAACAGCGATGAATTAATACAAGTGCACGCATTCAATAAGATTCATACCAATTCAAATGAAATAGTTCATAAGCATAAGAATAAGTTAAATAACATATGTTGAAAACATAAGAAGAATATTCCTGCTACATTTACAACATATGCATGAAAATGTGTCAGATTTGAGCTTTTATTAAGTGAAAGTTCCAATCATACATACACAATTGATGGACCACTAGCCCTAATAGTGGAACGTGAAGTCAACATCACCTGCTCCTCCAAAGAAACATACTTCCTCTACACTACAAAGAAGCTAAGCCTCTACAAAATCCCAAGCTCTCGGCTCTAAGCCTAAGCCTATCCAAAATATTGGCTCCCCAAAAGCCCCTTACATGAGTTATAAGGTTGTATTTATAACAAGATGGGGTGAGTCTTCAACTCCCCTTTGTGACTTTTCAATTTCCCTCATGACTCTTCAACTTCTTTACTAAATAACTCATTACATTACATCGTGAATCTTCATATTCCAATATTGACACTTGTAATTCCACTTACAGATTAATTACAAATAATATTACAATTTACACTTGTACCCATATAAGACAAAATAGGGTAGAGCCAACTAGACATCCTAAGAGGACAAAACACTATCATTATTGATTTTGGGAGAACTCAAGCTCAGCAACTTCCGCTTGATGTTTCTCAGTTACATATCGGTGCGAAGCTTACTATTGCACGATGACATCCCCAAACTGTGTGATGGTGTTTGGCTAGAAGCAGGATCTAGCCTCCATGGCATCCAAGTACAATTATTTGGAACCAGTTTCTACTTCCTTATGAAGCATGAGTAATATTTTCCACACTTGGACAGGGCTACCAATGTACTTGTGTATGTTTTGTCTATTCACCTCGAAGTCCTCCTTGGTGTAAATCTATCCTAGCTTCTCCAAGTATTCCTATATCTCCCTCCTAACCTAGTTCCTAGGCTTGGCTTCAGTGAGCGAGCCAACTGATGGGATCTTGTGGGTCTTTACCAAGAAATATAGAATGTTGTATAACCATGCATAGGAGTCATGAATGTTATCAATGAACGAGGCAAGTTTTATTGTTGTTCTGGATCAACATCCTCACTCTTTCTTTCTCCAACTCTACCTATAGCTTCATTATCTTACCTAATTCAAGTGGTGCCCCTTTTTATTGCATTGTCCATTCATCCACGGCAGAGATTGCATCTTGCACATTTCTGAGAGTTTTGAAAAATTAATTACATTCCTACTCAAGCCATGCAGGTGGATAACTGCCTTATGCACGGTAACAAGCTCCTCATAGAGATTTCGCATGGTCTCTCCAAGGGTTGATACTTCGCTAAGTATCACTACCCTGATTTCCCCCATATCGACCTATGCGGAAGCCGCATTCTACGTTGTTGCACAGAGTCGTTCAACCTCTTGCCTGGAAGCCTGTAAGCTCTTTGCCAATTGCTTATTACCCACCCTTAGATATTGAGTTTTTGACTTTGTTGCACTTGTGAAGGCCAAGTTGGCTGAGGCAATGGATTCGGGATTTATTCTTGTGTCAAACATAATTACCCTTTCTCTAATAAATACAGGAGATGTGAGATCATCCAGAAAATGCTTCTTACTTTCTTGTACAATCTTATTATAGGGTTCATTGTATGGCAGATTATACATGTCCATAATTGGATCATCGTCAAGAGGAACAACTTCCCCTTCCTCGCCTAGAGCTGACACTTCTTCTAGAGGTGGTGGAGACTGAATAGTGACCAATTGTGTGCTAGGCACCAGGTCGACATCTTGATTTTGCGGCTCTGGTTCCACCTCTCTATCATCGATCTCTACCAATTTTTCATTTTTCTTAGCAAGCTCCTGATCCCGCATCTATTCACCCTACTCCTCTGTTGGTTATCATTTTTTTTCTTACTCTTCAACTTGTTTCCGCATTGTTTCTTCTTTTATTTTTCTCCACCTTTCTTCTTCTTCCTACTTCTACTTCTCTTCTTGTTCTTACTTCTGTTTTTCTATCTCCAATCTCCTCCACTCTTCCCTCTTCCTGCATACTTCTCTCTACATCCTCTATTTCCTCTTTGCCTCTGCTGCTAAAGCCACTCTCATAATAGTTGAATACACTTTCATCTTGCGGCTTCATTCTTGCCCTAGGCTATAAGAAACCTTTCTCTTTCCCTTATCCTGCGTGGGGTTTCTCCATTATGTTGGCACTGCTTCCGAAGTAGCTTCCTTCTATGGAGTCACCTGTGAAGTTCCTGAAAAATTGACCAGACCACGGGACTTGGAGGCATTATAGAAATTCTTCCATGGATACTCCTCCTACCAATGAAATGTCTTGTTGAGCCACTGAAAGTGAATTCTCACACTGTAGTTTTTGAAAATACCATAGGGATCGTATGGATTAAAGTCTTGAGTACCGAATGCAAACTTATTTATCACCTTTCCTTCGATATCCATGACTTTCAAGTCCTTTATCTCGTACAATCCAATTTTCATAGGAAGGTTTGGCAAAGGTGATTTCTTCTCCCTATGCAAAGTTGTTGACAACCCTGTGGAGAGATGATATGACACTTCTTTCATGAGAAGCTTATCGGTGGCATACCTTGGAAAAAGATGCGATAACTTTGCTCCGCCAAACACTCTAAGGAAGGTGCCATCTGATGATGCAAATCAACTTGTGATATCTGATATTGCTTCCATTGCCCCAGGTGACATACAAGGTGGTTCTTTAATAGAGTTCTGGCTTCTGTGATCCATATCAAGTTAGAGAAAGATTCTTCGGCGAAAATCACTTGGAATACCATTTGTCGATGCGTTTCGAACCACCTAGTGTGGTTCATCGTCAGCACAAGTTGAAGAAACAGATCTAGCTCATCATGTTAAATAGTTTGAGCGGAGCCTCCAACAGCTATCTTGCCTAACGACTAGTTTGACTCTAGGACCAGGGTCAAAATTATTATATTAGTTTAATTAGTATAAAAATAAATAAATTATTATTGAGGGTATTTGGTTTGAGAAATAATTATTAAAAATTATAAGTTAATTAATAATTTAAAAGGAAAATTAGTTAAATAAATGACCTTATAATAAATGAATAAGTTAAATGCCTAAATAAAATATATAAAGTAATATATAAAATAATTTTATTTAAAAGTATTATTAAAAATTGTATGTTAATTAATAAATAAAAGTTAATTAAGTTGTATAAAGGACCATATAAGATCATAATATAATAAAGAAAATCAAAGGATGTTATGTTAGTTAGGAAATTAGTTAAAAATATAAGCTGATTAGAATTTGAAAGGAAAAATTAGTTATATGAAGGACCTTAGAATATAAATATAAAAATAATAGGAATGGGTGCCAATTTATAAGAATTATACAAAAAATAATTGAAATGGGTGCCAATATATAAAAATAATAGGTATTAAAATGGAAAAATAGTCACAAAGGACCTTAAAATATCAGAAGAAGATCACATAAGGGACTTAAAATAAATCAATAAATAATTATCATGCGCATAAAAACTAATAAATAAATAAACAAAAAATAAAAATAAAAATCGAAAAATAAATATATAAAATAAAATAAAAATAATAAATATTAAAAAAAAAAAAGTTACAAAAAATAAATAAAAATAAAAAATAAATAAATAAATAAAAATAATAAGAAAAATAAAGATAAAAGTCAAAAAAAAAAAACCAAAGAGGACGAAAAAACGACTAGGAAGAGAGGGCAGGGACCCAACACCTACTGACTTTCCAACCATCCTCTCTATTGAGATTGCTTGGTCTCTTTTCAATCTCAAGCGCTTCCCTGAATTTTCGATGATGGAAATGCGAAACCTTAGCAATAACACTGGCCTCTTCAATACAAACATGATGATTGGTTTTCTCAGCATGTTCAGCCAAAGCGGAAGACTTAGCTCTCCTATGCTTAAGATCCGATGCGTGCTCGCTAATCCTCTGATTAATGGAGCAACCAGTCTCCCCAATATAGGGGGGGGCCACAGGAACAAGGGATCATATAAACGCCCTTCATATCCTTAGGGTCGATAGGATCCTTCACTGATCTGAGGGATGGTGGTTCTTCCTCAAAGATCATCTTGGATGGTGGAATGAGGAAGTGGTCAATAATTTTTTCCATAACTCCTCAATGGCTTCAATATAAGAGAAGTTTGCAATGGATGTGCACGACAGGGTCTCGCAGTTTCCAAGCCCAGTTAATGTCGGGGAATGCATTATGTGCACAAAATGCATCCATTAAATATGCAAACATATAAAATTTCACTTGTCCGCCCTTGGGAGGATTCAGGGTGTTACCTACATGGATATTTAACTGTCAAGCCAAAAATTTTGACCAGTTAAATGGCCTCCACTCATTCACAACTAGGTTCGATAAGATTTCCCACCCTTTCGGAAAGTTCTATGTGCTCTGCTAACCATAGATTCTACAAGCTAAGATGATCCATAGATGTTAATTCCTCCTAAGAGACCTTGTCTTATATATGTTGGTGGGTGTCTGTCGAAACTTTTATGGCTCCTTCACCCAGCTCTTAACAACATATTTCATGCCCAAATAGTTTTTGGTGGCATAAAACTATGAATCCATGAGTTTTTTTGGCTCATGCAAATGCTACATACGTCGGAAATCTTCTGCCAGAGAAGTAGTAAGCCTCCATCCGCTGACACTACTCAAAGTCATGGTCTTCAAATCAATATGTGAGACAATCTAGATGATCACATCTACACATGGGAAGGTTGGATATATGCATGCAACCCTGTGTAGCCCTGATTTCTTGACATTAATGTATACCTTCCGGTCCTCTAGATCTGATTCGAAGCTCTTTGCCAAAAAAGTTCTGTTCACTTTCTTCCATGTAAGATCTTATTCCTTTTCCACATACAGTTGAGTGTCTGAGTATACTGACAAGTTTACTAGCATGCTCTCAACTGCTTCCCCAGTACTACTTTATGTGGTATATTTTGACATAGCTCTCTTGGGTGCCATGGTAACAGTGACTGCTAAAGGGAATTTCTCAACAAATGCGGTACCTGCTAGAGGGAAGTGCCCAAAAATATGGATCTCTACCTTTTTAGGACTACAAGAAGTTTATTGAGTTTTACAAACAAACTAGTATGGAAGATAGGGCAAAGTTAGTTGAATTCTACATGCAAAATTTCATTTTGATAGATCTAAATTTTTGGGATCCCAATTCAAGTTTGGGAGACATGGATCTAATAGATTTAGCATCTTGGTTGACTCATGAGGAGACAAGGTCTGAGGAGGTGAAAAAGGTAATGACAAAAGAGGAGAAGGAGCCCTTGTATATCAGAGTAGAGCTAGTGAGCCCTAAGGCTATCATTAATAATCATAACCTCATCTCCTATGATGCTACTTTAGCACCAAAATACATTGCAACCCAGGAGAAATCCATTATGCACTTTGAAGACACCTTTAGAATGTTGGGAACAGAAAGTCTACAAGCTTGCCAGAGAAGATGGCATTCCTTACCCCACAGTCTACGAGTCATAGAATATCACTCTCCTGAAAGGTTAATGAATGCCTTGGAGAGAACACCATTTTACAGTAGAATCATGTAGAGGATGAAGATCAGATGGATAGGACTCAAAATCAATCCACCCTTGGGCCTTGTTGTTAGGATTACAAGAAGGAAGAGACAAAATAGAAGAATGGAAGGAGTGGACTGAGATAGAAACAAATGCAAGCTTTTACCCATAAGAAGGAAGACTATCTGAGGTGCCTTGGGATGTGAGAGAGGCCACCAATGACATGAAAGAGCTTCACATGGATGACTAAGTTTCTCAGACGATGAGCAACACCTTTAGTAAGGGTGATGATGAGTCCCATCAATAGGTATATCTTGAAGATCATCGTGCCATCCTCCAAGCTTAAAATTATCCTTTTCTCACATTAGTTCACATTTTTTGTTATAATATGTTTAGTAAGAAGAGTAAAATGTGTTTGTCATAGTATGTGGCCTAATGCGGTTTAATTGCAGGAAAATGAAGCATTTTTTAGGAATTTAGTATGCAGGGGCATGATGGAGACAACCAGGAGATAATCTAGGAGATTTTTCCACCTCCTTAACTCCCTAACTCATATTGGGATCACATCATCCTCTCTCACCATTTCAAATTCATTGACAACAGAGAAACTCCTAGTACAAGTGAAGCTCAAGAGGGACCAAATCCACCATTTATGAGATCAAGGAGGGAATCACTCCTATTTACACGGGAGCTGCTATCAGTTACCATTTTGTATAAGCATACAATATGAAAAGCTCATTAGGATTTGAAGTTTTGATTCAACTAGGTGTAGCTATTGAGCTTAGAGCTTGACATTGTCATTTTGAACTTTTATATGATGTATGAGATTTGTACTTTCTGATAGTGAGAAGTTGGTTATTAAGTTGCATCTAATTTAGTTTGAGAGAGTTGAGACCCTTGGGTTTGGGCCCAACCCAGAGGCATTGGTCCCTCTTTTCTACTTGTGTTTTGTTCTTGGTTCCAAGCATTTCATAATTTTCTTTCATCGCAATTGAGGTTAAGCTATAAAAACATGTGATTTCAAGTTTCTACATCAACTCTCTTATGGGTGAATGGTTTGAAGGATTCACAATCTCAGTCCAAAAATATTGTGTTTATGATTTCTTGGAAATATATTAATGTTATTTTTTCTCATTCCCATTTTATTTTTGTATCTTAGAGGTCATTTCAATTATAAAAGTAGTGTTATGGCATAAAATATATGTTATTCAAATTCAACTCATCTTTTCCATCATAGTTTATATCATTGTGTTAATGATCAATTGATGCATGTATGAGGCTGGTTGTAGGGATATGTTGATCTAAAGGGGAGGGTACCTCTTTCACCTCCATCTTGGACTCATCCATCTTCTCTTTCCATCCCTCAATTATGTCCCAAAACTTTGTTTCCACAGTTACTCTGCCTAGTAAATTTAGGACACTGTGAGCATTCATCCCAGTGCAAGACATACCTCTGAGAGATCCTGGGATTTTCTAGGAGGCTCAACCCAACCTTCCTTCACTCTCTCTAACCTCCATCCACCTATTCATGCCCTCAAGGCATCATCTCCACCCTAAAAAGGCTGTCGAAACCCCTCCTTTAGCAATATAGGACCTCCTATAGCAATACAGGACCTCATGGAGCAACACCTATAACACCACTTTTCTTCACCTAATTTTCTCCCCACTTCAACCTTAGCTCATTCAAGATGAATAATTACCCCAAGTTGTGGTTTTATGATCAATATAAGCTCCTAGAACACTCCAACCATTCCTTTTCCTCACTGGAAATTAGAGTAGAAATAGTGTTTTTCAATAACAAGCATGATGCAAGTTAGATTTTTGATTTTCAAGAAAGTGTGAAATAGGTAGATGATACATGTTGGTTTGATGAATTATGAAAGATAGAATAGATTTCCTTCTGCAAGTATATTATCCCTTCTCGTTTCATGTAATTATTAGTTAGCATCTACAAGTTGAGTAAATGGCATTTTAACTTTCATAGTTGGAACCAGTTTTCAATTGTGCTTTCATCGGCAAGATTTCACTATAGTTCAATATGAGGAATGGTATCTGAGCAACATGATCTAATTTCATGACTGAGGGTGGCATGAGTACAATCTAACCTATTGTGCATATAGCATTGTCACCTCTAAGTTTGTACAAACCTCAAGTTGATAAATTGAGTTGAGGAGCCCTTGGGAGTTGCAACATTCTTGGTGCAATACCAGGGTACACCATATTGTGCTCTGCCTTTCTTCTTCTTCCTACTTATGCTTCTCTTCTTGTTCTCACTTCTACTTTTCTTCCTCCAATCTCCTTTTCTCTTCCCTCTTCCTTTGTTCTTATCTCTACATCCTTTGTTTCCTCTTTGCCTCTGCTGCTAAAGTTGCTTTCATAATAGTCTAATATGCTTTCATCTTGTGGCTTCGTTCTCCCCCTGAGATAGAAGCAACCATTCTCTTTCCCTTATCCTACATGGGGTTTCTCCCTTCTTCTAGCACTTCTTCCAGAGTAGCTTCCTTCTGTGGAGTCACCTATGAAGTTCTTGCGAAACTGACTAGCTTGCAGGTCTTGGAGGCATTATAGAAACTATTCCATCGATCCTCCTCCTGCCAATGAAATGTTTTGTTGAGCCACTGAAAGTGAATTCTCGCACAATTATTTTTCCAAATACCACAGGGATCGTATGGAATAAAGTCTCTAGTACCAAATGTAAACTTCTCTATCACCTTTCCTTCGGTATCCTTGACTTTCAGGTTCTTTATATCGTACAATCCAATTTTCATAGGAATATTTGACCAAGGTGCTTTCTTCTTCCTGTCTAAATCTACTGACAACTCTGTGGCGAGATGATATGACACTTATTCCATGACAAGCTTGTCAGTGGCATACCTTTGGAAAAGATGTAGTGACTTCACTCCACCAAACACTCTAAGGAAGGTGCCATCTGGTGAGGCAAACCAATATATGATCTATGATACTACTTCCATTGCCCCAGGTGACATGCAAGGTGGTTCTTCCTCAAGGATCATCTTGTATAGCTGAATGAGGAAGTGGTTAGTTGGTTTTTCCTATAACTCCTCGATGGATGTAATCTGAGAGCAGCTTGCAGTGGATGTGCACGACAAGGTCTCGAGGTGTCCAAGCCCATTTCATGCTAGCTAATGTGTTATGTGCACAGATTTCATCCAGTAAATATGCAGACATATAAAATCTCGCTTTCCCACCCTTGGGAGGATTTAGGGTGTTACCTACATGGATATTTAACTATCGAGCTAAAAATTCTGACTAGTTGAACAACTTCCCCTTATTCACAACTTGGTTCAATAAGATTGTCCACCCTTCCGGAAAGGTCATTATGCTCTGTTAACCGTAGATTCTACAAGCTAAGATGATCAACAACGAATAAGTCCTCCTGAGAGACCTTGTCTTTTATGTGTGGGTGGGTGTTTGTCGAAACTTTGATGGCTCCTTCACCCAGCTCTTACCAACATCTTTCGTGCCCAAATAGTTTTTGGTGGCATAAAAGTATGAATCCATGAGTTTTTTTGGTGGCATAAAAGTATGAATGCATGAGTTTTTTTGGCTCAATCAAAAGGTACATGCATCAGTAATCTGTTGGCAAAAAAGTAGCAAGCCTTCATCTGCTGGCACTGCTCAAACTCATGGTCTTCACATCAATATGTTAGACAATCCAATTGATCACATATGCACACGGAATGGTTGAATATATGCATGCAACCTTGTGTGGCCCTGATTTTTGGACATTAATGTATACATATTGGTCCTCTAGATATGCTTCAGAGCACTTTGCTAAAAAAACTTCATTCACTTTTTTCCATGTAAGATCTTATTCCTTTTCCACATATATTTTGTAGAAATTTCTGTTTTCCCACCCCGGTTTTCAGTTTCTCCTTATTTCTCCCATATAGTTAAATGCCCTTTCCCATAACCATACATTTAACAAGCTAGAAAAAATAAATTTGCTGAAAACACAAATTCTGGAAATTTTACAGAATGCTGGAAATTGCAGAAATAAAAATCAGCAGTAATAAACAGCCATTAAAACACATTTAAACACTGATAATTTTGGTCAATGTGACCCTGGAAAAACCCCCTACAACTCTTGGGGAAAACCAGTTCGAGAGCTCTTCTTTATTTCTGAAAATACCTTTTTCACAGTGAGAAATATTCAGCAAAAAATCAGCAAGCAAATTTATAACTTATCTCTTTTCCCATGCCTCACAACAAACTGAAAATTACAGCAAACAGGACAGCAATAAATGTTGTACGGCCTACTCGATTTTCGTGCCCACTTTCAGCGTTAAATTTTGTTGTACGACCAGCATTAAATGCACTATATGGACTACAATAAATGCGTTGTATGGCCCTCATTTTGCGTGCAAAAAAATCAGCAAACTACTCGATTTTTGTGCAAACCACTCCTCGAAAATCGTGCCAAAATCTACCTTTCACTGTGTGCTGAACCAGTTGTACAAATCTGCTCAACTGCTGCCTTGGAATGTGTGCCAAGCTGCTGTCTCCTTCTCCTCCCTGCTCAGAAATCTCCCTTGCTCTCTTGCTCTCCTTCTCCCAATCTGCTCATGAAAGAATGAATGACCTTTTCCTCCTTTTCCTCCTTTAATCTAACCCCAAGTGACTTTTGGGTGATCCAAGTGACTTTTGGGTGATCCCTAAATCCAATGGCTGAAATAGATTGAGATCTAAGGCTGAGATTAAATGCTCATTTAAATCTCACTTTTTATTTTTTAATTCACCCCACTTTAATAAAGACCCACTTAGTCATTTATTTCCAAAGTCACTTTTCCTTTCTAATTTTTCATTGACTTTATAAAAGTCACTTTAAAATTAGACTTAGTAACTTTATCACTTAAAATCACTTTTAAATTAGATTTAACTTTATAAAATTATAAAGTCACTTTAACAGAAAAATTAAATTCTTTTGGACACTTTTCCCTAGGTTAAAGATCAAAGCCTAAGGGAACCACCTGTCCTCCGATACCAAATTTCAACACTCCCTCTTACCGAGGAAGGTGTTCCTCACCACACCCATCTTGTCTCTGAAGTAGACATGCTTGCCCCGTGGTAAGGCTTTGGTAAGAATATCTGCAACCTACTCATCAGTGGAAATATACTCAAACTTCTCAGCTCCCTTCTGAACATAGTCTCTGATGAAATGATATCTGATCCCGATATGCTTTGACCTGTCATGAAATACTGGATTCTCCGTGATTTTAATGCAACTTTGATTATCACAGTAAATCACTGAAGGTCTCAACAGCTGACCAAATAAGCCAAACAACATCTTGCGAAGCCAAATAGCCTCACAACTAGCTAGACTGGCTGCCATATACTCTGCTTCTGCTGAACTCAGTGCTACTGACTGCTGCTTCCGGCTGAACCATGACACTACTGCTGAACCCAACCCAAAACAGCACCCTGAAGTGCTCTTCCTATCAGAAGCACAACCTGCCCAATCAGAATCAGTGTATCCTACCAATCTCACTCCATCTCCCTGCCTGTAGTCCATACCATAATCCATTGTCCCCTGCAAGTACCGCAAAATGTGTTTTGCAGCCACCCAGTGAACCTTCCTAGGCTCACACATAAACTGACTCATCGTGTTGACTGCAAAACAAATATCTGGTCTAGTGTTGACCAAATACATCAAGGAACCAATCAGCTGCCTGTACAATGTGGGATCCACCAACTCGGAATCCAAAGCATGAAGCTTCTTCCAGTTGGTGATCATCGGTGTCGACATGGGTCTACAATCCTCCATGTGGAATCTGCTAAGGATGTCCACAATATACTTCCCCTGCCCCAAGAAGAAATGCCCCTCCTCCTGCCACACCTCCAAGCCCAAAAAGTAATGCATCAAGTCGATGTCCTTCATCTCAAACTCCATCGCAAGATCTCTCTTGCAGTGCTCTATGAGTCTCTCTGCACCTATAATGACCAAGTCATCCACATACAGCACCAGAATGAGAGGCTCCTCACCAATCACAATAAAGTAAAGGTTCAGATCTGCCTCACTCTTTGTGAAACCCATCCCCTACAAATATGTATCTATCCTGGATTACCAAGCTCTGGGAACTTGCTTCAGGCCATAAAGGGCCTTCTTCAGTCTGCACATGGGACTCCTTCCCATGCACCTCAAAGCCCTTTGGCTGCTCAATGTACACCTCCTCCTGTATGAAGCCATTGAGAAATGTGGTCTTCACATCCATCTGGTGGATCTTCCAACCCATCTCTGCTGCTATCGATATAATGGAGCGAATCGAAGTATATCGAGCCACAGGAGTGAAGGTCTCCTCATAATCAACTCCCTCTACCTGGGAGAACCCTCTAGCTACAAACCTTGCTTTGAATTTCTCAATGCTGCCATCTGCAGCATGCTTTACCTTGTAAAGCCATCTGGAAGTAACCATGGATTTGCCCTCAGGCCTCGGCACCACCTCCCAAACATCATTCTTCATGATAGAAGAATACTCCTCCTGCATGGCCTCTCTCCAGACCTGCTGGCTAGCTGCCTCCTCATAGCTAGAAGGCTCAGAGTCAAGGATGCTGGTAACCATCGCCATATAGCTACAAAACCTCTCAGGTGGTCTACTCTCTCTGACCGGCCTCTTTGGCTCAGCAACAGATGTGGCATCTCTCAAGGTGTTCTGAAGCCACTTGGGCTTTCTCTTCCCTGAGCATGCTTCTCCCATAGGAGAATGAAACTCCTCCTCCTCATCACCATCAGTAGCCTGAACTCCTGACTGTCTATCTGTTGTCCTCCTGCCTACACCTGAACCTGTAGAAGCTGAGGTACTATGTGAACTGTCCATCGGTGGACTCCCTAGTGAACTGCTTTGTGAACATCTCTACATGCTACTCGGAGCACCACCCCTCTGGCTCGGTGAGCCACTGCTCACTGACGGACCTGACATCCTCATAGATGTACCTCCTAATCCTCCTGATCCCTGCCCACTAGATCCCTGCGACTGACTCAACTGCTGCTGAGGGTCTGGCTGATCCAGATACTCTAACTCCCGTGACCTCCTAAAGGCCCTGTCCTCTTTGAACTTCACATCTCGTCTGACAACAACTCTCCTCTGTGCAGGAATGTAAATCTGAAAGGCCTTTGAGGTCTCACTGTAGCCCACAAAGATACCCTTCTCTGCGGTGGGCTCTAGTTTGGTCCTCTTCTCCTTGGGTATATAGGAGTATGTAATGCATCCAAAGATATGAAGATGACCAATATCAGGCTTTTTCCCAAAGAAAGCCTCCTCCGGAGTCATGTGCCCCAAGGCACGATGCGGACTCCTGTTCTGCAAGTAAACAGCTGTGTTGCAGGCCTCTGCCCACAAGAACAATGGCAACCCATGATCATGTAACATGGCTTTGGCAGCCCCTATGATGGATCTGTTCTTCCTCTCCGCAACCCCGTTCTGCTGGGGGTTGTAAGGAACAGTGAACTCCCTCCTAATGCCTGCCTCCGCACAATAATCAACAAACTCTCCAAGGGTGTACTCTCCTCCATTGTCCGACCTCAGGGACTTGATCTTCTGACCTATCTGTGTCTCCACAAGAGCTCTGAACTCCTGAAACCGCTTGAAGACCTCACTCTTGGTCTTCAAAAAATAAATCTAGGTCCTCCTGGAGTGATCATCAATGAATAAAACATAGTACTCATATCCACTCAAGGAAACATGAGACATCCGACCGCTCACATCGGAATGAATCAAATCAAGTATCCCAGTGGCTCTGTTGTCACTGCTGGGAAAAGGGGATTTGGCAAACTTGCCCATCGCACAACCTCTGCAAGTATCAAAGTGATCAGTACTGAAATCTGGCATACCTGTAGTGATCTCCTGCAATGTCCTCAAGGCTCCATGATACATATGTCCCATCCTGCGGTGCCAAATCTCACACAGCAAAGTTCAACCATGAACGGGGGAGGCCATTCACTGCAATCCGCACCAACTCAGTGGGTGGAATGGCCTCTCCAATTGCTGCCAACTCATCTCTCACATTAGTAATCTTTGTGAGATATCCAGCTGCACTATCATTACCCATCTTAATGTTCTTCAGCTTCTCCTTCAGGACCATCTTCCGGTTCTCATTGGTACTCTGGTAGAGATTAGACAATGCTGTCCACATCTCATAGGCATTGCTCTTTCCTCTCACATGAGGAATGCAATGGTCTTTGATTCTGTCTAGAATCAGCCTCTTACCCTTGTTGTTCTTTTTATTACAAGCTGTCAACTGAGTAGCATCAGTAGGCACAACAACAGGGTTCTGTGTGGTATGCACCATGATATCCCAGACTTTTGCCTCCTCAAAGATACTCTCCATTCCCTCCTTCCAAACGCTATAATTTGTATGCCCATCCAACCTATCCTCGACCCTCAATCCCAATGACATCCTGCTGTCCTAAAACTGAAAAATAGCACTGCTGTAGTAAAAATAAAACTGTTGTTTATGAAAAATCAGCTTGCTGGAATTTTCTGGGTGAAAAATCAGCTTGCTGGAATTTTCTGAGTGAAAAATCAGCAAGCTCTAATTTTCCTCCTTGCTGTCCCAAACTGCACTTCAGCACTCAAGCTCCGATACCATGTAGAAATTTCTGTTTTCCCACCCCGGTTTTCAGTTTCTCCTTATTTCTCCCATATAGTTAAATGCCCTTTCCCATAACCATACATTTAACAAGCTGGAAAAAATAAATTTGCTGAAAACACAAATTCTGGAAATTTTACAGAATGCTGGAAATTGCAGAAATAAAAATCAGCAGTAATAAACAGTCATTAAAACACATTTAAACACTGAGATTTTTGGTCAATGTGACCCTGGAAAAACCCCCTACAACTCTTGGGGAAAACCAATTCAAGAGCTCTTCTTTATTTCTGAAAACGCCTTTTTCACAGTGAGAAATATTCAGCAAAAAATCAGCAAACAAATTTACAAATTATCTCTTTTCCCATGCCTCACAGCAAACTGGAAATTACAGCAAACAGGACAGCAATAAATGTTGTACGGCCTCCTCGATTTTCGTGCCCACTTTCAACATTAAATCTTGTTGTACGGCCAAAATTAAATGCATTGTACGGACTGCAATAAATGCGTTGTACGACCCTCGTTTTGCGTGCAAAAAATCAGCAAACTGCTCCTCGATTTTTGTGCAAACCACTCCTCGAAAATCGTGCCAAAATCTGCCTTTCACTGTGTGCTGAACCAGCTGTACAAATCTGCTCAACTGCTGCCTTGGAATGTGTGCCAAGCTGCTGTCTCCTTCTCCTCCCTGCTCAGAAATCTCCCTTGCTCTCTTGCTCTCCTTCTCCCAATCTGCTCATGAAAGAATGAATGACCTTTTCCTCCTTTAATCTAACCCCAAGTGACTTTTGGGTGATCCAAGTGACTTTTGGGTGATCCCTAAATCCAATGGCTGAAATAGATTGAGATCTAAAGCTGAGATTAAATGCTCATTTAAATCTCACTTATTATTTTGTAATTCACCCCACTTTAATAAAGACCCACTTAGTCATTTATTTCCAAATTCACTTTTCCTTTCTAATTTTTCGTTGACTTTATAAAAGTCACTTTAAAATCAGACTTAGTAACTTTATCACTTAAAGTCACTTTTAAATTAGATTTAACTTTATAAAATTATAAAGTCACTTTAGAAGAAAAATTAAATTCTTTTGGACACTTTTCCCTAGGCCAAAGATCAAAGCCTAAGGGAACCACCTGTCCTCCGGTACCAAATTTCAACATATTTGAGTGTCTGAGTATACTGGTAAGTTTACTAATGTGCTCTCAACTGCTTCTCTGGTACTGATTTTTGTGGTATCTTTTGAGGAAACTCTCTTGGGTGCCATGGTAATAGTGATTGCTAGAGAGAAGTGCTCAAAAATTGTGGTACCCTGTGGTAAGGAAAAGGCACTCATGGAAAGTATAAATTAGCTTTTGCAAAACCACTTTCAAAACAAGATCAGGCAACAAATTGGTGCATTGATGATCAAGATTGGGCCATTATGATGAATAAGGGAGGGAGATTGGCTGAGGGAATTTCACATTGCGTAGTCTCAGCAGCTAGTGAGGTATCCTGAGGCTTGAGACTACGCAATGTGAAGTTCATCCTGGGCAGTGATAGGGAGAGATGGCCTAGGGGGCGGGACTAAGCCTTGGGACTGCACAATGCGTAGTTGGGCCAACCTATACTATGCATTGCGCAATCTCAAAGGCAAATCATCTGCTTGCCCTTCAAACCTGCACAATTCCCACCTGGGCAAGGCAGAGCATGGCCACTAGAAGTGCAGATCTACCCAGTGAAGGTGTGGGAAACAAGTAGATCTAAAAGGTAATGCAAGTTAAAACATGGATCTGACTAAGTATGGATATATCAATGTCAATCAAGTGTAGAAATGCAATGAACTGAAGGAAAAACAAATATGTGAGGAGATTCTCCAAAACAAGGATCATTGGTGTGCGAAAACAAGAAAATTGATGAGACACTTATGAAAAGGTGAACTAAAAATTGAATCAACACTTCTACAATCTAATATAAGTTAAAACTTTAGAAATCGTGAAGAAAAACAAACAAAACAACACTCACAGAAACGAAATGACAAAAAGCGACAAAAAAAGCAACATAAGACGACATAAGCATAACTCACCTAGAAAAGTGATGCAAACTCCACCGCAAGCTCCTTGATCTCCTTGGGAATGCTATATCTCCAAGATATAATGTATAAATGAGATCTACAGGCATCTATTAAATAGATTTGGGAAGATTGGCGTTTATGGCGTGCATGCTTAAAATCAAGGAAAAAGAGACACTTAGCGGAAATTTCTAAAAATAGGGATTGTGCAACCTTCGGGAAGCTAATGATAAATCCCTATTTTATAGGGATTTATTTTTTGCTTTCTTCATTTTCCTTTTTTTTTTCAAGAAACTTTCCATGCACACTACCAAGGAAGATTGCGTAATTCTGCGGAACTAGGCAACTTCCCGGCTCAGTGCATTTCGCAGTTTCTGAGCTCAAGGAATGGATCGCGTAGTTTCAGAGCTTAGTGTTGGGTTTTCATCCATGACTGTGCAGTTCTCAAACTCAAGGTTGAGCTTCTTGTCAGGATTGCACAATTTCCATTGTCAAGGCTAGCTTGCCCTCATGGATTGCGTGGTTTCTGGAGGCAAGCTCAGAACTGCTACAAGGTCAAGTTAGAAGGGTTCTTGTGACTCAAAAATACCATATAAGTACAAAACAAGCAAACACAAGCACAACATAAAAAAGGCCTTAGTCAAATCATGAATGCTTGACGATAGTCAAAGATAGGCTCATGTAAATAGAAAGAAAGGCTCCAAAATCAAAGCATAAGAAAAATTTTGGAGGGTGTTGTAGAAGCTACAATAGGGTACTACCAGGATACATTGATAGGGGTAACATGGGCCATGTCCCTTATAATGTTGGCACTATTCACAACCCCCTCTATCTGAGTTCAAGTAATTAAAGTGTGCTTTCTGCTAATTGGTAAATGTTAAGTGAATTGAACATTTACCTGACCCAATAAGCATCGAGAGAATTGAACCCATGACCTCTCAATAAAAAATTAAGGTGATTTAACGATGGGTACTCGACTAATTGAGCTAACCCTTGGGGCTAAATATATACATGATAAGGACATAAAAAAATAAAAATGAAATAAAAAATCATCTCTACATTTTTGTTGTAATTTTGTCGTTTGATTGTCGAATTCTTTATGTGACTCATATTTGTTTCTTGAAACACTCCCATATCGTTAATGCATGCAACTACTATAACCATGTCAAATTTCAATGCATACAAAGCACAAACTAAAAAAAATCAATATTGGCCCCATTCACAACCCCCTCTGTGTGGGGTCAACTAATTAAATCATAATTTCCAGTGATTGGTAAATGTTGAGTGGATTGAACATTTGCCTAATCCGAAGAGCATCGAGAGAATTGAATCCATGACCTCTTAATAGAAAATTAAGGTGTGTTAACTATGGGTACTTGACCAATTGAACTAGTCCTCAAAGTTAAATACATACCATGATAAAGACACTAAAAAATAATAAATAATTTTATCTCCCTAAAATTTAAGTTATAATTTTATTGTTTGATTGTTAAATCTTTGTGTGAATCGTATTTAGGTCTTGAAACCATCTCATATTGTCAATGCATACATTTAAAATAACCACATCATATTTTAGTGCATACAAATATCAACTAGAAAAATTTCAAACGTTAGCTTCATTCACAACCTCTCTCTATGAAGTTAATTAATTAAAACATAATTTCCACTAAATAATAAATATTAAGCGAATTAAAAGTTTAAACTGAGTTAAAATCTTTAAAGTAAACTTCAAAAAATATGGAGGGAAAAACCTGATAAAGGGCTTGTTGCAAGGACAAACCAGAATTAAAAAGTGAATGTTGATTCTATGAATGTGAAGAAAGACATGAATATTTGGAATAAAGCGTCGAAGTTATATTAAGTCACAATGTGCCTTATAAATTGTTTAATATATGGAATGGTATATGATTAATTAAGGTTGAGCTTTATAAAAGATTTGTTACATATAGCCCTCGCCAAATCTGGAAGATAAGGCTAGCATTCAAGGTAGTATAGTGTTGTGTTCATATGAAACATTTGGGTCTCGTATTGTTAAGTTTTATGGCCCCGTTGAATAAGGCGATATAAAAGCGTTGAAAGGCTTGGATATA
Source organism: Pinus tabuliformis (assembly GCA_031772625.1). NCBI lineage: Eukaryota > Viridiplantae > Streptophyta > Pinopsida > Pinales > Pinaceae > Pinus > Pinus tabuliformis. The sequence goes on along the minus strand of CM062813.1, from coordinate 66,113,957 downwards.
AGGTTTGGTTTCATATAAATATATTTTGAAGCATGTATTAAAATGCTGGTGAATAAAATGTGTAATATATAACGATGGATATAATGTTTGAGCCTTCACCACATGTGTGTTCACATGTGCTTTGCTTCTTTATCTTTGGAATGATGGAGATGTTGTCAAATGTGTGCGTTTTGATGTTTGATAGGAGATGTTGTTTTACGTTTATGTAGGATGTTTTTGTATATTAGTTTAGATTTATTTAATTTTAGATTTATTATGTATTGAGAGAGATTAAATCTTTCAACAAATGATTTTTTTTCAAATTTTATATTCCAGAAAAGATTAATTGTTTATTTATATGGTTATTAATTTTTTTATGAATCATATTATTTAAATGTTTTGTATAGTTATTTAAAATTTTTTATGTTTAAATTTTTTTATTTTAATTTTGATTTTGATTTTGATTTTAATTTTGATAATGGACAAACAAACGCCTTTAAACATCACATCATATCATATCGTACTGTACTGTAAAATACGTCTCTCTCCATAGACTACACTCGGATGGGAAGTCGATGTTTTAATACGTACGTATGGTGTTGCATATTGCATATGTTTGATGAGTTTTATAACTTGATGACCTCCTACCCATAATACGACTTCGACATTACCTCAAGTGCAAGGTAGAATATGGGAGCATTATAGATCATTACGAATTGTTGTATATAAAATGAATGATTTGTTATGTGCCAAGTTCATTGCTCCCTCATTCCCTAACCCTTAATGATTTTCTTCTCTCCTGTTTCTACTATAGTTAGGAACTATAATGGTGGTTTCCTAAAATTTGGAACTTCTGTTAATTATGATATCAGGGTGGGTATAAGTCATTTACTTACAATAAAAGCCACATGAATTTGGACATTGTCTTTGGAGTGCAATTATTTGAATTGATGTGACAACATCATCTTTGCTCTATAATGTTCCTAAATAGGAATGTAAGTGATATACAAAGCATGCAAACAATCCAGTAATTAGAAAAACGAAATATACATTAAGCACCCATGGAAACACTGGAAATAGAGAATTGTTGAGCCATTTTATTACTTCTTCATGAGCAAATACAATAGTAAAATAGAATGGTGCACCTAGGCTTGTCTCAATGGACAAACATGACAAAAACCAGGTGAGAAAATGCTGAACTGAAGGCTGTTACAACTGCTGCACCAAACTGAACTATGCTGCCCTAGAAAACTGCTCTGCCCTAGAAAACTGCTCTGTCTGCTGACTTCGAAGGTTTGGAATCACTTATTCCCGTGTTCAGAAAATTATGAGATTTCAGCTCCTTGCTCCTTGGCCTAAACCCAAAAAAAACCACGAAGGAATTGGCCAATGTTGACCTCGGAATTTTGGTCCAAATTCCCCTTAGCTCCCCTTGTTTTTGGCTGACTTGGGACCCCCTGTTTGACCCCTTAGATCTACCTAGAAAATTCTATAAATTTAGGACTATGATCCTTGCTCGAAACCCATAAAAACCCATAAAGGGTTTCCCTTAGTTCCAACCTTCAAAAATTGACCCTTCACAGCTTGGCCCTCCTCCAATTTCGAATTCTATTTTTGTGACTAATCCTGTCAATCTCTACTCTCCCAACTCCGGCAATCCTCCTCAAATGGCCCTTCAAGTGATATCCTACTTCTCCCAACCAGCTCCATCTCTACAATTCCTTCCTCCAACCCCCACGTGAGCCTAGTGATGAATCTCTACGCAGGCCCAGGTAACTGTAAATTATACTATTGGGATGTTGACTCTGCTGGCTCCAAACTCGCAAGAAAGGTTGGCTCTTTGCTGCTCTCCCAATCCTCTAACTCCCTCGACAAATTATTGATCATTGATCGCTCCAAACTCCCCTTGTGTATTCTCCAACTAGCCATAAATACACACTCCCTGTTGTGGCTGAATGGTAGTGCTATAACACACTCCTAGAACTCCTAAAATACTTATGGAACTGCCTCTCTAGGGCGGGCATGGATGGTCCCCTGAAGTAGAGGTTGAATCTCCCACTTGAGAGATTCATGACTAAACAACCGGTTGACTCAGCTAAACAGTAGAGTGAAAAATCAAGTAATTTTGATTGCAAGGTATAAGAATGAATCCAAAATGAGAGCCTCTCCCTCCTTATAACTCCTTGGGCCTCCCTGGCCTCATGTGGGCCCCTCCATCCACCTATTCGACTTTCCCTCCAAGCTATTCGAATGGTCCAATTCGAACTCCCATGTGGGTGGCCCCTAAATTCCATTAGCAACCAACTAAAGTCGAATTGCCTCCTAAGTCCCTAGGTCGAAAATGATGGGTTCTCTTCCTTAGCCAAAATTGTGCAAAATTGTGTAGCAGCACCCTATTACAAATGTGTTTAAGAAGGGACATGATAGTCCTCCCCTCCCAAATGTTGTTGGCCCTCAAGCAACCTCATAACTAGGTGCTCGAAAATGTGCTCACCCTACCAGGTGGCATCCTCATCCGAGAAGCTCTTCCAATGCACCAAAAATCACTTATCCTCAAGCAATGCTTAAGCAAGCAACCTCTCTAACTGTTTCTCCCTACTGTCACTACAAAATGTGCCAGGGTCCCAGATTAGCCACTGGATTGTGCCTGACCTCTGCACTGTCCTGATATGGATGAATCCTTCAATACTAAGATCCCATGCAATCTTGTCCAACATGAAGCTCCCCTTACTCCACTCACTATCCAGCTCGATGAAAGTACCATAAGTCCCCTGCTCCATTAGTGACTTGCTAAAGCCCAATGGAAGATCTGTATGATCTCCCCCTGCAGTAGTCGGCGCATCCCTAAAGGTTATAGGGTTGTGAAGAGTTTTGATGCCCCAGTTCCCTACTAGTCCTAAAGTGGTGCCACCATGTTGATGCTGCACTACTCTGCCTATGTCATACTCCCCATCGTGCGCAGTCAGTATCCTCCTCTCCTAGAACTCGATGGTGGAATACTGAAAGAGGCGAGACACATCCTGCCTGGGCATATCCATGGCACCTAGGCCTACCCATCCAAATCTAACTCCGAACTTGCACAACAACAGAGAATGTTTGCCTCCCCATATGATGAAACCCTCTGTGAACCCCCATGTGTCATCCCAAGAGCGAACTGTATCACTCTCTGTGACGACTCTGCTCATCACAAGTGATCTATCGATCAACTGAATCCCTGCATCCCATATCCAGACCTATTGTGGCATAGCCCTATCAACCAATGGAATCCCTTTGGCCCTCGTCTCTAGTCCCTGCATGTGATCACTATATAGGATCCATATATCATGGGATAATCTGATGCATGTTAATATTCCCTGTACCTGCCACTATGTAGTACCAATGATCACTGGAAGCCACATGTGCCAAAGAGCTACCCCCTGAATGCAACCAAAATATGGGTATCTGATACTCGTAATCGAATTAGGGTATGTGGATCCCTCCTATCCCTGCCAACCATCTCCCCTGGGTCTGCCATCCGCCCTCTCGATAATGTTCCAATATAAGGTATGAAACCCAGACACATATTGGTAAACTACCTCAGTCGTAATTGTTATCCTCTACTCATGCTCGGTCCTGACATGCCTTGAGAAAAGAGTGACACATGTCTCCCTCAAGACTAGATCCCTAGACGTAGGCTTGGTGATGAATGATATGCCACCCCTGCAGATGATCACCTCATCCCCCAACCTATGGCTGTCAACTGACGCACCAACCCAGCTCTACTGCTAAAAAGTCTCCCCCCTAGTGTGACGAGTCTCACCCAAACATATCAGGTGAGCTCCTCGTCCCTCGTGGCTCATGCCCAAAGTGCAAAAAGTCGATAACAAAATCAATTGTGCATGTGAGGGATGTAAAAGAGGGTCACGCATGTGAGTCCTCGCGATACAATCAAGTATCACTCATTTGTGTCCCTGTCGATCTTAGGTGAACTACGCCCAAAGGTATGCCCGGTGTTTCCATCCAAGGGTCTCCCTGGAGGCAACACTCCATGACCTCGTTGTGCAAAACTATACACCCCTGCATGCCATCGATCATCCCAGTACTCCTGGACATGCCATTATACACCATGACCTACCCATATACACCACTGGATACCCTCAGCTACGACTATGCCATCTTGTACTAACCTAGGTCCCGCATGTGTCATTGTACCTGTCACTCCTCGCATGTACTCAATGCGATGTGAGGCACTCCCACTCCATAGCGCAATCCAACATACTATGACACACCGCCCTGCATCTCCATGCTCCTCTGCAGGCCCCTACTCCTCACTCCGTAGCCCCGCACACCACTGGATGCTATGGCCTAACGTTGGGTCTGTATGCATCAGATTGCATCCCTCTACATAAAATTGGACCCTGTAACATAACTCTATGTAGTCTTGTGTACCACTACCCATTTTCATACCACCATGTAACATACAGTATCCTGCATGGGTCAAAATATTGATCTCTCTGCTAGTACGCCCTCCATGATGTGGGCTACATCCCCCCATCTACTCTGAAAGACCTGAGTGGCCCAACTCCCCACATGCTAATGGAAATGACACTACTACGCCTATCCTCAATATTCCCTACGTCCCATATGCTATTTAGAGAGCACTCTCTCTATACAATGCCTTATCTGATAGCTTGTCAATGCCACCTCCTGCTACCAGCTCCTACCATAGTAATCTAGTCACCTGTGACTCCACGCACCGTCAATATTCCAAGACAGCTCATGAAATATGTATGCTCACCTGTCAAACCATCCTGTCACTAGTGTTGCGGGGCTCTGATGGAGATCTGAAAACGTGGGTGCGATCAAGCGTCAAATCCATCTCGTAGTTACTACCATCACCTCCCAGCTCTATCATGTGATGGAAAATCCCACCTGGATCCCAAAAATTGTCCGACCCTCGAGTCCCTCTGGTAATCCATGGCCTCTATTGACATGTGGCCATGGATGTATCCAACTACCTAACCTGCTCCATCGAGTACCAGCTCAATACCTCTCGCCATCCAATCCCAAAGGAGAGATCGA